>JAQBSW010000495.1:0-198237 GCA_029291075.1 Eudiplozoon nipponicum
TCTCAGTCAAACGACTCCTGCTTTGCCGACGACTATTTGAATTACCTCCTCGACTTCTTTTCCACTCCCACTCCGCCTGTCGAGATGTTACACAACGGAGACACCGAGAACCTACGCTGGTTATACGTCTCTCCGGCTTCCGTCTCCCAAACAATTAAAGACATTAAATCTAAGCACCAATTTGATCAATATGGTGTCTCGGTTAGCATGATTGCTCTTCTAGGCTGGAACGTCTTCTCTCTGATTGCCGATGTTATTAATCATTGTCTTGAAACCACCTAACTTCCCCCGGACTGGCTTAATTCGACGATCTCTGCTATCCATAAAAATGGCACTTCTTCGATCTCATCATTTAAAGATCTCCGCCCCATTACTATCGTCCCTTCTTTCACCAAAATCTTCGACAGGATCTTATACAACCTAATCTACCCCTCCATTAAGTCTCATGTAAACTTCTATCTCCTCGATGATCAACATGGTTTTTTGAATGGCCGCTCCTCTTCCACCAGCTTAGTTAGTGTTCTCGATCATTGCTACTCCTCCTTCCCTAAAGGGCTTCAGTGCACCCTCCTTTTCCTGGATATATCCAAGTCTTTTGACTCGCTGTCATTTTCAGCAATCGAGTCCGCCTTACTGAGAAGCGATACTTGTGGTAACGTTCTCAATCTTATCAGTTACTATCTCCGAAACTGCTGTGCGACAGTAAAAGTCGGCAGTAGTCACTCGAGGCCAGCCCATATCCGATCCGGTGTTCCTCAGTGCTCCGTTCTTGGTCCTATTCTCTTCAACCTTACGCTCGCGCACATACAGGTTGAAAACAACCTTTTCAAGCTGTTCAAATATGCGGATGACATGGTTATCGTTTTCAGTAACCCCACAACATCTAACACCTCCTTACCCCTTATATCGGAGCTCCTATCCTCGCTCCACTCGCAGTTCAACCGAATCGGCCTCAAACTAAATCCCACCAAGACTCGCCTAGTGAAACTCTCCTCTGATCCATTCTGCTCTATCCCGGTTGCCAATTACTCCTTCAACATAGAAATAATAGATTCGGGCAAACATCTTGGCATTCATTTTTAGAAATCCCTAGACTTCTCCCTACACCTCACGCACATTACTTCCAAACTCTTCAAATGGGCCGGTTTGATCTGTTTTAAGACTAACAACCATACTCTCCAACTCACGATATTCAAGGTCTACGTTCTCCCCCTCATTTCCTACGCCAACGAATTCTACTGTCTTCTCACTCTTGCCTCCTCATATACTATTGAACAGGTATCCTCCAGATTTCTAAAGCGAGTCTTTCCGCAATGCCAAAATTATCGGGAACGCCTACTCCTGGCTAATACCTTCTACCGCTTTGGTTCACCCGTCACCTTCGAGTCATTTCTTTTATCCATAAGACCACAACTTGCTTACCACTCTCCAACTTTGCCCACCCAAGTCACCACTACGCCACACGTTCTAGTAACTCTTCTATCCAAGCTAACCATACCCCCACCATATTTAAAAAAATCTATCTTTTCTCCAAAGCCACTAATGTCTTCAACGCTCTTCCCACAGACATAAAGCTCCTACCCCAGCACGAATTCAAAAAGGCAGCCCATCAGTACTTCTTCAACAAACTTCTTTGTGATACGACCGATTGGAAACGAAACTGGTTCCTTCTCAATCCCTAACATTTACTTCACCCCAGGCTATTCTCTTTACTAACTTTACGGAGGGCGAAATCCCTCAGGCAGTCATCTAATCTTCCACTTTACCTCTCTGGTCTTAATCTTTCTTCTCGACTCACTGATAGCACTAATCAACCCATTCCTGACCCCATCCTATCCACGTTGTGGATACTTTACTACGTTTTGCTCATCCAACTCTTTTCTTTCTTGTTTCAGCGGAAAACCGGAAACTCAATAACCCTACCGTTCCACCAGCGGTTCGCTTCGGACTTCGATTCCCCCTCGTCTTCCTCCAATCACAACCTCATTCTACGGATACCTGCGATCCCTGCAAGACTCGCTCGCTTCAATCCAGCAGATTCCATCCAGGTCTATGCTATGCTCCATCAACTCAATCTTCACGACAATGGTCTCCATCGGTCGACGTCTACCTCCGGTCAGCCATCACTTTCGATCCCACACTTACCTAGAAGCGCTGACTCTTCATGGACTATCTCCAATTGATCTTGTCCAGTCAACTGGAACTTCGTTTTTATTTATTTTTCACCAGACTGAACTATCTTGATGTTATTGATAACTTTTCCCTTCATCAACCCCTCCCCCCTGCTATTAAATACTTTGCTAGTCACAATTCCATTCACCTCCACATATCCTACCCTTGATTTGTTATTTCAATGGTCGGGCCAGTTGGCCTTTGATGCCAAATAAATGTAATATTATTATTATTAAAGGCGATAAATTTTGCATGAAAGTAATCAGCAAGTCCGCCACTCAGTCAGCCAGGCATTTGAAATGTTATACAACGATTTATCCAATCACTCTGTCTAGCTGCACTGCTACATTCGGCTTATTATAAAACGCGTAGAGTTGCCAACCTAAGCATAATCAAAAAGATGATCGTGAATCAAAAAGGCGGTAGAGATGGAAGAAGCCTTCACATCAAATAAGAGTCATCAGTCACGGAATTTTTCCTATGTTGCTCTACAACTGGTTAAATACAGTGGGATTGGTGTTTACGTCAAGCTCGCACACTTGATTTTATTTGTTACCACTGTGGAGGATTTTAATTTATTGGACATCAATTAACTCCTCATATAAAAATAAATCAAATTTTATTTTTGGACATTTGATGTTATCGCTGGTTTTATAAAACAATGTTGTGTTTTTTGAAAATTATTGGAATTTTGCGGAATTTTCTTCTATACATATTGTCGAAGATTTTGACTTGTATCAGGTGATTTTAATAACAGTCTGGTTGAAATTTTGAGTTGCGTGGTACGCTTTGCTGCGTAGTTCTGGCTTGGCACTTTTCAAATAAAGTATTGAAATTTGTAAAAAATTATTGTTCTTAATTTACTTTTCGAAAAGGATCTCAAATTTGCTTCAGGTCTCCACAATTTCGTTCTATCATCTGCAGTATTTAATGTGACGATGATCAAACATATTGCTTTAATATTTATATTGAAAGAAATCTTATATTAATATTTTGACCAGTTTTGAAAATATGGAAGATACAGAGCAATTAGCAGGAGGACTTTCGAAATGTAGTTTAAAAGATAGGTCTGAGGGATTCAGTTATTCCAAATTCGATGATCATACCGTATATAGGGATTATCCGAACCTGACACCTCAGAGGTAGTGACCTGGTAGTGACCAAAGGGACTCTACAAAAGATATCGACCGCGCCAGGATCACTTACGCGAAAATATGTGCTTTAGATGACCGTTTTAGTCGCAATTCCATGGATAGCAATGTTAAGTTCACCATGTACAGACCAGACGACCATTCTGAATGGGTCGAAGATGCAAAACCTTATTTTAAACTATGAAGAATGACCGACCCTACAGAAATGTTTGCCTCGTCCTGGTGGTGTTTGCCTGAGTCTGTAAAAAGGAATCTGTTTAAACTCAGAGAAATTTGTTACGGAGAATGAAACTGTAAATTCATTTGAGCTTCTGGTTGAACAACTTCATAGACGATATCAACCCGAGAAGACAGGACAAATGACTGACTTATTACGCCAGGAAAAGTTGTGAAATCAACTATCATCTGAATTTTATGACAGACTTATTTTAAAATACATCGGGCTTGATATTCCTGAAGAAATTATTAAAAGTATATTTGTGGCAGAGTTGCCTACTAGATTAAGAGCCATCTTGGACGTTTATGATACATTGGAACTAGAGTGGCCAAAGAAGCTTTCAAATTCCAATTTTGCATCTCCAATAATGGAAGATTCCAAACCTGAACCAGGTCAGTGGAGGGTTTATGTTAACTATCGTCTATTAAACTCGCTAACGAAAGGTGATTCCTATCCTCTACCAAACCAGAGTTCTTTGCTCAGGAATATAATGGGGTACGAGGTTTATACTACGTTAGATCTGCAGAAAGCGTACTATCAAGTGCCTATGGAGACTGAATCTATACCGCCCACTGCAGTGCGATTTCCTGGAGAAGGATCGCATGAATTCTTATACATGCCTTTCGCTTTGAAGAATGCAAGTCAAACATTCCAGCGTCAGAATGAAGAAGTTCTACAAGACTGCCCATAAGCAGGTTGAATGGATCCACTTCGTGTTAAGATTTGACGGAACGCATGACTTTCTTCATCCTATTTCAAGATGTTTTCAAGATTAAAGCATTTAAAGTGGTCATATTGTGACAACATCGGAGGGGACGATGTGTTGCTAGACTGTTGGCCTACAATATACGTGTTTGCCAGACTCACAAAATCGTATTTTCAAATTTGCTTAAACTTTCTATGCAATTAACGGTTTTGTCTGTTGTTAAATATGCCTTTGTTGACTAGAGAAATATATTTCAAATTCATATCCAAAAAATGTTTTGCAGATTTGAGAAAAAACTAGAGAAATGTTTCGCGAGTTCGTATATTCCTAGAGTTATATAATGTTTTTATATCTTGAAGAATTATATTATTTTTACTTTTTTAATGCAATAGTCCATTTCTTTAAATTTGTATATTGGCATCTGTTATGTGCGCGACTGATGAGGTGAGACTTCTATTTTTGGCTGAATCAACATAAGCATGTTGTATCCGTTGAAAATAACATTATGTATTCTCATTAACATTGAGCAAGCTATAATTTTAAAGAAAGATATTTATATAAATGGCGATAAAATATCATGTTATAAAGAAATATATAGCGTCGCAGCTTCTTTTATGCAAACTCCTGGCTCTCGGTTTATTTCTTAAATTGAATTTCCTCTCCCAAGAAAAAGTGTAATGACTTAACTTCATTAATTTGACGTCAAATCTATATGGTCTTGGTGTAATTTTGATTGTGCTGAGGTATCTAAATTTTGGCGTTCAAGACCTTGAACCTATATAAACAAAGGGCCTTTTACCGAATGTGAAATTTGAGATAATGTGAATGGAATGTATTTCTGTAATTCCTCCGTGTTTTTATAAAAAATTCATTTACTTATGCGAAATTAAAACATCCCAAATGAGGTTCTGTCGTAATTCGGCATTTGCCGTACGTATATTTTTATAGACAATTTAAGAAGTATCGCCGATTGGAGGTAGTATCAAGTGCTTGATATTAACGGCGAGGATTCCAAACTTTTCGTTCAGGCATTATCGAATACTACACAACTACATAAGTATAAATGTTTTGGACTGATCATGGAATACGCAGTGGAAACCTCTTCTCTACATGACGCCTGATAATAATCATTACATATTTTTTACATGGCTAAATATTATTCACGTAGACTATAATATCTTTTTATTATTATTTACCTATTTGATCGAATAATAAACTTCTGAGGCAATCATGTACTAAAGTCTTTTTGAATAACAGCCTTTGAATTATGGTTACTCAAACGTCTTTGGGAATCATATTCAGCCGAGAATTCTAAATTTTACACACCTTAACGTGTGGTTTTATGGTTTTTTATAAATTACTTTTTTCTAGAAATTTGAGCCATGCAAAAACAAGTTATCGTCCATAGGATAGCAAATTGGAGTGGCGTATTAGAATAACTGTTCATTTTGTATCTATTTTATTGCAATGCTTATAAATTTATATCGATTAATTTATGTGAGTGCGATTTAAACCATTTTCCGGTAACTTGAAGATATTTTTCATTATTTGTTTGGCTTCAGTGCTTTGCTTTATATTTATTTATGCGATATCTTCATGAATGCAAATTATTCATACTTCGAACTTGGTAGTGAGATCTGCTTCATGATAGTGATACGTGCAGCTTCCACATAGACTGGATTTAAACATCATAAATGGTCATCCCCATAATTACTGCCTACAATTTACAGTTGCCATGCTAAAATTTTTCTACTAAATCTCTTTATTTGATTTCAGCTACTTCACAAGAACACAAAAAGTGAGACGAAGAAATCAGACCGCCGATGTCTGGTACTCGTTCTTCCTCACCTTCTAGAAGTCATATTCGTTGAACTAACGGCAGCAAATCCCGCACATGACGTTGTTTTCCTGACTCCTCGTATAGCGTATTCTAGTCAATTAAAATTTATCTCTTTAGGAAGAATTGACACGAAGTTGCTGAAATCAATTTTTTTCTCAAATTCTAACAGTCTCACCGCTATTGCTATTACTGTTAAACAGTTTCATTAAACAATACATATCATTGCTTTTGAATTATATCATGATCAATTGTTGGGTCAGGTAGCATTTGTTGCCAAATAAAAATGTATTAATAATTTTGTCATCACACATTCAGATAAGTTGGTTCTGAGGTACGCTCTTTCTCTTTTCTGGTACAGTCACATCTGCATTTCTGTATTTGAATCTTTTAGTGCAAAATTTGTACACTCAAATAAGAAATTGGTCACAAATAATTATTTCTATTGATATCTTGGGAATGACCTCAATTTCCTCACAGGTAAATTAGTTGGGTTCTGTTTTTAATGTCTTTATTTTCATATAGGGATTCTGCAGCAATCGTCGAGACGGTGAGTATTCACACTCTGTTAAAAAATAGTCCGTAACAAAGATTATTTTGATATAATGGATAGCAGTATTAAGTGTGAGGATGCAGAGCAGTTGACCCAAAGACATAGGAAGGTTAACCTAAAGTAAAGATGCTAAAAGGATTAAGAAATTGTTTTTCTCTATTTGGTGGTCATTCTAGGAAAATTCGAAACACGAAACTCGAATCACAAGATCTCACATACGGTAGCGACTAAAAGGAACCTATGTGGAGATTAACTAATTTATTTGAAATCAAATAACTCCTTATATAAAATAAAACAAATCTTATTTTTTGGACATTTGATGTCATCGCTGGTTTCATAAAACAATATTTAGTTAATTTAAATATTGTAATTTTTTGGAAGTTTCTTTTGTACATATTGTCGAAGTTTTTGACTTGTCTTGATGAATGATTATAAGAGGGTCGGTTCTGAGATATTGCGCTGCGTACAAGTTTTCTTGCATGGTTCTATCTTGATACTCTTTGATAATTATGTATTGACATTTGCATCCATCTACTGTTCTTAATACACATTATAGGGAAGAATCTCGAATTTAATTCAGGTAATTTAACTGGATATTTGTTTTCAAGGTCACCGCCGTATCGTTCTGTTATCTGCAGACATCAGCGTATTTGTGTAGGGGTACTTTTCGCTATTGCTTTCTCGTTCCTGATTTTGTACCCCTACTACTTATCAATGGTTGCTATTATTAGTACCCGAGCATTCAATCAGTCTGTTCCTTTTCAGATGGTTAATATTAGAAGGCCGAAGAAAGGTTTCATGTATATATTCCACACAATGTAGCACATATAAATATAAAGTGATTTATGTCTATAAAGCGAAATGTTTAGCACAAATGTCTGGATTGGCATGAATATAGTCATATGATTGAAAATACATGATAATATGAACATAGTAAAACTGATTTATGTTTATAGAGAAAATGTTTTGCACACAAGTGGTTATTGTTACACAAATGTCTGAACAGAATTGTATTTATACCATCGACTAAAACATCTGATGACATGTAAAAATCATCGTTAAAAGTTATCATTAAAAATGAAGATGTAAATTGTTTAAAGACTTCAATGATAAAAAACTAACAAAGCTTTAGCTTACTACTTGCAATATTTTCAGTTCATGTCAAACTATTAATCCATTCTTCTATGTGGACACTAAATTAAGTGAAATAAATCCGCAATGACACAACAGACCACCGCGTGATCCTCGCGGATCGCGCGCGGTTCTCTCTATTTATAAAAACACTATTAATTACAAATAAAATTGCAGTTCAATAAATATCGATTGAAACTGCTTGAGACTAAAAGAGATTGTTCCTAAAATCACAGCTAAGAGAAATATTGTTTAAGGACAGAGTTAGAATATTTGACCTTAAAGAGCACAGCGTTTGTAAAAATTGACCTTCGTTGGGTTGTAACACGGAGCCGCGTGTTACATACACCCCCCCGACAGTGAAAATTAGTACACAATGAAGTGGGCTAACCTTACAGTAAATGTTATTGCTCTTTCATGCCGTATAACGACTGATTTTGGTTCTGTCAACACTGATACTGGCTCCTCTATTTCTCGCGTTCTTGGACGGATGGTTAGGTCGAAGTGTTCGAGAAAGTCACGTCCAATGATGTTTCATGTCGTGTTGTCGATGATGAACGGATATTTGAAACATCATTTTGAGTTGGAGAACGAGATTGTGTGTACTCGTACCCCAAACGTCGCTATGTTGGAGCCATTCGCGCAGGTCAGACTGTTGGTGTCGACTGGGTGGGTTGGTTCGAGATAATTGTGGCGTAGTGAGCTTACATCTGATCCAGTGTCTATGACAATTCATTCGCCAGAGATTGCGTCACGGATGAGAAAGTATGTTGATAGTGGCAACCGGCGATGAGATTGATTGCTGGCATTTGGGCGTTTGAAGCATGACTTAATTGGAGCCGTCGCTGTAAAGACAATAGTTTGATTGCGCTCTACCGCGAAGGCAACGTGCTTCGAGCCATCAGACGTGGAGCGGCCAACAATTTGGGGTGCTCAGCCTCTGCTGCCGCCGAGGAGGCTGACCCCACCCGTCTTCCGAACCTTCCATGGGCGGAATCACCTGAGTTGTTGAGGGTGACCACGCCCATTTGAACGTCGTGTCTGTGCGCGGGTATGTGCAGCCGTTTCCGAGGCAATAACGTGTGTAGTGGCCTTCATTGAAAGTGCTTGAATTTCTCAAAATCTAGCTGTTTATTAATTCCTTACTGGCTGTAAGTTCGACGAACCGGGGCACCATAATGTAGGGGTACTTTTCACTGTTGGTATCTCGTTCCTGATTTTGTACCCCTACTACTTATCAATGGTTGTTATTATTATTACCCATGCATCTAATCAGTCTCTGATCTTTTTCGGATGATTTATGTGAGAAGGCAAAAACATCTGGTCATACGTATATTAGATATAAAGTTGCAAATAGTAATGTAATTCACAGTTAGTTCAAATTGAATATATGTTAGTCAGCTGTAAAAATAGATTTTTATGCAAAAATAAGTCTTAAACACCATTCACAGTGAGAATAGTCAAACGATTAAAAATACATGACAATATGAACATAGTAAACTGATTTATGTTTATAGAGAAAATGTTTTGCACACAAGTGGTTATTGTTACACAAATGTCTGAACAGAATTGTATTTATACCATCGAGTAAAACATATGATGACATGTAAAAATCATCGTTAAAAGTTATCATTAAAAATGAAGATGTAAATTGTTTAAAGACTTCAATGATAAAAAAACTAACAAAGCTTTAGCTTACTACTTGCAATATTTTCAGTTCATGTCAAACTATTAATCCATTCTTCTATGTGGATACTAAATTAAGTGAAATAAATCCGCAATGACACAACATTCCACCGCGTGATCCTCTCGGATCGCGCGCGGTTCTCTATTTATAAAAACACTATTAATTACAAATTGTAAACGCCCCGGCTTCAAGTAAATGCCGTACGACGTTACAAACTCGGTTAAGGTGCTCTGAATAGAGATTAGTTGCTGATATGGGGGCCCTTAAGAGGGCCAGGTAATACGTTCGCTTGAAGTCTCCAGAAGTGAAGATGTCCTAGAGCCTTGGGTGGACTCTGGTTGAGTTTTGGCTCCCGTGGTTGAGCTGTGATCGCGTTGTGTATGGTGTCATGCAGGTCCTGCACTCAATTGGCTCGTCTCTCTGGTATCTCGCATCAAGACGAGTAGGGATTGACAACCGGTAAAGTGCAATATGCGCTGACAGCCGATCGAACAAATACGCGAAGCAGGTAGAATGCAAATGCCACAACTGACTTGCATGGTAAATTACCGTGCTTAAATAGCATGCAATGTGTGCTTGCATACTATTGGTTAAACGTCGTGTTAGAACGTGGTTAAACGGCAATTTGCTTTTTTCTCATTGGTGCAACGTAAATAGATTTGAATTTTATTTACGCAATATGTCACCGATTGATTTGTGTCGTTACAACACTTTCCTCTCTGAAAAAAAAGAAAAAATATTCCTCTCTGCGAGGCTAGATAAGAAATGCATGACAGAGTTCGAACCAAGTTAAGGAAAAATATGATGAACCATAAGTGCTGGGCTTAAATATGCTTGTTGGTTGCTTCAACAATGATATGATGCCAGGTAACCACTAGGAATTGCTACACAAATTGTTAGCTCTAGTGGACGGTCATAGCACGTGAGGCAAAAAAGAGCAGTGTAAGTTTTTGGAGCCGCAGCGTGAAGATTTCGAGGTAAATCGCCTCTGAATTTGCCAGGTTTAAGATAAAAACCTAAGCAGGTTGGATCGTTGTCAGTGTTTGTATACGACCAAAGGAGCTAAAGTGCTCGACGTTGTGGTCATGGCATTTGTAGTGGTCTTTGTGAAATGGATAAAGTTGAGATATGCATTGAAAGTGGCCTGTACCATGATATGAAGCTGATCACTACTTAGTGTTGCTACACGAAAGCGTTAGCTCTAAGTAGTCTGGTCATACCAAAATAGGCAGTGTAATGTCATGTGTGAGAAATACATTATAATGTAAAATATATACATTAAAATCAAAGGTAACTACATAAAAATATGTACACGAACATTGCCTCAGAGATGGCATAATACCAAAGAACTGTTCAAAAATGCTACACAATTGTTAGCTAAGAACAGGTGGTTATGCCACGTGAGACAAATACTAAAAATTAACGTAAAGTTTAAAAAAAAAAATTTTATAGTTAAATGTTAATGTTTAAAAAAAATTAATTACGCGTTATACAAAGCAGGTTGAGATTGTGGGCAGACGGAGCCCGAGACGTGTGTAGAAGGTTGAACGCTCTCAGGATCAGGTGGTTCGATAAACGGTTTCAACCTGTCTATGCTTACTGATGTCGGTGTAGCGCCTTGCATAATGATGAAGTATTTTGGCTGTCTGAGTAAAATCGGGTAAGGACCGCGATACTTGGGTTGTAGTGGTGCAACAGCATTATTGTTGCGAACGAGTACTCTCTTGCAGCTGTGGAGCTGTGGGTGAACGAAGACTGGACGAGGCGTGTGTCTCGGCAGCTGTTCAGAAATGTTACCAAAATGAAGTCGAAGGCGGGTAGCTTCGTCTTGTGGGTCATCTTGTGCCGGTAGTAGACGTGGGAGCTGACTAGGCAGGCGTAGATCCATGCCATACAAGAGTTGTGACGCAGATGTTTTAATGGATTCACGAGTACGGGAACGCATGGCAAGCAGAACTAAAGGTAGTGCATCGACCCAGTTGCCATTAATGGACGAGGATGCTAAAGCTGCTTTGAGTTCCCCATGCATTCTCTCTACCATGCCATTAGCTTGGGGATGGTAGGCAGTCGTCTGGCGTAAGATGCATCCCATGTACCGCAAGGTGGTTTTGAAACGATCAGATGAGAAGCAAGTGCCTCTGTCCGTGATGACCCCATTGGGAACACCATAATTGGATATCCATGCAGAGATAAAACCGTTAGTTACTTCGTCTGCAGAAATGGTGCCAAGAGGTAATGCCGCAGGCCACCGTGTAAATCTATCGATCATAGTTAGAAGGTAACTGAAACCTTGAACCTTTGTCAGATGAACTATGTCGATGTGGACGATGGCTAGGCGAGAAGTAGATCGAAAATGTTTCAACTTAGAACGAGTGTGTCGTGTGATCTTGTTTTTCTGACAAATAGCACACTCTGAGACCCATCGTTTAACATTCTGCCTAAGTCTGTGACCTCAGAAACGATCTGTAAGAAGTCGGACAGTCGCTTGGCTTCCTGGGTGAGAAATTGAGTGAATTGAATCGAAAACTATTTCTCTGAAGGCTGGTCGGCAGAACTGGCTTGTTGGGCTGCGTACCCGTGAAGTAAACAATCGGTAAGCCCTCCCACAGACGGCATATGAACTTGGTTGGGTGGCGGGCTATTGATCTTTGAATGTGAATGTCACCGCGTTGTTCGTTCGCAGGAGAGTTGGCGTTAGTGCAGGTTCACTGAGTGCCACGGAGTTGACAGTGAATGGTGACGGCGAAGGTGGTTGTAGAGAGACGTCTGGCCTGGACAGGGCATCTGCAATGAAGTTCTGTTTGCCCTTGACGTGAAAGACGTCAAATTGCCATTCGCTTAGACGAGAAAGCTGTCTTTCCACTCTGGCAGGGTACTTGGCGATAGATGAAGTTGCGTTTCGAAGTGCGCTAACTAGTGGTGCATGATCTGTGAAAACAACAAATCTGCTACTGCCAATGATGCTGATAAAATGGCGCACTGCGTCGTGGATGGCGAGAAGTTCTCGGCCGAAAGTGTCGTACCTCGTTTCTACTGGTTGGAGAGTACGCGAGTAGAAACTGATAGGCTTCCGAACTCCGTCGATCTCTTGTTCCAAAGTGGCTCCAATAGCGAATTCAGAAGCATCTGTCGTGAGTAGAAATGGCTTTTCGAAATCTGGATGCGTTAGCATTGTGGCATTTGCTAACGAGTTGATGGCAAGTCGAAGTAATTCCTCGTCTTCGGATGACCAAGCAATGATGGAATTCTTGCTAAGTCCTTTTCGGTTCCGCAGGTGCCTGCACAAAGGATAAAGTTGTTTTGAAAGGCCTGGAAGGAACTTGCGATAATAGTTTAGTACTCCCAGGATTTTCTGCAAATCGCTCAAAGTCCTTGGTGACTTGATATTCTTGATTGAATTCGTCTTTGACGGCAACGGTTGAATACCTTGGGCCGTGATACGATGCCCTAAGAAGTCGACGGATGAAGTTGCAATCTGCGTCTTGTCACAGTTGATCTTGAGTCCGTGGTTGGATAAGCGTGAGAGGACATTTCGTAGATGTTTCGCATGAGATTCTAGATCTGGACTGAATACCATAATGTCATCTAGATATGACATACAATAAGCAGAGTCGTCGCGAAGTATGTTGTCTATGAATCTTTGAAATGTCTGAGTAGCACACTTAAGTCCAAAAGGCATGTAAAGATATTCAAAAAGGCCAAATGGAGTGATGACTGCAGTTTTCTCGATATCCTCTGGTGCTACCGGTATGTGATGGTACGCTTGTCTGAGGTCAATCACTGAGAAGAAATTGCTGCCGTTGAGTTTTTCAAGTAAAGTGTTGATATTTGGAATAGGATATGCATCAGATTTTGTCACTGAATTTAGCTTACGGTAGTCTCCACAGGCTCTGTACGATCCGTTTGATTTTGAGACTAAGTGCAGTGGTGACGCCCATGAACTTTTCGATGGTCTGATGATTCCCTCTTCCAAAAGCCTTGAGAATTCTTCTTGGGCAGCTTTCAGCTTAGCAGGAGCCAGTGGTCGCTTCTTGAGTGCAATAGGTTGTCCTTCTGTGACGATATGATGCATCGTGTTGGAGACTCGTAGCTCTGACTTGTTAAGATCGAAAAGCGATTTGTATTTTCGAAGAGCTGCTGATATCTCTGCTGAATGATGCACTGGGGTTGGCTGAATGACCTGTAACTCCAAACGCTCGGAGGCAAGTGTCCAAAAGCTTTGTTCAAGTCCGGTGGAGGGGTCGATGATCTTTTGATTGGCAAGATCAACAATGAGCCGAAATTTTAGAAGGAAATCAAGGCCTATTATATTATGTGAGACCTTGGCAATGATGAAGTTGTGGGAAAATTCACGTCGTAGACCTATGTTGAGTGTGCGGTATTGGCAGCCATAAGTTGGTATGGGCTCGCCTGTAGCTGTTGCGAGAAGAACGCCTAGCGACATCTCGGCCATTGAATCACCTTTGAGAACTGAGACTGCCGCACCTGTGTCTACGATGTACTCTTCGCCAGTTTTGAAATCAAGAAGGTGCAGAAGTTCGTTTGGCTGTTTGGCCGGGTCATGCAAACAAGTAGGCTGGTGATTGCGACCGGCATTGTCTGTTTGGTTCTCTATGTGAAAAATTCGGCGTGGACGAAAAGAGTCGACAGGGATGTCGGATTGTAGTTGGCTTCTTCCCTGTAGCGCCGTTGATGCCGTTGATGTGCAGAAAGTACGGTCTTCTACTTCCTGCGCCAGACGTTTCCCGATACTGATGCACCCTTGTGCCTGCGGTCTGTTGTCCTCTCCGTCAGCTGTGGAAATTGACACTCATTCGGAAATTCTTCGGAACGACAAAGACAAACTTGGCAAGCATAAAAAACTTCTGGTGGTTATAACACCAGTTCTTTGGAGCATATTTATTAAAGGATTGCGGAGATCTCGATCGCCGCCTACCATTATAATTTGACTTGGAAACGAATTTTGGTCGAGCATTCACTTGATTTATCTCGGATTTGGTAATGGCTAATCCTTCTAGAACTTTGGCCATGTTCGCCACTGTTCTCTCTAAGGAGGAGATTCTATCATCTTGCGGGGGTGAAGAAAAGGATGATGGATTCACTTTGGGTTCCAAAACCCTATATTCTAACTCACATCTCTCAGATAAGTCATCTATAGAGAGAGTGTTGGGGAGCTGTCTGGCAAAGAGTTTTAATGTTTGGGGAAGATTGTTAATAAAAACAACCTTAGCCTCATGGTCAGAAATGTTGGTTTTATACCAACGTTTCCGTAATTCCCTCAGTATTTCTATGGGGCCAAGATTTGGCATATCTAACTGCGCATATTTGTTTATTATCTGCTCAGTTTCCGTGGGTCCAAGCAAGGATTCTACCTCGTTTTGTAGGCCCAAAATGGGATTAGGTAGCTTCCTAATGGCCTCAAGCTTAGGATAAATCCGTCGCTGCAATTCAGAAGGTAGTTTAGCAAAAACCTTTGACAGTTTTTGATGACTGTCATAATCAGGAAACGTGGAGAAAGCGGAGTCTACGCGCATAAAAAATAACTCACTATCTCCATCCCAAACAGGAACATCAATATCTAAAATTGGACCTGACATTTTAACAATCTTACGGGATCTTAAAAGCATAAATTTATAAGCAATATGAAAAATGTATATATAAATGTATAAATATATAACGAAACGCTTACCCACAAACAGCTTCCACTGTTGCTTGATATTGTCCAGTACAAAAGGAAAAAACGAACAGAGGCCCCGATGGCCTTTGATGACAATGTATTGTTATTTCAACACAGAACAGCGTCACTCCTTCCAAAAATTGAAATTGTCCTGTAGGGAAGACGAACAGAGGCCCCGTTGGCCTTTAGTGACAATGAATTATTATTTTCAACAGCAAGAATAACACACTGCTTCCAAAATTTGAAATTTTCCTTTAGGGAAGACGAACAGAGGCCCCGTTGGCCTTTGATGACAATGTATTATTATTTCAACACAGAACAGCGTCACTCCTTCCAAAAATTGAAATTGTCCTGTAGGGAAGACGAACAGAGGCCCCGTTGGCCTTTAGTGCCAATGAATTATTATTTTCAACAGCAAGAATAACACACTGCTTCCAAAATTTGAAATTTTCCTTTAGGGAAGACGAACAGAGGCCCCGTTGGCCTTTAGTGCCAAATGAATTATTATTATGCTCACACCACAAATTCACGAAAATATGCCCAACAAAATTCCCAGAAAAACCAGGATCAGGGTAAAGAAAACGCAAATGTTAGTCGATTTATCCCAAACAAATGATGAAGAAAGTCAATTTATTTATACCCAAAAAAAATCAGAAAAATAATCAATATCCTGGCGCGGTCGCCAATTTTGTAAACGCCCCGGCTTCAAGTAAATGCCGTACGACATTACAAACTCGGTTAAGGTGCTCTGAATAGAGATTAGTTACTGATATGGGGGCCCTTAAGAGGGTCGGGTAATGCGTTCGCCTGAACTCTTCAGAGTTGAAGATGTCCTAGAGCCTTGGGTGGACTCTGGTTGAGTTTTCGCTCCCGTGGTTGAGCTGTGATCGCGTTGTGTATGGTGTCCTGCAGGTCCTGCACTCAATTGGCTCGTCTCTCCGGTTTCCTGCATCAAGATGAGTAGGTATTGACAGCCGACAGAGCGCACACGTATTGACAGCCGACAGAACGCACACGCGTGAAGCAGGTAGAAGGCAAATGCCACAACTGACTTGCATGGTAAATTACCGTGCTTAAATAGAATGCAATATGTGTACTTGCATACTATTGGTTAAACGTGGTTAAACGTGGTTAAACGGCAATTTGCTTTTTTTCATTGGTGCAACGTAAATAAATTTGAATTTAATTTACGCAATATGTCGGCGATTGATTTGTGTCGTTACACGACACAAATTAATGGTCGACACATTGCCGAAATTAAATTCAATTTTATTTACGTTGCACCAATGAGAAAAAAGCGAAATTGACGTTTAACCAATAGTGTGCAAGTAGACATATAAATTTGCTGAGAATAAACAGTAAAAAGACGAAAGCTTTAAAAATAGGTAACAGAACAGAATTTAATTATGTTTATTTTCATGATGCTGAGATTAATTATGTTTTTGAGATTAAACTTATGCAAGAAATTAAGGATTTAGGCATAACTATTCATTGTACGGCTTCTGCTGAGAGACATATTGAAAGGATAGTAGGCAGTGCTAAGAACAGATGGGCATTAATAAATAGAAATATTATATCGCATGAAATAAAATTTAAAATGTTTATAATATGGATTAGACCGATACTAGAATATGCTGCCGCTACTTGGAATCCTTTAACAAAGGGTTTGTCTAATAAGATTGAAGCTGTACAAAGAAAAGTTGTGAAACAAATTAGTCCTATCTTCTGCACTATATACGCCACTAGATTACAGTTTGTATCACTGCATCCTTTATGGTTTCGGAGGATGTGCTATTGCATAAAAGCTTTCCATTTGAACCAGTGGACTGGTGCCTATATGAATCCCATAAGAAAGAGTCATGAAATTGGAACTAGATCTGGTCATTTTGCAATATCTCCACCATTGGTGGGGAATGTTGCGGCAAGCTATTCTCTTTTTCAAAAATTTACAAAATTTACAATCAATTGCCAATGGGGCTTAGAGAAACGCCTCCAACTAAAATGTCTTTTAAATTTTTATCTACCGAACTAGAAAAAGTGTTCAACCCTGCTGATATTTTAAATTTTGATTATGATAATACTTTCTCATGGTTAAATAAAAGACAGGATTAATTGTTTTTCAGCAACATAATTTCTCGAGATTCTATCTTCAAATTTTGTATTATTAAAACTGAAATGTTACGCATTATATCATCTTGTTAATCAACAATGCACACAATCAATTATTAGTCATGGTTCCCTTTTTTTCTTACAAAACGTTATACTCGAATTATAACTTAAATTTTCCTAATTTTGATTAAGAATCTATAACTGTTTACAGCTGAACTTTCTGATGCTGATAAATTGTACAGTACAAATAATTGCACATATATATGTGATGTGATATCTTTTTATATTGTACATTTTCTAATTTTATTATTTGATGGAACATGTGTGGTTTGAATCCAAATAAAGATATTCTATTCTATAATACTACGGCATGCTATTTAAGCACGGCAATTTACCATGCAATGCAGTTGTCGCATTTACATTCTGCTTTACGTTACGCGTGTGCGTTCTTTTGGCTGTCAATACCTACGCTGGTGATTTGATTTGTTTCACCTACAATTGGCAACATCCGTGACTCATCTTTTTGCGGTACAACCAGCGAGACGAGCCAATTAATTGCAGAATTTCAACGAAGTTTTCCACAT
Organism: Eudiplozoon nipponicum; assembly: GCA_029291075.1. Classification (NCBI taxonomy): domain Eukaryota; kingdom Metazoa; phylum Platyhelminthes; class Monogenea; order Mazocraeidea; family Diplozoidae; genus Eudiplozoon; species Eudiplozoon nipponicum. The sequence continues at coordinate 17,825 of JAQBSW010000495.1, forward strand.
CGTGATTACAACGCGACAACAGAAGGAACCACAGCCAGAGTCAACCCAAGGCTCTCGGACACCTTCACACTCTGAATAATTCAGGAGAACGCCCGACCAGGCCCTGTTAAGGGCCCCCTTATCATAACAATATCTATATTCAGAGCACCTTAACCGAGTTTGTAACGTCATACGGCATTTACTTGAAGCCGGGGCGTTTACAAAATTGGCGACCGCGCCAGGATATTGATTATTGTTCTGATTTTTTGGTATAAATAAAATTGACTTTCTTTTTCATTTATTTGGGATAAAAATAGATTAACATTTGCGTTTTTTACCCTGATCGTGGTCTTCTGGGAATTTTGTTGGGTATATATTCGTGGATTTCTGGTGATTTTTTTGGGGGTATAATAATAATAATACATTGGCATCAAAGGCCAACAGGCCCTCTGTTCAACTTTCCTACGTACGAAACTGCACTGTACGTACTCGACAGGCTCAATTGCGGATAATTTCAATTTTTGGAAGCAGTTACTGTGACGTGCTTTTGTTCTCCGCTCATTCAACTGTGGAAGCTGTTTGTGGGTAAGCGTTTCGTTAAAGTATATTTATATATTTTCATATTGCTTATAAATTTATGCTTTTAAGATTCCGTAAGATTGTTAGAATGTCAGGTCCAATTTTAGATATTGATGTTCCTGTTTGTGATGGAGATAGTGAATTATTCTTTATGCGCGTAGACTCCGCTTTCTCCCTGTTTCCTGATTATGACAGTCATCAAAAACTGTCAAAGGTTTTTGCTAAACTACCTTCTGAATTGCAGCGACGGATTTATCCTAAGCTTGAGACCATTAGGAAGCTACCTAATCCCATTTTGGGTCTACAAAACGAAGTAGAATCCTTGCTTGGGCCCACAGAGACTGAGCAGATAATAAACAAATATGCGCAGTTAGACATGCCAAACCTTGGCCCCATCGAAATATTGAGGGAATTACGGAAACGTTGGTATAAAACCAACATTTCTGACCATGAGGCTAAGATTGTTTTTATTAACAATCTTCCACAAACATTAAAACTCTTTGCCAGACAGCTCCCCAACACTCTCTCTATAGATGACTTATCTGAGAGATGAGTTAGAATATAGGGTTTTGGAACCCAAAGTGAATCCATCATCCTTTTCTTCACCCCCGCAAGATGATAGACACTCCTCTTTAGAGAGGACAGTGGCGAACATGGCTAAAGTTCTAGAAGGACTGGCCATTACCAAATCCGAGCTAAATCAAGTGAATGCTCGACCCAAATTCATTCCTAAGCCCAATTATAACGGTAGGCGGCGATCGAGATCTCCGCAATCCTTTAATAAATATGCCCCAAAGAACTGATGTTACAACCACCAGAAGTTTTTAATTCATGCCAAGTCTGTCTTTCTCGTTCCGAAGAATTTCCGAATGAGTGTCAATTTCCACAGCTGACGGAAAGGACAACAGACCGCAGGTACAAGGGTGCATCAGTATCGGGAAACGTCTGGCGCAGGAAGTAGAAGACCGTACTTTCTGCACATCAACGGTATCAACGGCGCGACAGGGAAGAAGCCAACTACAATCCGACATCCCTGTCGACTCTTTTCGTCCACGCTGAATTTTTCACACAGAGAACCAAACAGACAATGCCGGTCGCAATCACCAGCCTACTTGTTTGCATGACCCGGCCAAACAGCCCAACGAGCTTCTGCACTTTCTTGATTTCAAAACTGGCGAAGAGTTCATCGTAGACACAGGTGCGGCAGTCTCAGTTCTCAAGGGTGATTCAATGGCCGAGATGTCGCTAGGCGTTCTTCTCGCAACAGCTACAGGCGAGCCCATACCTACTTATGGCTGCCAATACCGCACACTCAACATAGGTCTACGACGTGAATTTTCCCACAACTTCATCATTGCTAAGGTCTCACATAATATAATAGGCCTTGATTTCCTTCTAAAATTTCGGCTCATTGTTGATCTTGCCAATCAAAAGATCATCGACCCCACCACCGGACTTGAACAAAGCTTTTTGACACTTGCCTCCAAGCGTATGGAGTTACAGGTCATTCAGCCAACCCCAGTGCATCATTCAGCAGAGATGTCACTAGCTCTTCAAGAAAACAAGTCGCTTTTCGATCTTAATAAGTCAGAGCTACGAGTCTCCAACACGACGCACCATGTTGTCACAGAAGGAAAACCTATTGCACTGAAGAAGCGACCACTGGCCCCTGCTAAGCTGAAAGCTGCCCAAGAAGAATTCTCAGGGCTTTTGGAGGAGAGAATCATCAGACCATTGAAAAGTTCATGGGCGTCACCACTGCACTTAGTCTCTAAATCAAACGGATCGTAAAGAGCCTGCGGAGACTACCGTAAGCTAAATTCAGTGACAAAATCTGATGCATATCCTATTCCAAATATTAACACTTTACTTGAAAAACTCAACGGCAGCAATTTCTTCTCAGTGATTTACCTCAGACAAGCGACCATCACATCCCGGTAGCACCAGTGGATATCGAGAAAACTGCAGTCATCACTCCATTTGGCCTTTTCGAATATCTTCACATGCCTTTTGGACTTAAGTGTGCTACTCAGACATTTGAAAGATTCATGGACAAAATACTTCGCGACGACTCTGCTTATTGTATGTCATATCTCGATGACATTATGGTATTCAGTCAAGATCTAGAATCTCATGCAAAGCATCTACGAAATGTCCTCTCACGCTTATCCAACCACGGACTCAAGATCAACTGTGACAAGACGCAGATTGCAACTACATCCGTTGACTTCTTAGGGCATCGTATCACGGCCCAAGGTATTCAAGCGTTGCCGTCAAAGACGAATTCAATCAAGAATATCAAGTCACCGAGGACTGCTAGCGAGTTGCAGAAAATACTGGGAGTACTAAACTATTATCGCAATTTCCCTCCGGGCCTTTCAAAACAACGTTATCCTTTGTGCAGGTACCTGCTGAACCGAAAAGTACTTAGCAAGAATTGCATCATTGCTTGGTCATCCTAAGACGAGGAATTACTTCGACTTGCCATCAACTCGTTAGCAAATGCCATAATGCTAACACATCCAGATTTTGAAAAGCCATTTCTACTCACGACAGATGCTTCTGAATTCGCTATTGGAGCCACGTTGGAACAAGAGATCGACGGAGTTCGGAAGCCTATCAGTTTCTACTCGCGTACTCTCCAACCAGTAGAAACGAGGTACGACACTTTGAGTCGAGAACTTCTCGCCATCCACGACGTAGTGCGCCATTTTATCAGCATCATTGGCAGTAGCAGATTTGTTGTTTTCACAGATCATGCACCATTAGTTGGCGCACTTCGAAACGCAACTTCATCTATCGCCAAGTAACCTGCCAGAGTGGAAATACAGCTTTCACGTCTAAGCGAATAGAAATTTGACGTCTTTCACGTGAAGGGATAACAGAACTTCATTGCAGATGCCCTGTCCAGGCCAGACGTCTCTCTACAATCACCTTCGCCCTCATCGTTCACTGTCAACTCCGTGGCACTCAGTAAACCTGCACTAACGCCAACTCTCCTGCGAGCGGAACATTCACATTCAAAGATAAATAGCCCGTCACCCAACCGAGTTCATATGCCGTCTGTGGGAACGCTTACCAATTGTTTACTTCACGGGTATGCAGCCCAACAAGCCAGTTCTGCCGACCAGCCTTCAGAGAAAGGTTTTCGATTCAATTCACTCAATTTCTCACCCAGGAAGCCAAGCGACTGTCCGACTTTTTACAGATCGTTTCTGGGGTCACAGACTTAGGCAGAACGTTAAACGATGGGTCTCCAAGTGTTCTATTTGTCAGAAAAACAAGATCACACGACACACTTTTTCTAAGTTGCAAAATTTTCGAACTACTTCTCGCCTAGCCATCGTCCGTATCGACATAGTTCATCTGAAAAATGTTCATGGTTTCAGCTACCTTCTAATTATGATCGATAGATTTACACGGTAGCCTGCGGCATTACCTCCTGGCACCATTTCTGCAGACAAAGTAATTAACGGTTTCATCTCTGCATGAATATCTAATTATGGTGTTCCCAATGAGGTCATCACAGACAGAGGCACTTGCTTGTCATCTGATCGTTTCAAAACCACCTTGCGGAACATGTGGTGCATCTTACGACAGACGACTGCCTACCATCACCAAGCTAATGGTATGGTAGAGAGAATGCATAGGGAACTCAAAGCTGCTTTAGCATCCTCGTCCATTAATGGCTACTGGGTCGATGCACTAACTTTAGTTCTGCTTTTCATGCGTTCCCGTACCCGTGAATCCATTAAAACTTCTGCGTCACAACTCTTGTATGGCATGGAATTACGCCTGCCTAGTCAGCTCCCACGTCTACTACCGGCACAAGATGACCCAAAAGACGAAGCTACCCGCCTTCGCCTTCATTTCGGTAACATGCCTGAACAGCAGCCAAGACATACGCCTCGTGCAGTCTTCGTTCACCCACAGCTCCACAGCTGCAAGAGAGTACTCGTTCGCAACGACAATGCTGTTGCACCACTACAACCAAAGTATCGCGGTCCTAACCCGATTTTGCTCAGACAACCACAATACTTCATTATCATGCAAGGCGATACACCAACATCAGTAAGCATAGACAGGTTGAAACGGTTTATCGAATCGCCTGATCCTTATACACTCGTCTCCCGCTCCGTCTGCCCACAATCTAAATAGCTTGCTTTTTATAACGCGTAATTGATTTTTTTTATCATTAACATTACGTATCAAAATTTTTTTTAACCTTACGTTATTTTTCGCATTTCTCTCACGTGGCATAACCAACTGTTCTTAGCTAACAATTGTGTAGCATTTTTTTGAACAGTTCTTTGGTATTATGTCATCTCTGACGTAATATTCGTGTACATATTTTTATGCAGTTACCTTTGATTTTAATGTGTATATTTTAAATTATAATGTATTTCTCACACATGACATCACACTGCTTATTTTGGTATAACCAGTTACTTGACCTAACACTTGTATAACACTATATATATATATATATATATATATATATATATATATATATATATATATATATATATATATATATATATATATATATACTCGACAACCTTTATTTACAATGTAGATTATGAAAAGTTAGATGTTTTTTAACGCTTTTGATTATGCTGCTATTTTTATTCATACTCCAATATTTATTGAGCTCCTACTTGTTAGAATTAGCGATTAGACGCGTTGAAGTGTTTTATAAGCTGTAAATTTTCATGGTTTTATTGGCTAGAGATGCTTAGGATTTTTATGCTTCTCCACCCTGAAATAAGTTTTTCCTTTCCACCTATGTGCCATCACTTCTCCAGTTGCGCAGGCCAGATTTGACCGCACATTTCTGCCTTTCTCCAACATGCTTAACTAATATTTACGATCAGATAGGCCATGCTTTAAATAAGCAAAACTATTTTTCTTTTAATCTTCAAGCAATGTATTACAACTTTATGAGATTCTAAAAAAGCCGAGCTTTTACCTTAGTCGATCACTGACAGATAGCTATTGAGCACTGACTAGGGGAGGGGGAATCATACAGCAATAAATCTTTGAGTATTAAAGGATGAAGTGCTGTCCTCACATTACGTAAGTTTTTTTAATATTTTGTACTTAGCCTGTTTTCCGTCGTGCTGTGATAACGATCGTGGAATGTAGAATCGCGATGGTACATTGGGCTCTATGGTTTTATGTTGCTTTTTAATAGCAAATTATTTTTTATTTCATGTTCACATGGTAACGTAAGCTGTTTTATGCACCGAAGTACACATATAAACGCATGCACGCGCGTGTTCAGTTTTATACGGCAAATAAAACAGCTTTCATTATGAGTTTGGTTTCAGTGTTGTGTCACTAGTAGTATAAATGACAGCATCAAATTTGAAGAGACACATCTCTGATTCTTCATATCAGCGCAATCATGAAGTACGTAATTGAGCGACTTGTGTAAAGTTTTCAACATGACTATTTGCACAATAATATCGCTGTTTGTGCGCCTAGCCATTTCTGACGTGCAAGGTAGAATGCAACACGTAATGTTAGACGATTTTTTACCTACGCTTTCCTCTCTCCTTCTGCCTGGTTTATTGCCAAATAGTTTCTGCATACCCTTTCCTCTATTTGATGAAGTGATTAATAAGTTAGCTAATGAAAGAACACTCAGCTGTATAATGTTTTGGTACAATCTATATCGGCTTTCAACTTGATTTTTACTTACCTAGATGCGTGCTGCATCCAGCTTAATTTTAGCTTCTTATGCACCATTTCAAACATCATTTTGATTGGAAAGATAGTATTTCTGTGGTTATTTTGCTGCTGAAGCTGCTTTCTAATTTCTTTTAATTGTGATTAGTACTATTTTAATGCAGGAATAGTTTTCTTGCTAAACTTTCCTGCAAATCTCCGTTTTCTGTAAAAGTTTATAATTTAAAAATTGTTAACTCTGCTAAGTAGTTATCAGCTTCATATCATGGTACAGGCCACTTTCAATGCATATCTCATCTTCATTAATTGCAAAAAGACCACTTTACAAATGTCATGACCACAACGTCAAGCACTCTAGCTCCTTTGGTCGTATACAAACGCATTGACGACGATCCAACCTCCTTAGGTTTTAACTTAAACCTGGCAAATTCAGAGGCGATTTACATCGAAATCTTAACGCTGCGACTCCCAAATCTTACACTGCTCTATTTTGCTTCACGTGGTATGACCGACCACTAGAGCTAGCAATTTGTGTAGCAATTCCTAGTGGTTACCTGGCATCATATCCTTGTTGAAACAACCAACAAGCATATTTAAGCCCAGCATTCATGGTTCATCCTATTTTTGCTTAACTCTGTTCGAACTCTGTCATACATTTCTTATCTAGCCTCGCAGAGAGGAATATATTTTATTTTTTTCAGAAAGAAAAGTGTTGTAACGACAAAAATTAATGGCCGACACATTGCGTAAATTAAATTCAATTTTATTTACGTTGCACCAAAGAGAAAAAAGCGAAACTTGCCGTTTAACCAATAGTGTGCAAGTAGACATATATTACTATGGCATGCTATTTAAGCACGGCAATTTACCATGCAAGTCAGTTGTCGCATTTACATTCTGCTTTGCGTTACGCGTGTGCGTTCTGTCGGCTGTCAATACCTACGCTGGTGATTTGATTTGTTTCACCTACAATTGGCAACATCCGTGACTCATCTTGTTGCTGTACAACCAGCGAGACGAGCCAATTAATTGCAGAACTTCAACGAAGTTTTCCACATCGTGATTACAACGCGACAACAGAAGGAACCACAGCCAGAGTCAACCCAAGGCTCTAGGACATCTTCACACTCTGAATAATTCAGGAGAACGCCCGACCAGGCCCTGTTAAGGGCCCCCTATCATAACAATATCTATATTCAGAGCACCTTAACCGAGTTTGTAACGTCGTACGGCATTTACTTGAAGCCGGGGCGTTTACAAATGTAATGGCGGAATCAGAGTACTGGGGCATGTAAAAAGGTTTACATGGTTATTATTACTACTAATGGTCCTTAAGATGCCAGTGAAACAATACCGTCTAATTCTGTGAATATATTGCAGAATAGTGTAAACGCCCCGGATTCAAGTAAATGCCGTACGACGTTACAAACTCGGTTAAGGTGCTCTGAATATAGATATTGTTATGATAGGGGGCCCTTAACAGGGCCTGGTCGTGCGTTCTCCTGAATTATTCAGAGTGTGAAGATGTCCTAGAGCCTTGGGTTGACTCTGGCTGTGGTTCCTTCTGTTGTCGCGTTGTAATCACGATGTGGAAAACTTCGTTGAAGTTCTGCATTAATTGGCTCGTCTCGCTGGTTGTACCGCAACAAGATGAGTCACGGATGTTGCCAATTGTTGGTGAAACAAATCAAATCACCAGCGTAGGTATTGACAGCCGACAGAACGCACACGCGTAACGCAAAGCAGAATGCAAATGCGACAACTGACTTGCATGGTAAATTGCCGTGCTTAAATACCATGCCATAGTAATATATGTCTACTTGCACACTATTGGTTAAACGGCAAGTTTCGCTTTTTTCTCATTGGTGCAACGTAAATAAAATTGAATTTAATTTACGCAATATGTCGGCAATTAATTTGTGTCGTTACAACACTTTCCTCTCTGAAAAAAAGGAAAAAATTCCTCTCTGCGAGGCTAGATAAGAAATGTATGACAGAGTTCGAACAGAATTAAGCAAAAATATGATGTACCATAAATGCTGGGCTTAAATATGCTTGTTGGTTGCTTCAACAATGATATGATGCCAGGTAACCACTAGGAATTGCTACACAAATTGTTAGCTCTAGTGGTCGGTCATACCGCGTGAGGCAAAATAGAGCAGTGTAAGATTTGGGAGCCGCAGCGTGAAGATTTCGAGGTAAATCGCCTCTGAATTTGCCAGGTTTAAGTTAAAACCTAAGCAGGTTGGATCGTCGTCAATGCGTTTGTATACGACCAAAGGAGCTAGAGTGAGTGCTCGACGTTGTGGTCATGACATTTGTAGAGTGGTCTTTGTGCAATTGATGAAGTTGAGATATGCATTGAAAGTGGCCTGTACCATGATATGAAGCTGATCACTACTTAGTGTTGCTACACGAAAGCGTTAGCTCCAAGTAGCTGGTCATACCAAAATAGGCAGTGTGATGTCATGTGTGAGAAATACATTATAATGTAAAAATATATACATTAAAATCAAAGGTAACTGCATAAAAATATGTACACGAACATTGCCTCAGAGATGGCATAATACCAAAGAACTGTTCAAAAATGCTACACAATTGTTAGCTAAGAACAGCTGGTTATGCCACGTGAGACAAATGCGAAAAATAACGTAAGGTTAAAAAAATTTTGATACGTAATGTTAATGTTAAAAAATATCAATTACGCGTTATACAAAGCAGGCTATTGAGATTGTGGGCAGACGGAGCCTGAGACGTGTGTAGAAGGTTGAACGCTCTCAGGATCAGGCGGTTCGATAAACGGTTTCAACCTGTCTATGCTTACTGATGTCGGTGTAGCGCCTTGCATAATAATGAAGTATTTTGGTTGTCTGAGCAAAATCGGGTAAGGACCGCGATACTTTGGTTGTAGTGGTGCAACAGCATTGTCGTTGCGAACGAGTACTCTCTTGCAGCTGTGGAGCTGTGGGTGAACGAAGACTGGACGAGGCGTATGTCTCGGCTGCTGTTCAGACATGTTACCGAAATGAAGTCGAAGGCGGGTAGCTTCGTCTTGTGGGTCATCTTGTGCCGGTAGTAGACGTGGGAGCTGACTAGGCAGGCGTAGATCCATGCCATACAAGAGTTGTGACGCAGACGTTTTAATGGATTCACGAGTACGGGAACGCATGGCAAGCAGAACTAAAGGTAGTGCATCGACCCAGTTGCCATTAATGGACGAGGATGCTAAAGCAGCTTTGAGTTCCCTATGCATTCTCTCTACCATACCGTTAGCTTGGGGATGGTAGGCAGTCGTCTGGCGTAAGATGCATCCCATGTACCGCAAGGTGGTTTTGAAACGATCAGATGAGAAGCAAGTGCCTCTGTCCGTGATGACCTCATTGGGAACACCATAATTGGATATCCATGCAGAGATAAAACCGTTAGTTACTTCGTCTGCAGAAATGGTGCCAAGAGGTAATGCCGCAGGCCACCGTGTAAATCTATCGATCATAGTTAGAAGGTAGCTGAAACCTTGAACCTTTGTCAGATGAACTATGTCGATGTGGACGATGGCTAGGCGAGAAGTAGTTCGAAAATGTTGCAACTTAGAACGAGTGTGTCGTGTGATCTTGTTTTTCTGACAAATAGCACACTCGGAGACCCATCGTTTAACGTTCTGCCTAAGTCTGTGACCCCAGAAACGATCTGTAAGAAGTCGGACAGTCGCTTGGCTTCCTGGGTGAGAAATTGAGTGAATTGAATCGAAAACTTTTCTCTGAAGGCTGGTCGGCAGAACTGGCTTGTTGGGCTGCGTACCCGTGAAGTAAACAATTGGTAAGCCTTCCCACAGACGGCATATGAACTTTTTAAAAGATGTATTATTTTGTTTCTCAGTGCTGTCCTTTTCGTTTCGGATTTGACCGCATTTTTCTTGTGCGGGACAATTGTTAGCACTCATAGGTCGGCAAAATCTTGAACCTTCTATCTTTTCAGATGATGTAATTTTTGGCCTCAGTTGATGGGTTCTCACTTGTCCCTTCTCCTTTAAGCCTTCAATTAGCTGATTGTCTGAAAGCGCTTTAGGATCAAGATCCGCCATTGATCTTTCACCTATATTTCGAGACGTTATTTCCAGTCTCATCTTCAGGGTTGACACAATACGCACAGGAGTAAAACACAACATTGTAAGCTGAAGTGACCGGTCGTACCGCGTGAGATAAAATAGAGCAGTGTAAGATTTGGGAGCCGCAGCGTAAGGATTTCTAGGTTGATCGCCACTGAAGTTGCCAGCTTTAAGTTAAAACCTGGGCAGGCTGGACCGCCGTCAATGTGTTTGTATACGAAAAAAGAGCTAGTGTGTGCTCGACGTTGTGGTCATGATATTTTTAGAGTGGTGTCTGTGCAACTGATAAAGTTGAGATATGTATTGAAAGTGGCCTGTTCCATTATATCAAGCTGATAACTACTTAGTGTTGCTACACGAAATCGTTAGCTCTAAGTAGCTGGTCATACCAAAATAAGCAGTGTGAGCTCAGTTGTGAGCAATACATTATATTGTAAAAATATAAACATGAAAACCAAAGGGAACTGCATAAAAAATATGTACTCGAACATTGCCGAAGAGATGGCATAATACCAAAGAACTATTCAATATGCTACACAATTGTTAGCTAAGAACAGCTGGTTATACCACGTGAGACAAGTGAGTGTAAGAAAAATAAAATGAATCATGTGGATGCATAGGTCACGTTGCGTGACATAGGACGCAAGTGATGCACGTAAAGTTTAAAAATTTTACATTTACAATAACGAAAAATTAATGTTAAAAATATCAATTACGCGTTATGCAAAGCAAGCTATTGCTAGGTTGAGTTTGTAGGCAGATGGAGCCTGAGACGTGTGTAGAATGTTGAATGCTCTCAGGATCAGGCGGTTCGATAAACGGTTTCAACCTGTCTATGCTTACTGATATCAGCGTCGCGCCTTACATGATAATGAAGTATTTTGGTTGTCTGAACAAAATCGGGTAAGGACCGCGATACTTTGGTTGTAGTGGTGCAACAGCAGTGTCATTGCGAACGAGTACTCTCTTGCAGCTGTGGAGCTGTGGGTGAACGAAGACTGGACGAGGCGTATGTCTCGGCTGCTGTTCGGACATGTTACCGAAATGAAGTCGAAGGCGGGTAGCTTCGTCTTGTGGGTCATCTTGTGCGGGTAGTAGACGTGGGAGCTGACTAGGCAGGCGTAGATCGAACTCCGTCGATCTCTTGTTCCAAAGTGGCTCCAATAGCGAATTCAGAAGCATCTGTCGTGAGTAGAAATGGCTTTTCAAAATCTGGATGCGTTAACATTGTGGCATTTGCTAACGAGTTGATGGCAAGTCGAAGTAATTCCTCGTCTTCGGATGACCAAGCAATGATGGAATTCTTGCTAAGTCCTTTTCGATTCCGCAGGTGCCTGCACAAAGAATAAAGTTGTTTTGAAAGGCCTGGAAGGAACTTGCGATAATAGTTTAGTACTCCCAGGATTTTCTGCAGATCGCTCAAAGTCCTTGGTGACTTGATGTTCTTGATAGAATTCGTCTTTGACTGCAACGATTGAATACCTTGGGCCGTGATACGATGCCCTAAGAAGTCGACGGATGAAGTTGCAATCTGCGACTTGTCACAGTTGATCTTGAGTCCGTGGTTGGATAAGCGTGAGAGGACATTTCGTAGATGCTTGGCATGAAATACTTAGTCTGGGCTGAATACCATTATGTCATCAAGATATGACATACAATAAGCAGCATCGTCGCGAAGTATATTGTCCATGAATCTTCGAAATATCTGTGTAGCCCACTTAAGTCCAAAAGGCATGTAAAGATATTCAAAAGGCCAAATGGAGTGATCACCGCAGCTTTTCAATATCTCTGTTGCTACCGGGATGTAATGTTAGACTTGTCTGAGGTCAATCTCTGAGAAGAAATTACTGCCGTTGAGTTTTTCAAGTAAGATTTTAATATTGGGAATAGGATATGCATAAGATTTTATCACTGAATTTAACTTGCGGTAATCTTCGCGGCTCTATACGATCCGTTTGATTTGGAGACTAAGTGCAGTGGTGACGTCCATGAACTTTTCGATGGTTTGACGATTTCCTCTTCCAACAGCCGTGAAATTCCTTTTTGGCAGCTTTCAGTTTAGCAGGGGCCAGTGCTCGCTTCTTGAGTGCAATAGGATGTCTTTCTCTGACGATATGGTGCATCGTGTTGAAGACTCGTAGCTCTGACTTGCTGAGATCAAAAAGCGACTTGTGTTCTCGAAGAGCTGCTGATATTTCTGCTGAATGATGCACTGTGGTTGACTGAATGATCTGTAACTCCCAACGCTCGGAGGCAAGTGTCATAAAACTTTGCTCAAGTCCGGTAGAGGGGTCGTTGATCTTTTGATTGGCAAGATCAATAATGAGTCGAAATGTCAAAAGGAAATCAAGGCCTATTATATTGTGTGAGACCTTGGCAACGATGAAGCTGTGAGTAAATTCACGCCGTAAACCTATATTGAGTGTGCGATACCGACAGCTACAAGTAGGTATGGGCTCGCCTGTAACTGCTGCGAGAAGAACGTCTAGCAACAGCTTGGCCATTGAATCACCCTTGAGAACTGAGACTGCTGCACCTGTCTTTACGATGACTTCTTCGCCAGTTCTGAAATCAAGAAGAAACAGAAGTTCGTTGGGCTGTTTGGCCGGGTCATGCAAACAAGTAGGCTGGTGATTGCGATTGGTATTGTCTGTTTGGCTATCTATGTGGCAAATTCGGCGTGGACCAATAGAGTCGATAGGAATGTCGAATTGTAAGTGATTTCTTCTTTGTGGCGCCATTGATGCACAGAAAAATACGGTCTTCTACTTCCTGCGCTATACGTTTCCCGATCCTGATGCACCACTGCGCCTGCATTCTCTTGTCTTTCCCGTCAACTGTGGAAATTGGCATTCATTCGGAAATTCTTCCGAACGACAGAGACAGACTTGACATGAATAAATGACTTCTGGTGATTATAGCACCAGTTATTTGGGGGTATACCTGTTAAAGGATTGCGGGGATCTCGATCGTCAACTACCGTTATAATGTGTTTTGGGCGTAAAATTTGGTCGAGCATTCACCTGATTTAGCTCTAATTTCCCTATGGTCAATCCTCCTAGAAATTTAGCCATGTTCGATACTGTCCTCTCTTAAGAGGAAAGCTTATCATCATGCGGGGGCCGACAAAAAATGACGAATTCAACTTAGGTTCCATAGCCCTTATTCTAACTCACATCTCTCAGATAAGTCATCTATATAGAGAGTGTTAGTGAGCTGTCTGGCGAATAATTTTACCGATTGTGGAAGATTGTTAATAAAAAACAACCTTAGCCTCATGGCTAGAAATAGTGATTTTATACAAGGCTTTCTTAATTCCCTTAAAATTTCGGCGGGGCCAAGTTTTGGCATGTCTAACTGCGCGTATTTATTTATTATCTGTTCAGTTTCTGTGGGACCAAGCAAGGATTCTACTACATTTTTGGCTCAAAATGGGATTAGTTAGTTTCCTAATGGCCTCAAGCTTCGGATAAATCCGTCGCTGCAATTCAAAAGGTAGTTTTGCAAAAAGCTTTGACAGTTTTCGATGACTGTCATAATCTGGAAACGGGGAGAAAGCGGAGTATACGCGCATAAAGTATAGTTCGCTATCTCCATTCCAAACAGGAACATCATTATCTAAAATTGGACGTGAAATTTTAATAATCTTACGAGATCTTAAAAGCATAAATTTATAAGGAAGATGAAAATGTATAAAAAGAATTTAAACGAAACGCTTACCAACTAACGGCTTCCACAGTTGAAACAGAATCTTTCGCAATTGAATCTGTCGAGAGATGAGCGTAGATCACAGATGAAGTAAGTTCTTTCACAAAAAACGTCAATTCTACAATTTTGTACAGTCAATGTTCTTTCACAGATCATCAAGATGTATAGTTTTGTACGTAGGAAAAATTATTGAATAGAAAACCTTCCATGAAAAACATATTCCCAACAAAATTGCTCAGAAGATTCAACAATAATTGATTGCGCGGGTGGTAGTAACAATTCTTTAAATCAGGTTTGCGAGCTTGAAGTAAACTCTAATCCCATTGAATTTAACCAGTCGTCGAACAACATAACAAAACTAACGCTACAGCCACAACGCACCGACGCGTTTCTGACCTTCCATGATCATCATCAGAGTACGACGGCAAACTGGACCATCGAGGATCAAACCGCATTGAATATATATGGAAATCAAATTTAGATATGCGGCTCTCACCCCTAAAGCAGTCTCCCACCAATTGTACTTGACTGAAATGTCGGCTGCACAATTTCTATGCAGTCACGAACATTAACTGTTTGCAGCTTTCGCCACATATACATATATAGGCAATACAATTTAAACAATAATTGATTGCGCGGGTGGTGGTAATAATTCTTTAAATCAAGTTTGCGTGCTTGAAGTAAACACCAATCCCATTGTATTTAACCAGTCATCGAACAAAATAACAAAACTAACGCCAACTGCAACGCACTGACGAGTTTCGACCTTCCATGATCATCATCAGAGTACGACGGCAAACTGACTATCGAGGATCAAACCGCATTGAATATATATGGAAACCAAATTTAGATATGCGGCTCTCACCTCTAGCAGTCTCGCATACATTGAACTTGACTGGAAATGTCGGCTGCACAATTTCTATGCAATCACGAACATTAACTGTTTGCAGCTTTCGCCACATATATATATATAGGCAATACAATTTAAACAATAATTGATCGCGCGCGTGGTGGTAACAATTCTTTAAATCAAGTTTGCGAGCTTGAAGTAAACACCAATCCCATTAAATTTAACCAGTCATCGAACAACATAACAAAACTACCGCCAGCTGCAACGCACTGACGCGTTTCGACCTTCCATGATCATCATCAGAGTACGACGGCAAACTGACTATCGAGGATCAAACCGCATTGAATATATAAGGAAATCAAATTTAGATATGCGGCTCTCACCTCTAGCAGTCTCGCATACATTGAACTTGACTGGGAATGTCGGCTGCACAATTTCTATGCAGTCACGAACATTAACTGTTTGCAGCTTTCGCCACATACACACATATAAGCAATTCAATAAAATAATAATTGATTGCGCGGTTGGTGGTAACAATTCTTTAAATCAAGTTTGCGAGCTTGAAGTAAACACCAATCCCATTGTATTTAACCAGTCGTCGAACAACATAACAAAACTAACGCCAGCCGCAACGCACTGACACGTTACGACCTTCCTTGATCATCAACAGAGTACGACGGCAAACTGACTATCGAGGATCAAACCGCATTGAATATATATGGAAATTAAATTTAGATATGCGGCTCTCACCTCTAGCAGTCTTGCATACATTGAACTTGATTGGAAATGTCGGCTGCACAATTTCTATGCAGTCACGAACATTAACTGTTTGCAGCTTTCACCACATATACATATATAGGTAATACAATTTTACAATAATTGATTGCGCGGGTGGTGGTAACAATTCTTTAAATCAAGTTTGCGAGGTTGAAGTAAACAACAATCCCATTGAATTTAACTAGTCGTCGAACCAAATAACAAAACTACCGCCAGCCGCAACGCACTGACGCGTTTCGACCTTCAATGATCATCATCAGAGTACGACAGCAAACTGACTGTCGAGGATCAAACCGCATTGAATATATATGGAAATCAAATTTAGATATGCAGCTCTCACCTCTAGCAGTCTAGCATACATTGAACTGGATTGGAAATGTCGGCTCAAAGCACGTTACTTTCGCGGTAGAACACAATGAAACTTTTGTATTTACAGTGACGGCTCTAGTCAAGTCATGCTTCAAACACCAAAACGCCAACAACCAGTTCCATCGTCAGTTGCCACTATCGACATCTTTTCTCATATGTGACGTAAACTCTGGCGAAATATTTCTCATAGACACTGGATCAGATGTAACTTTAGTACGCCAAAATTATTTCCAACCTACCCACTCAGTCGGCACCAGTAATGTTACCTGCGCCAATGGCTCCAATATAGCGACGTTTGTGGTATGAGTACACACAATCTCGTTCTCCAACTCAAAAAGATGTTTCAATTATCCTTTTATCATTGCCAATACCACAAAAAACATCATTGGACGTGACTTTCTCAAACACTTCCACGTTACCATTCGTCCAAGAACACTAGAGATACGCACTGCAGACAATCAGTTGCTTTCATCAGCGCTAAAACATATGACTCGCGCCGAAGTAGTCTCATCCATACAGCTAATTCCTCCAGTTCCTCATGTATCACAACTTGACGATGTTCTGAAACGTCATGAAGAAATTTTCAAACCTATCTCCGTCATGCCCGATCTCAAGAGGAAGCGTGCCATCACAGCCCATGGTATTATCTTATCAAAACCACTTCATCATCCCCCACGTGCACGTCCATTGGCACCACACAAATATAAGACCGCCGAGCAAGTATTCGCCATGCTACGTCAATAAAGCATCTGTACACGATACAGCTCACTTTATGCGTTGCCTGTGGTAGTAGTACCAAAGAGTGAACCAGAAACATTTATGGTGTGCGGAGATTATCGTATTCCCAATTCTTGCACAGAGTCTGATTCATACATCCTGCCAAATCCAGCTGACCTACTTAGATCCGCTGTCGGTCATGCTGTGTATTCAAAACTCGACCTAGTGAAAGCCTACTATCAAGTACCGATGAACATAGACTACGTATCATATACTGCACTCAGATTCACCGGAGGTGGCACTCACGAATATCATTATATGCCTTTCGGTCTCAAGAATGCCTCGCAAACTTTCCAACGCGTTATGGACGAAATACTAGATGGTTTACCATTTGTAATTCCCTACTTAGACGACATCCTGGTATTCTCCAACTCAATGTCCGAACATATACGGAATATTGACATTCTACTCACACGTCAAGCAGACTATGGCCTCTGAATTTATGGAAACAAGTGTGTCTTTGCACAAAAATAAATTAAATTCCGAGAAAGGCATAACACCTATACCTGCTACGGTTCGTGCTATTCAAGGCCTACAGCCTCCAACCACCGTTCGAGCATTACGACGATTCTTAGGCAAGATGAACTACTATTCTCGATTCGTACCCTGCCTTGCCAAGATTCTGGCACCTCCTCACAAATATCTCGTGCCAGAAAGCCGTTTTGTCAAGAAATAACCACTGATTCAGCTCAACGTGAACGACATGCAGGATTACGAGGATGCCAAAAGGGCCTTGTGCAAAGCGACCATGCTACATTCTCCTGATTGATCTCAACATTTTGAATTGATCACTGACGCATCCGACGTTGCCATAGGCGCAGTACTTCAACACCGACCTATCGCCTTCTACTCGAAAAAACTACAACCTCGCGAGACGCCATATGATACATTAGGAAAAGAGTTACTCGCAATCTACCGGTCGATCCTACACTTCCACACCTATTTGGATGGCCGACAGTTCAAGATCTACACCGACCGCCTTCCTCTACTCCCGATGCTCAGAGGAAAGAAAGAGTATATATTCACGACGTGTCAACTCACAACTAACACGAATACACGAGTATGAATATGAAGTCACTCATGTCAAAGGATCAGAAAACGTGGTTGCAGACTCTCTAAGCCGTCCTGCAGAACTCTGTACTTCGATCCTGTGTCCATCACGTATAAGCACTTAGGAATTGCAAGCAGCTCAGCAAGATGACCCATCACTTCGAACATTTGATGTCAATCGCCTGAAAACATTTGATTATGATGGAACTCTGCTGCAGTGTAAAATAACTGGCGTGGGCTCTTGGCCGTTTATACCTGAAAAACTCCGTCACAAGATCTTCGAGATTTACCATTCAATGAAATATCCATCTGGCGAAACCTCAGTGGAAATTCTAACCAGAACGTATTTTTGGCCTGATATGCGGCGAGATGTCAAGAAGTGGTCAAAACAATGTCTAGAATGTCAGAAATGCAAAGTGACGAGACACACCAAAACGGCGCCACAAGTCATCCAAGTGCCCAAGGTCCGGTTCAAGCACATACACATTGATCTGGTAACCTTACATACCGTGAAAAATATACGACATCTACTGTCAATACGGGATCGCACCACTCGATGGTATGAGGCCATACCACTGCCAGATATGAAGCAAGACACTGTCAGTTATGCTTTAAAGCTCAATTGGTTCGCTCGGTTTGGTGCTCCAGCTGAAGTGACAACCGATCGTGGCGCACAGTTCCTCGGCGAAGAGTTCGCAGCCCTACTGAAATATAATGGTGTCAAACACTCCGTGACCGCGGCTCGCAATCCGAGAGCAAATGGTTTCGTCGAAAGGCCACACCGGGAACTGAAAGTGGCGCTCAAGGCCAGCCTAGAAGAAAATTGTCTTGCGGCTTTACCGAAAGTACTCCTATCAATTCGTACAAGACCTCGAGAGCCGATCAAATGTAGTTCCGCTGAAATGGTATTTGTCGAATGTCTACGGCTGCCTGGTGAACTAGTCCGATCACGCTCTGAAACTGCGATAACGATGAACGATCCGGTATTTCTGTTTCCAATTCGCAGTTACCTAAAGTATAACGCTCAGAATCGGCCGATCTGTCAACAACATGGTCCAATATATAAACGCAAAAATTTTGATAACTGCAAATGTTTCTTCGCCTACAACAACATGGATATCAGGATTCAAGACAAACCGAAGCGCGGTCCTTATCGTGTTTTAGATCGACGTCAGAATTACATTATTTAGGAGATTAATGGCAAAGCTAAAGCTGTTTTCAAAAACACAGATTATCCCCGGCCGACGTTGATCAAAATGACCCGCTGTTCAACGATTTTGACCTATCAGGCGGCGAAAAAACGATGATTCCACCTCCAGACAGTTTTGCTGACCACGGACTGACGCCCGACATCTCACCATCAACCGAGCCAGCTGACGTCGTCACGCCGCCGCGAGATATAGGGGAACAAGAATCAGTGTCGACAGAGCCAACATCAGCGGTTACTCGTTACGGCAGAGCCATAACACCTCTTGTACGGTTAACCCCTTTCATTGTGTACTAATTTTCATTGTCGGGGAGTGTATGTAACACGCGGCTCCGCGTTACAACACAACGATTTTTAATTTTGACAAATATAGTGCTCTTTAAGGTCAAATAATCTAACTCTTTTTTTACACAATATTTCTCTTGATTGTGATTTTAGAAACAATTTCTGTTAGTTTCAAGCAGTTTTAATTGAGATACATTGAACTGCAATTTTAATTGTAATTAATAGGGTTTTGTTTAATAAATATAGACGCGCGCGTGCAATACGCAGGTTACATGCGGTGGATTTATTTGTCTCTGTGTTCAAACATTTGATTTACTTAGTTTACTGGCCTTAACCAGTTTTTATACAACTGATAACAGTTCAGTTATGATTCCACCAATCATGACATCAGATAGTTCTCAATCATTTATCCGAAACTCTATAGTTCAATGGATTTTTGTATTTTATCATTCGAAACCTAGCAAACAATGGAATTATTAGTTGTGGTGCATTTTATGACAATATTTACCAGTGACTTTAAACTAAATTGCTAATCAATCTGGATTTATATCATCATATATTTTCAATTATTTACATATATTCATCACGGTCAGACGTTTGTGTTCCTGATAATTACTTGTGTATAAGACATTCAATTGTGTTTATTACCTGATCTGCGTTTTGACTAACGCAGATCAGGTAATTACAATTATTCCAGGTGCGCATCAAGGCAACTCCTTCAAGAAACATTCAATTGTGTTGACGATATATCGTTTTGTTGCCATCTAGAGCACGGTCCGCTTTGTTTAACTGTGAATTGAATCATGTTTAGCTACACCACTTGTAATAAACGGATAAAAATGGATGAGTTTTCTTACTTCACTCTTAGGAAGATGTCAGGGACTGATCAAGGAACGGGTGGGGAAAACGACCACCGTGAAAATGTAGAAAAGCATTACTAAATAGACAGCTGCCCCGCAAAGGCTATTACTATGACTACAAAACATCCTACACTTTAATGCTACCTGTATCGGAACGTTCATATACATAGATACCACATCCAGGCTTGCCAGTTTATCATTCTCTATTAGTTTATATTTACTAAAAATGTCAGTGAAGTGATAGGTGTTCTTTAATGTATAATCTAGAAAGTAGGTGTAGTTTCTTATTCTATGGCATAGCATTTGGACATTTTATAAGTTGGAGAATTCTGGACGTACACAATTTACCTAAGTGGATTATCTTGTTTATGAATTTTTATTAGACCATATACTCTGGGAGAGAGCGATTCTCTTTGTATTAATGATTTTCTAAGCACTGAATCTAAATCCCCAGATCCAATCATTTGATTAATTAAAGTTTTAACCACACCTTGTAATTCGTCCGTTGGGTCCTTTTTATTTTATGGTAAACTTCTTTATTATTTAATTGTACGTACATCTTATTATTATAATCCGTCCGACCTAAGAGTTCTACCAATTCATATTCTTGTTCATAATGTCCTATATGAAATCTTTTAAACATTTTGGCTCAAACAAATTACTGTCTTACAATAATAGATAAAGGAAAAATGCGCTTTTTGAGAAATATGTACGACAAGTTTTATTTCTTTATTTATATATTTTAATTTTATTTATGCTTTTGTAACGCCTTAGAAAGAGAACTGTGTAACTTTTCTAATAAAGCAAAACCAGGATACGGATGGAACAGTTATTGTTGTTATTCCTTAATAGGGTCAGGGAGACATTCAGCAATAAATGCCGTGAGAGTGTGTGAGTATTAGCAGAGTGTGGATATACGGATTTCCATCTAAAAACTAACAATATGTGTCCTGTTAGTGGGCTGGCGTTAATTGCTTTAACTAGGATACTTGTTATTGGCAACACTAAGATGGCTGGCACACGTAGAAATGCGAGAAATAGATGACGAATTTCGTATGACGGGATGCGCAGCAACAAAAAGTTTAACGTGATTGAAAACTAACAAAATTAGTGACACATCTTGGTAAATGCAAGTAGAACAGTGGATATAGATAAACAGTGCAGTAGAGAAAGCGACAACAATCACAGGTAGCGAGTAGAGCAGAATTTTTTGCGTCGTAATTGCATCGTAATTATATAGATGCAAATACGCGCTAAGGTTGTGTGTTCTCATTTAATACGCTGGACCAATGAGATCACACGCTTACCGTTGACCAAATACGTGAGAGTTCGAATATATATAAGAGCGATGCAATTACAGCGCAAATCATTCTGCTGTGCTCACTACCTGCGATTGCTGTCGCCTTCATTGTTTTATTGAATAAATATACGCAGGATGTTCTACTTGCGTTTACAAAGTTGTGGCACTAATTCGGCTAATCTTAGGTCACGCCAATGTGTTTGTTGCTACGCAGCCAGTCAGATTTAATCGGTCATCTATTAATCGGATTTCTACGTGTGCCAGACGTATCGGCGTTGCAGCAGATCTTTAACAATATTAGTCGAATATTTCAAATACCAGCTCCTACATCCTGTATCGTCAATCCTACTTGTTCACGTGCATCCGCTCATAGGGTCACCAGTCCACAATAGGATACCAGGAGACGGTGTCTAGAAGGACTTCTGAAAATCCACACTATGCTAATACTCCTAAATACTAACGGTAGTCGCCGGTGGTTTTCTGTCAGTCTCTAATGAGGGCCATCAGCAGTAATTTCTACCTCTTGATCCCTGTTTTGACTCATTAAAAACGTTGCATTGAACTCTTTCAGGGACGTTACATTGGCGACGGCACCAGGGTCGGAGGCCATTGAAACTGTCATAAATTATTAACCATATTGCTTTTCTTAATACAAAATTTAAGCTAAATTTCTTTAGGACGGAACTATTGTTAAAAAGCAAAAAATCGACGTCAGCATATCTAACACGCAAAATATTACATTTTATTAATGAATCAAACTGTGTTTCTATCCTGCTTAATTTGGGACAAAAGTTTTCAAATTTTCCAAGTAAAGTCACGAATTTTGTGGTCCAATCAGTTATAAAAGTTTGAATTTTTGTCAAGCCTACGAGCTTATCTAACAGCGACCATTTTGTAATGTATTCTGTTTATTCAGTTTTTGGTGGCTGATATCTATTATAGTTGACGAATTTGCCAGCGGTCAATGAGGTTTAAATTGTCTGTTTAACGATAGAGGCAGTTTTGGTAAGAGCTTTAATATTAGAATTAAAATTTACAAGGCACGTGTGTTTTCAATTAGTTTTTTATTAATTACAGTCTATTTATGCTTTTATATTGTGCTCATTTTATTGCACAGAAATATACTTCCAAACATAAATATCCAAGAACCCAGGTTAGATCCATGTTCATCAGTTAGTCTTAAATTTGATGACATTATAAAAACCTCTTTAAACAGATTTAATCATATTTGAATGAATCTTTAAATGATACGTCATAGACATATCAAATACTAATAAAACCATGGATTGACACCGTCCAATTCAATACAAACAACAATCGAGTTACCCTCGATCCCTCAGTCAATATTCTTCAAATATATTTTGCTCTAGTCACCAAAAATATTTCTATACTTGATCGAATTGCCTGAACCATTTGGTGAATTTACCAAACTGATGTCAATTTCCTTTCATGGCTGACCACAAGCTATATTAAAGGCACAGTGTATATTCTTCACGTACAAAAGATATAATTGATTCTCGAACGCCTATTGCTGCAGTTCATGTTGATTCGTATCTTCCGATAATTTCATGCACAATGAACAACATACTTGCCTGTATGATCCAGCCATGCAACACAATGCAATTCTGCATCTTCTAGATTTCCAAACCGGGCAGGAATTCATCGTAGACGCAAGTGCAGCAGTTTTGCTATCAACGTTGACTACATGGCCGAGATATTTTTAGGTATTTTACTCGCATTGGCTACGGAGAAGCCCTATCCCACTGATCGTTGGCGGCATCGCTCTCTTAACAAAAGTTTACGACCTGAATTTTCGCTCATCTTCATTGTCGGCAAGGTCTTGCACGACATCATAGGCCAAGACATTTTGTTGAAATATCAGCTCATTGTTGATCTTGCTAATCAAAAGTACTTTGATCCCTCCAATGGAATTGAGCAAAGTTTCTGGACACCTGCCTCCGAACTTTAGGAATTACAATTCATACTACATGCATATTTCGACAGAAATATCGGCAGCACTTCGAGAACATAAGTTGTTGTTTGATCTCAGCAAGTCAGAGCTACGTGTCTTTAACACAATGTGCCATATCATCACAAAAGTAGAAAATTAGCATTTAAGACTGCTACGCTCAGCTGAACTGAAAAATGTCCAAGAATATTTTTCAAGTTTATTGGAAGAGAGCATTATCCGACCATCAAAACCTTCATGTGGATCATTGTTGTACATGGTCTCTAATGTGAACGAATCATACATAGACAGCGGAGATTATCGCAAGCTCCCTCTATGACCAAAGCCAATTCGTAACCTATTCCCAATATAAACACCTTACTTAAAATGCTCAGCGTAATCAATTACTTTTCAGTGATTGACCTCAGACAAGCCTACCACCACATTCCGGTATCACCAGAAGATATTGAAACAACTTCCGTCATTACTCTTTTCGGCCTTTTTAAATAACTCTATATGACTGTTGTCTCGTATGTGCTACTCAGGCATTTCAGAGGTTAATGTCAACATTCTCCGCGATGACGCCAATTACTGCATATCATATATTGATGACATAATGGTTTTTAGTCTAGACCTATACTATCATGCCAAATATCTAAGAAATGTCCTATCACAATTATCTGATCACAAAATCATGATCAGTTGTGACAAAACGTGAAATGCAAATATATATGTTGATTTCCTAGTGAATCGTATTTCATCTCAAGCTATACAAGCCTTATGTCAACAAAAACTTAGAAGGATTTGTAGAAATTATTTGGAATTCTCAATTATTTTCGCAAGTTTAATCCCGGCCAATCAAATCAATTCTATCCGTTATGTAGGCACCTGAGGAATCGCAAAAGTCTGAACAGAAAATTTACAATTTCTTGGACGTCTGATGACGAGGAATTGCTTCATCTTGCCTTCGACTCGTTTGCAAATACTAATTGCTACACACGACCAATCCTTCTAAATTTCTAACTGGCGCCTAGGTGAAACAAGAAATCGACGGCATTTGGAAGCCTATTACTTTTTACTCACATACTCTACAATCAGTAAAAACTAGATACGACATTCTTGGTCGAGAACTCTTCGCCATCCACGAAGCAGTGCGCCATTTTATCAGCATCATAGATAGCTGCAAATTTGTTGTTATAACAGATCATGAACTGTTAGTTAGCATACATCAAAATGCAAATTTAACCGTCGAAAATTACCATGCCAGAGTTGAAAGACAGCTGTCTGGTGAGAATGAATGGTAGCTCAAACTTTTTCATGTTTAAGGCAAATAAAACATAGCAGAGGCATTTTCAAGGCCAGACGCCTCGCCACAACTACATTTGCCTTCGTCATTGTCGATTAAATATCTAATTTGAACTGAACCTACATTAAAATCATCCCTCCTATGAGCAGAGCATTGCGGTGATGCTCATATACAAAGATCAATATACAGTCATCCCAGCAAGTACGTATTTCTGGGAATGTTTCCCCATTGTCTACGTCATGGAAAAGCGGTCCCACAAGCCAGTTCGGTCCACCAGGATCCAGAGAATGGTTTTTGACTTTATTCACTCTATTTCGCACCCAGATATTAAGGCGACCGTCCTAGACTCGGATAAAATGCTAAGCAATACGTCTCTATGTATGTCATATGCCAGAAGAACAAAATCAGTCGATACACACATTTTATGTTGGTATATTACCCAACAATGTCACGCCTAGCTATCGTTAAAATCGACATTGTATATCGGTCTCTGCTTCTTATAGATAAGTAAATCTCAATAATTTCGATATATGATTTATGAACATCTGAACATCCAGCAGTAATATTACTGCATACGCTATATCAATTTTTAATGGATGTCAATTATAAAATAATTAATGATCTATATAATAGTAGACTTTTCATCGAAGCAACCTCACACGATATTTGGATAGATCAAGGTACAATTCGATTGCATTATTATCCATAAATGGGGACCATGACAAGTAATTGTTTATTTGAAATTTTGACATATGTGATGATATAATGCAGAACATGTCCAATACAATAAAACAGATAGTAGAAATTAAAATTTCAAGAAGTTATGTTGATAAACACAATTATCTTTGTCCTTTACTCAACCACGAGAAAGTATAATCATAATCAAAATTACAAATATCAATAGGATTGAATATTTTTTCAAGTTCAGTACATAAAAATTTAAAAGAAATCTTAGATGAAGCCTCTTTGGCAATAGATTGTAAATTTTGTAAATTTTCGAGTAAGAAAATAACTTCCCGCAATATTTCCCACCGAACGAGGAGAGACCGCCAAATTTCAAGATCTAGTTCCAACTTCATGAATCTTTCTTACTGGATTCCTTTAGGTATCAGTCTTTTGATTCAAGTGAAATACTTCTATGTAATAACCCATCCTCTGAAACCATAAATTTTGCAGTGCTACAAACTGTAATCTGCTGTCATATATGGTGCAGGGCACAGGGCTAATATGTTTCAAAACTTTTCTTTTAGCAGCCTCTAACTTATTCGACAAACCATTTTCATTTGATTCCAAGTATCGGCAGCAAATTTCAGTATCGGTCTAATCCAAATAATAACCCTTTATAAACTTATATCGTTCGATAGGATATTTATATTTATTAGTGCTCACCTGTTCTTAGCGCAGCTAACTATTCTTTCAATATGTCTCTCAGAAGAAACAGTACATTAAATAATTATGCCTAAATCCATAATTTCTTCCTGAAGTTTAATCTCAAATACATCCTTAATCACAGCAACAAGAAAATAAACATAATTAAATTTCGTTCTATTGTAGGCGTATGGTTGAAGTGAGAAAACCGAAACTTGGTTTCATACATATATTAGATATAATGTTGCAAATAGAAACATAGTTCACAGTAAGTCCACACTGATCATGTGTAGGACGACAATAAAAACAAATTATAATGCAAGAAAAGGTCTTAAATATCATTCACAGTTAAACTAAATTGTCCGTCTTCTAGACGACAAAAGTTAAAATGATTTATGTTTACAAAGAGAAATGTTTTATGCACAATCAGTTATTCGCATATAAATGTCTGAATTGAACTGTATTTATACCACCGATATATGAAGATATGGAAAAGGGTCATCGTTAAAAGTTATCACTAAAAATGAAGGGGTAAGCCACATTAAGACTTCAATGACAAAACTCGATTGAAAATACATGATGACATGGATGGAATCAATGTTAAAAGTTATCACTAAAATTGAATATGTAAACCGCATAAAGACTTCAATGATAGAAACTCGATTGAAAATACACGTTGATATGGATTGAGTTGATATTAATAGTCATCACTAAAATTGACTATGTAAACCGTATAAAGACTTCAATGATAAAAACTCACAAATATTTAGTTCACTGCTTGCTATGGTTTTAATTAATGTCAAAATATTAATCAATTATTCTATGTAGACAGTAAGTCCTTCACATAAGTTATGAATAATCTAACTAAGCGAAATAAATCCGCAATGACACAATAGTCCACCGCGTGATCCTCGCGAATCACGCGCGGTTCTGTTTTGTTAATAAAGCACTATTAACTACAAATAAAATTGCAGTTCAAGAAATATCGATTAAAACTGCTTGAAACTAACAGAGATTGTTCCTAAAATCACAGTTAAGAGAAATAACGTATAAGAACAGATTTAGATTATTTCACTTTAAAGAGCACGGTATCGAACATCGTTGGTTTGTAACACGGAGCCGCGTGTTACAATATTACCAATTTTTAATGCTTTCGTTCTTTTACTTTTATTCTCAGTTCTTATATTATCAAATACCCACTCAAGTTATGCAAATATAGTGTTGCTTAATTTTTAGAGAACTCGATATTTTTTGGATCTATTGGAAAGAAGATTCTATATATCATCGGCAAATTTGTAATCTCGACCATTGAGGACCTTAGTTTGCAAATTTTCAAATATGATTTTAGATAAAATTGGTCCCAATCTTTATTTTTGTTGAATTTTACTTGCTACTTTTAGCGGTTTTGATCTCAAATCATTTACTTGAATATTCATTCTTCTATAATATAAATAATACCTAAGTTATCTAAAATTATTCTGATCAATATTCAATAAATAAATTGCCTTCAAAATAGCATGCACAGACATAGAATCAAAAGCTTTCGATATATCTATAAAGAGAAATTAATGCATTTAACCTTTTTCACATCGAGTGTATTTACATGCTTTCACATGGTAAGTATATTAGTAATTGTCGAGCGATCTTTCGTAAAACCATGTTGGCCTGTATTAAAATAAACCGGCAACATGATTGCTAAATGATCGAGTGTCAGACATTCTTTTATCTTCACAAATGAATGAATAATAGAGATTAGTCTAGAATCATTGGCGCACGTTGGCATACTTATCAATAGCAACGGCTTAGCTACTACCGTTAAAATATCGATTGGTATTTTTCGATCCTTTAAAATTCTGTTTATAAAAATGCAGAGCGCATTCTTACAATTTAAAGGTAATTGAAGTAGGTTATCAATCGATAAACCAAGGAGATCATTTTGTTTTTGTTATTTTACTTATAAGATTAGTTTTATTAAAGAATCACTGTCAATAAAAGTCCAAGTTATTGGTTACCCGAAAGATCAGTTAGATACATAATATTGACTTTTGTCTGTGGATTACAGATAAAATTACCAAATAATTCCTCCAATTCATAGAAAAATCCGTACTCACTTTTATCCACGGGTAATATTGTTGTTTCCACCTATAGTGGTTGGGTCGTTTATGCGGATACCATCAGAAGTTTTTATTAATGTATCATCCAGCCGATACTTATTTATACCTAATTCTGCAGTCAACTTGTTTATTAATTTAGTCAGTCCTTTAATCAACTTTTCCAACCCGTCAGAAGCCATACGTTATCTTTACACACATTCTTTATTTTTTAATAAATTATATATAAGATTTTGCTCTTATAAAGAGCTTTGATTTAATAAAACAAAATTTAAAAAAAAAATTATTTAATGTTCACTTTTGCGGCTCGAATTCTGCTTCCATTATTACGCTTAATGCTTCATCATAATACGGGCGCTTCTGCGAAGACTTTCTGTGGAATTAATGCCAGCCTTATTTAGGAGCATTGATGCGTTCTTATTCTCAAAGATGGCTTCTGCAATATCTCCCCCGTCAGGAGTTGGCATTAGTCCTCTACTTAAACGATCAAGTGCGACAACTCGTGGTCCATCGGTCATGTAAACGACAACTGTATTGTGCTCTGAGCCCACCCTTTCCACGCAATACGGCCTATTATTGAAAGCCTGCAGTGCCATGAGCTCCATCTTTGCGAACATGACATCGTCACCGACCCTTAGGCGAGTGCGTGTAGGTCACCTTGCATAGGTTTGTTGCACTGTGGCGCCTACATATTCAGTTAACTGTTTTAGGCGCTCCTGAATATCGGCTATGGTGGAGAACTTGTGGGATCCTGGGATTACTGGGTCACCCTTCATAGACCATGGTAGTTGGAGCGAATACTGTAGCTGCTGATACTGTAAATCGCATGACCCGCTCGATTAATTTTTTTGTCTCTCCATCATCCCGGGCTCACGTGGTACCAACATCACAATACATCTTTCATCGTCTGGTGTGCTCGTTTAGCCGTCACGTTGGTTTACGGGTGATAAGTGGCTGCGCGGGAATGTTTTATTCTAGGTCTTTGTACCAATTATTAAATTCTCTCGACTCGAATTGTGCACCTTGGTCGGTAAAAATAATTGTTGGTGCATCAAATCGACTGAGCCATCGCTCTTCTAAGCACATTATAATCATCTCTATTGTGATTTTCTTCAGTGGTACAAACTCAACCCACCGGGTAAACTCATCGACCATGAAAAACATATAGGCTACCCACCACGAGCTATAGGCAGTGGACACACCAATTCAATATGCAAAAAATGCTTCCGTGCAGCGGCATTAAAAGCAATCGGAATGATCTCTTCTCTTTTTTGTTGCTTATAACGTTGACATGTTGTGCACTGTTGACAAAGAAAAGAATTTCTATGGAAAAGCCAGACCAATCCAATCGTAACTGCAACGTCTCATTGAGTAGCCCGGCGCCGGAATGTCCCAACATTTCATGCCAAAAGACTATTAATTCTGTTCTTATAGACTCAAGAACAAACCATTGCATTTTTTGTCTTTCTTTTTGCACAATAATGCCATTTTGCATAGTCAATGTTTTATATGATGCTGACACCACTATGCCGTTTTTTAAATGAGTTACTATTTCGTGACATGTGACATCCTTTCCCTGTTATATAGAAACTTTGATAAGTGGCGAAACCCGCACAGTAAAAATTCTGATGAGCGCATCGGCTGCCACATTCTCGATACCGGCTCTATGATGAATCGTTGCATCGTATTATTCTAGCTCTTAAATGGCTCAGTTTATTTGTTTCTTCTCAATACTGAGTGATCTCCAATGCAATAGTGTTTTTTAGTCTGTAAAGACGTCTATTTGTCCACCGATGACAAAATACCCAAACTTCCGTAAAGCTTATTGTACAGCAAGTAATTTCTTTTCTGTGACGGTATAGTTGTGTTCCACCTTAGTGAGTATGCGACTTATGTATTGCGCAGAACGTTTGTCAGGTTGGAACAATGCTCCTAATCCGGTTTGGCAAACCATCCTTTTTCGTAACGTAAACTGTTGGAGCTCGAAAAACAGATGATGATGGTTCAAGAAAACCAGGTTGCTCCAGTCGCTGCTAATAATTTTGTTGGAGGAGTACTATATACTTTAGGTGGTCCGTAAGCGTCATTTAGTTCTAACCATAATTTAAAGTGTTCGACTGTCGTTCCTGGACATTCGCTGCAATGAGGAAGCTGGAATATAATGTTTTATTGAGTTTTAAGGTTTTTCCACCACTTGGGCAGACAACTTGTTTCATCCTGCACCTTAAGGATAAATATTGACTATGGAATTTATGCTTTCCGGCCTCGATATGCATATACGTTTATTTTGACAATCTATCGTCTTAACCCATTTTCTAATGATATCAAGTCATAATAAGGGTGTTTGAGTATTCGCTAGATCAAAAGAAATATGATAGATATTTTCATTTATTAATAATTTGGTGCCCCATTCGCTCGCAGCCACCATAGACGCGCCCGACGTCTGACACAAATTTGCTTTCTTAGGTTTTACGTTGTTTAACGGTCCTAGGTAATACTGACACATCAGCTTCAGTATCCAATTTCATTATTACTGGCTGTGCGTTGAAGAGTTATAAAACTTTAACTATAATAAAAGTCCTTGCATATGGCAACGTTTCCCATACTTCTTTTTGTTTGAAAGCCATTTGATTCAGAACACTTTTGAGGTTGATCTGCTGGTCTTCTGCCGACCTACCAATCGAAGCATCCAAAGGATTAATATTTTTGGCATGATCTCGACTACCTTTATTGGTGAAATGGTATACCCTATTTTTCCATTGAACTGACCGTTCTTTAAGGGCACTTTACTAGATTTGCTGACCCTTAGACAATATATTCGTCGAAGCTTGTTTCTTTATATATTGAATTTGCTTCCACGCTACTAGATGTTGCCGTCTGTCGCAGACTTGCTAATTATGCCGAGAAGAATTCCAGTAAAGTTTGTCGCACCTGCCAGATGTTTTAACCGATCCCATGCGTAGAGTCGCAACTGCCAATTTGTTTGTCATCATGGCCGAACTTTGAAAAGCCTAGTCTTTCTTCCAGGCCTCGCTGGGTGCTGGATATTGCACCATATCTGGTAGGATCCAGCAGCATAAACATGATGGTCTCATGCGGTTGAAACCCGAGTAAAGACTCAGTTAGCTTAGAGAACCACCGTTTGATGCGTACCATTTTATCATGGGACATCTCACCCAGTAATAGTTTGAGACAACAATTCTGAAAACACCTCTCGAGGCTTCGCTCCGAAATGATCCAACACACGTCCTTTGTACTCTTTACTCGTGAGGTCGACAGGCAATTCTAATTGAACTGCTATTTACTGGTCAACTAATTCCTGGATAGCCAAGCGCGCAATAGGTGTTTCTAATGTAAATTCTTATGCTGGAACTGATCCTTGAAATTTTTTGAACCACAACTGTGGCTTTTCCACGTCCAAATATGCAAGCATCGTCTCAAATTTTGATGACGGCCGGAAAAAACTCGTTGATTCGGTGAAAATATCTGCATATTTCTTTCTGATTACACCTGGGAGCAGTCGTCATTGTTGTTTCCACCTATACAGTTTGGGTTCTTCATGCAGATTTCCTCAGAATTTATTATTAATGTATCATTTAGCCAAGACTTAATTATACCTAATTCTGCTGTCAAATTGTTCATTTTTGCAGTCAGTCCTTTAATCAACTTTTCCGACCCGTCAGAAGCCTTTCTTTATCTTCGCTCACATGCTTTATGTTTAATCAATTATATATAGGATTTTGCTCGGATAAAGAATGTAAACGCGCTGGCTGCTAGTAAATGCAGTGTGACGTAACAAAGTAGTGGAAGGCCGTAGCTATTTAGAGACAGTTACTGTTGTTGGTTTTTATTAGGGCCGTAGGTTGATTCTCCAGCAAATGGCGAGACAGTTAGATAATTTTGCATTGTCTAGATGTACTTCTAGACACTCGAGGCCAACTCTGGTTGACTGGCTGGTGTTCTTTTGCTATGGAGTCGAAACCAGAGAGGTAAGTTGCTGTGTGAAGGCTCAGAATTATCTTGTTGAAGATCTGCAGCAACTTCATGGCGGTACGCAAACATAGAATTCCGATTAATAGATAATCGGTCCGTATGACTAGTTGTGTAGCAACAATAAAATTGGTGTGACTGAAATCCAAGGGACTAGGTGACAGTGTAACTGAAGCTAGTCCAAATGTAAGCGAAGGTAAACTGTGAAATGTGACGTGATACAGCAGTCCCCCGTGGTGCACAGCAGGGGATGTCAAACGTGTTATTGATAAGCATGGTAAATTCACCGTGCTTATATAGCTTTGAAAGTGTAATCTCGCACGCCATTGGTTAACGGAAAATTTCGATTGTTTTAATTTGTGTCGCGTAAATGAAATTTTAATTTCATTTATGAAATATGTCAGCGAATTGTTCTGAGACGTTACAAATGCATCGATTTAGTAAAACAAATTTACAAATATTTATTATTTTATGTTCACTTCTGCGGCTCGAAGTCTGCTTCCATTATTGTGCATACTGCTTTATCCTACCACTTAGCTGAATTCATGCCGGTCCTATAAATGACCCTTGGTAAATTGTTTGTCTCAAAGGTAGCTCTTGCTACAAATATGAGCTTTCTTATCTCATTATATTTTCTGTAACCCTTTAGAAGTTTGTATTATAGTCTAGGATTGCTCTTAAGTTTACCCAATATGATTATTTCTGATCTTTGAATGATTATCTGCAGTGACGAACTAATTTCACTATCAATGAAATCCAACCTCATTTTTAAATACGATTAATAAGAACACATTCCCGAATATTATCTCGTAAATTCTGGAACATTTTACGTATGCATTCTCAAATGTAAGTTTTTGTATTTCGCTACTCAATTTGTTCCATTGTAAAATAAATTTTTGTGATCCAATTCTTTAAAGTAATTTATATGCATTATTAAAGCATTCCAAACCTCCAGTTGATTCGTTTATAATTTGCTTAAGATCATGATTAGAGCAGATATTGGTTATTTCAAAGTCATGTTTTATTAAAATCCCCTACCACCACGTTATGGAGATGACAGTCCAAAAGTGATTGAAAAGAACTGGTAAAAGACTAACATAACAATCAAATTAATGAAATTGGCTTCATTAGTTTGTAATTGAAACCTTTTGGTGATAGGTGAACTGAAGAGTGTGGCCATCAAAGACCATCGAAATATCTTGAACAAACAATAAAACTGAAACTCAACTTGTGTTAGCCAAATTTCAGATTAGATTATTTTATTTAATACAATTTCGCAATATTTGTCATTATTTTAAGCAGCTAAAACATTCAATTTCGTCAATTCTACTTGTTCACGTGCATTTGCTTAAAATATCACGAGCCCAAAATCAGGACACAACGACCTAGTCTCTAGAAATATTTCTGTACATTCATACTCTGAAAATACTGTAAAACGTCCCAGCTGCAAGTAAGTGCCGTGCGGCGTTACAAGAAGACGACAAGACAGGATTTGTCTGAGAACAGTTACAGTGGGTGCCCCTAAACTGGGCCTGAACGGCGTTCTCCGTCAAATGCCGTGAAAGCTGTGTATGTTGCAGTTTCTAGAAGTACTTCTAGACACTTGAGCTGTATGATGCCCTTGGGTGACTGGTGAGGATGCACCGGAATAAGTAGTTGTCGAAACCGAATAGATGAGTTGCTGTTCGACGGCCTATATTTGTCTTGTTGAAGATTTGCAGCAACACCGGAGTGCCGGACACATGTAGAAATCCGATTAACAGATGATTGATTAAGAATGGCTAATTGTGCAGCAACAAGAAGTTTGGCGTGGCTGAAGACTAAGCGATGAGATGATACAGCGTGGTAAATTGAAGTCCATAAGTCGTCGTAGATAGACAGACAAGTGGAGAGAGCAATTGCAATTACACGTAGCGAGCAGAACAGAAGTGTGTTGCATGGTAATTGTACCATGCTTATATAGGTGCAACGTTGCACGCCATTGGTCAATGACAATTCTCCACGCTTTAATTGATTCAGCGTATTCAAATTTGAATTTGATTTTGGCAATATGTCGGCGAATTAATCTCAGGCGTTACATCACTTTCTTCTCTGAGAAATAAGAAAAAATATTCCTTTTTGCGATGCTTGATTAGTAATATATGGCAGAAGTCGAACCCAGTTAAAAAAATGGTTATCATTCTGCTTAAAGTTAATCAAAAATGTACAGTAATGCTGGACTGTTTCATGTGTACTGTGTAACTGATGAAGTTGCGATATGCATTAAAATTAGCCTGTACCATGATATAAAGCCCGTGAATATCTATTGTTGCTACACATTGCGTTAGCAGTAACTGGTCATATTAAAATAGGCAGTGTGAGCTCAGATTCAAACCATAATTTGCAAAAGTACTATATTAAATATGTATTAAAATAAAATGATAAAGATAAAATTATACTCGAAAATTGCCGCAAAGATAGCATAATGCCAAAGAACTGTTCAAAACTGCTACACAAATGTTAGCTATAAACAGCTGGTTAAACCATGTGAGACAAGTGAGTGTGAGAAAAGTACTGAATCATGTGGATCCATGGAAATCACGTCACATGAAATAGGGCGCAAGTGGTGCGCAAAATGTTAAAATTTAGTACGTAAAAGAACAAAAATTAACGTTTAAAATTTATCAGTTGCATATAATGAAAAGCAATCTATTACAAGGTTAAGATTGTAGGCATGTAGAGTCTCAAACGCACGTGGAAGGCTGTAAGTCGCCAGGATCAGGTGGTTTGATATAAGGTATCAACCAGTCAATGCTTACCAATGTAAGTGTCGCATCTTGCATGACTATGAAATTTTTCGGCTTTCTGAACAGAATCCGGTAAGGTCCCGATACGTAGGTTGCAATGGTGCAACAGCAGCGTCTTTACGAACGAATACTTTATTGCAAATTCGAAGTTGCGGATGAAAGAATACTGGCTGAGGATTATGTCTCGGCTGCTGGTTAGAAATGCTACCGAAATAAGGTCGAAGAAGAGAAACTTCGGAATATGGATCATCCTTTACGGGTAGTAATCGTGGGAGTTGATTGGCAGGCGTAGATCCATGCCATACAAGAGTTGTGACGCAGATATTTTATTAGGTCTACATATACGGGAAGGCATAACAAGTAGGATTACATATAATGCATCGACCCAGTTGCCATTAATGGACGAGGGTGCTAAAGCTGCTTTGAGTTTCTTATGCATTCTTTCTACCATACCGTTAGATTGGATTTAGCAGGCTGTCGTCTGGCACAATGTGCATCTCATGTCTCGATGAGAAGCAAGTGTCTCTATCAGTAATGACATTGTTAGGAACACCATAATGTGCTATACTTGCGGAGATAATACCATTGATGAATTCGTCTGCAGAAACGGTGCCAAGAGGTAAAGCTGTAGGCCATCGAGTAAGTTTACCATTTATTGTATAAAGGTAGCTGAACCCTTGAATATGAATAAGATAAACTATGCCGATGTGGGCGAAGGCTAGGCGTGAAGTAGTTTGGAATTTTTCCAACATAGAACGAGTGTTCCAGGTGATTTTGTTTTTCTAGTATATAGCGCACAAGAGACACTTCGCATAGTGTTCTTCTTGAGCCTGTGACCCCAGAAACTGTCTGTAATAAGTTTGGCAGTCGCTTATCAAACTGGCTTAAAAATTGAGTGAATGGAGTCAAAAACGTTTTTTGAAGGCTTGTTGGCAGAACTCTCTTATTTGGATACGTACCCGTGTAGTAAACAATGGGTAACCTTCCTAGAGTTGGTATAAGAACTTGGTGGGGTAACGAGCTACTGATCTATAAATATGAGTGTAATTGCATTTTTCATTTTGTAGGAAGAATGGTGTTAGTGCAGGATCGCTGCGAGTTACGGAGAATTGTGAAGGCAACGGTGGTTGTAGCGAGACGTCTGGCCCGTGAAGAGCATCTACAATAATGTTTTGTTTGCCCTTAACTTGAATGATGTTGAATTCACTAAGACGTGACAGCTGTATTCCTACTCTGGAAGAGTAAATTGCGACAGTTGAAGTTGCATTTCAAAATGCGCTAACTAATGTTGCATGATCTGTAAAAATAACAAATCTTCTGTTGCCAATGATGCTGATGAAGTGGTGCAGTGCATCATGGATAGCAAAGAGTTCTCGACCAAAAGTATCGTATGTAGTTTTTAATGGTTTCAAAGTATGCGAGTAAAAACTGATAGGCTTCCGAACTCCGTCGATCTCTTGTACAAAATTGGCTCCATTTGCAAATTCCAAAACTTTGGTTTTGAGTAGAAATGGTCGTTGAAAGTCAGGATGAGTTAGCATTGTGGCATTTGCTAACGAGTTGATCGCAAGACGGTGTAATTCCTCGTCCTCAGATGACAAAAAGATGGTAGAGTTTCTTCTACGTTTTTTTCGATTCCGCACGTGCCTACATGACGGATAAAGTTGTTTTAATAGGCCAAGAAGTAACTTTTCTGTAGTTCCTTTTAAATCTTTGGTGACTTAATATGCTTGATGGAATTTGCCTTCAACTACAAAGTAATAAAACGATGTCGTAGGAATTCCGCGGATGTAGTTGCAATCAGCGTCTTTTCACAATTGATCTTGTTTCCGTGATTTGATAAGTGTGATATGATATTTCGTAGATGCTTGGCATGAGGTTATACATTTAAAACAAAAATCATTATTTCATAGATATATGAAATACAATAAGTAGCATCGTTGCGTAATTTGTCGTCCATGAAACTGAAATGTCTAAATGGCATACTTGAGACCAATATGCATGTAAAGGTATTCAAAAAAGCCAAAAGAAGTGATTAGCGCGGTTTATCAATATCTTCTGGTGGTTGGCCAGTCTGAGGTAAAAGACTGTAAAGTAATTGCTACCCTTGTTTTTCAAGCAATGTGTTTATATTCGAAATGTGGTATGTGTCGGATTTGGTTAAAGAGTTTCTCTTGCGATAAACTCAATAGGCTCTGTATAATCCGTTTGATTTGGAGTCCAAGTGCAATGGTGACGCCCATGAACTTTTCGGTATTTGGATGATTGCCTCTTTCAATAGTCTTGAAAACACTTCTTGGACAGCTTTCAGTTTAGCATGGAGTAGGGTTCTCTTTTTGATTTCGATATGATGTCCCGATGTGATGATATAATGCATCGTATTTGATACTCAGAGCTTTGACTTGCTGAGATCGAACAGCTAATCTTGTTTTCGAAGCGCTGTTGATATCTCTGTCGAATGATGCAATGCGTGTGATGGAAGGACCTAAAACTCCAAACTTTATGGCATGGGTCCAAAAACTTTGCTCAAATCGTTGACGGGTCAACGATCTTTTGATAAGCTAGATCAACAATGACCCAATATTTCAACAATAAATCAAGGCCTATTATGTGGTGTCAGACCTTGGTGACAATGAAGTTCTGAGAAAATTCTTGTCGTAAACCTATATTGAGAGTGCGATGCTGTCAACCATAAGTAAAAATTGGCTCCCCGTAGGTCCTGTGAGTAGAACGCTTAGAGACATTTCGGCCATGGAATCAGCCTTAAGAACTGAATCTGCTGCACCTGTGTTTACGATGAATTATTCTCCGGGTTTGAAGTCTAGAAGATGCAGAAATTCATTGGATTGCTTGGTCGGGTAACATAGGCAATAAGGCTGGTCATTGCAAATGACATTATCGGTTTTGCTGTCTGTGTGGTATATCCTGCTTAGACGAAAAGATTCAACACAAAATGCCGCAATAAGCGTTTGAAAGTTGATCTCCTTTATGCGTGAAAGATAGAAACTGTTGCCTTGTTGTTAATTTTGGTCATCTAAGGGATAAAATTGATATCCGTTTAGTAAATTCTCCGAACAATGCAGGCAATTTCGACATTTATAGAAGTACTTTTAGTGATAATAGCACCAATTTATTAAGAAATATCGGCTGAATGACCGAGGTGGACTCGATTGTCATTTATACTGATTGAGACATAGTTAATCCGTGGTTTTATTAGCATTTTCGTGTCTATGACGATTCTTTCAAGGATTTTACTCAAATTTGAGATAGATCTTTCTAAACTGAATGGCCTCACGTCATTTTATGTGAAACCAGCGGATGGACAATGAGCTAGCTTCGAATTCATGATATTCCTGTTTGTAAATGACTAACAGTACATAAAAATGCATAAAGGGAATTAAAAATATAGAAAAAAAATTAAAACATACAGGCCCAGTAAATTTTAATTTCAAATAACTACGCGCTTACCAAAATACGCTTCCTCTGTTTGAACACAAACAGAACGTAACCTGTGGTAAAGAACACGTATGCGAGAAGAGTTTTGATCGACTTAAATACAGAAAACTTTGACTCAGAAATATTAACAGTCAGGATCGAAAGAACAAGATGATCCGATAAGCAAATGTGCTACCGTTAGTTTTTAAATGTACACACAAGAATCTCGACTAAAAAATTTTTTTAGTTTAAATTTTTGCTCAAAGATTTTTATTTATAACAGCTATACTGCACTTCCATTCTGCCGGGGTCGCGAATTTGTAAACGCCTGGGCTGGTAGTAAGTGCCGTGCGATGTAACTAAGAAGACCAAGAATAAATCGAAAAGCAAGTTCTGTGAGTGGCCCTTAACAGGTCCCGAAAAGCGTTCAACAGCAAATTCCGTGAATGTTTATGAATTTTTGCAGTTTGAAGGTGTTTAGATTTTCTTCTAGACACTTGCTTTGTTCTCGTTTTCGTTGGCTGGTGATCTTTTGAGTAGATTCACTCGCAGAAGTAGAATTCCCGAAGCAGTATGTGTTAGCTGCTGTTTGAAGGCCTGGACATGTCATGTTAAAGATTTGCAGCAACACCAAGGTGGCTGGCACACGTAGAAATCCGTTTAATAGATATTCAATTATTTATGACTAATTGTAAAGCAAAAAGAAGATTGAAGTAACTTAAGACTAAGCGATGAGATGATACAGCGTGGTATATGGAAGTCCAGAAGTTGGCGTCAATAGACAGTTAAGCGCCAGAAGTTGGCGTCGATAGACAGTTAAGCGGAGAGAGCGACAGAAATCACATGTAGCGAGCAGAGCTGAAGTGTGTTGCATGGTAATTATACCGTGCTTGTATAAGTGTGAAGTTGCACGCCATTCGCCAATGCCAATTTTCCGAGCTTTAATTGATTCAGAGTATTGAAACTTGAATTTAATTTTAGCAATATCTTGGTGAATCACTCTGAACCGTTACAATAATCACAAATTCTTAAGACATATTTTGGTGAATGTCTCCCAGGCCCTATTAAAGACCACCAACTGTAGAGACTCTTTGGTCACTACCAGGAAAGAGCCTCTGAGATGCCAGGCCTGGACAATCCATATATGCGGTGTGACCATATAATTTGGGACACCTCCATGTTAATCACAGAAAATAATACACGCAAATAATTAACCTAATCCCGTTGTAACACAAATTTATTACTAAAATCAAAAT
Source organism: Eudiplozoon nipponicum (assembly GCA_029291075.1). Classification (NCBI taxonomy): domain Eukaryota; kingdom Metazoa; phylum Platyhelminthes; class Monogenea; order Mazocraeidea; family Diplozoidae; genus Eudiplozoon; species Eudiplozoon nipponicum. Next base: position 57,562 of record JAQBSW010000495.1, read on the forward strand.
AGTAATGATAAAACCAGAAAGTTGTTACAAGTTAACAGAGATAATTTTACGTCCAGCACACAGAACAGACAGCTCAAAACTCACTAATAAACAATTCTTACATAAGTAACATCATTATTTGTTTACTAAAATAACTAAACTTTGTTTATAAAAATGTCATTGCTTTGTACTACGTTTGCATATTAACACAACGTGTAAACAGTGTCCTGACAAAAGTAAAACTTTTATGTCAGAGGAAAAAGCTTCCTCTACATACACCACCTTCTCAAAAAAAGCGTCTAGTAGTAGACGTAATCCTTGTTCTTCGTCTGATGTTGAATTCTTCCTGAGCGAGTTTCAACATGTTGTTCTTGTACTTCACTAGTTTTCGCTTTCATATTGCATTGTGCTATGTCCTCAGTCTTCTTGATTGTGCTCCTCCATTGGTACTCGATAGTACGCTCTCTGCAGATCTTACGTTGTATATACCTCATACCCCATTATATCCTTGAGCAAAGTACTCTGGTTCGGTAGAGGATACGAATCACCTTTCGTTTATGACTTCAATAGACGATAGTTACCACAAACCCTACCTTAAATTCTTCAATAGCAACCTGCTGTTTATGTTGTGCTAACGATTGAACCTTTGGTGAACAGGATAGTGTTTCCATCAACACGATTTGTTGTTCTATGCCTGTCTTTAAACCCTTGCGCTTAGAATTGAATGGTAGAAACATGGCCAGGTGTGTCTCGATTACATCAAAAAAGTCATCGGCGACGACGGGTCTGGGTAGTCTCACTGACCTAACTACTGAGGTCCCAGTCTCAGCATATGTCACTATCCCAGTGCCTTGTCCAATGGTTCTAGATTTTGGATCTAAAGCGAGATTTAAATGGATTAAAAAGTCCGTCTCAATGATGTTATCCTTTATATCAGCGACCAGAAAATTCCACGTAAATGGCGATTTCTGCCCCAATGTCACTGACAATTCTTTAACTCCCTTAACCTCAATTGGACTTCCATTAGCAGCCCATAGTTGGTAATCGAATGTGGGGCTATCAATTTCCACCACATCGGATCGAACTATGCTCACCTCTGCACCCGTGTCTATTAAGAATTTTAACCCAGTAAGTTCATCTGTTATAACGAACTTATTGTTGCTATAACCAGCAACCTCTTTGAGATTACCTTCCAGCCGAAATCTAACAGATTTACGGACTGTATTACCGCGCGTCTCTTCCATCGAAGCTTCCGAACCTAACTTCGATGATTTTAGTATGCCTCGAATATGCATACCTTGGAGCCTTGCATGCGCAACCCCCCTACGGCTCCTATTAGCGGGGGTTCCACTAGTTTTCCGGCAGCTTAGACCAGGCTACAGGAAGAGTACTTCCTTTCCATCGGGGACCACCCAACTTTGGAAACGTGCATCCCTCCTCCTGACACTTTCCAAATTCGGCGTATTTACGATGCGAAATGCACCACTCGCGTGGGCCTTGAACACCCTTACGCGATTCGCCTCTCCAATGCTTGGAAGTTGAACTTTGACTCCGAGAATTCACCCTACCTCTGTTGGAACTTCCCTTATTGTTTTTTATCCAACCCACATCCCTGCGGAGGGTACTTAATTCATTCTCTACGGTCAGGAGTCTCTCTGAGAGTTGTCTGAGTTGCTGCTCCAGGCGTGAATCTGCTGTTACTGCATACACCATAGGTTCCTTCTGACGATACACTTTGTCGATCCTGGCGCGGTCGCCAAATTTTGTAGAGGCCCTTTGGTCACTACCAGAAGAGAGCCTCTGAGATGCCAGGCCCGGACAATCCATATATGCGGTGTGATCATATAATTTGGAATACCTCCATGTTAATCACAGCAAATAATACACGCAAATATATAACCTGATCTCGTTGTAACACAAATTTATTACTAAAATCAAAATAGTAATGATAAAACCAGAAAGTTGTTACAAGTTAACAGAGATCATTTTGCGTCCAGCACACAGAACAGACAACTCAAAACTCACTAATAAACAATTCTTACATAAGTAACATCATTATTTGTTTACTAAAATAATTAAACATTGTTTATAGAAATGTCATTGCTTAGTACTACGTTTGCATAGTAACACAACGTGTAAACAGTGTCCTGACAAAAGTAAAACTTTTATGTCAGAGGAAACAGCTTCCTCTACACCAACACCACCTGCTCAATCTGAGTCCGTTGTTTATTTTATAAGTATAGTGGTACCACATTCTAGCCGGGAAGTTATATCACTATTTAATTCGAAATATTTGTGCCTATATTTCATAGTTGATCACAATTTCCAATTTTGTTTCGTCTTTGATCGGGTTGACTTCTTATTCGTTCACATGGAAATGCGGTTCTTTCACATCTTTGTTTACTGGCGACGTTTCGGTGCCTACTTTCCAGCACCATCCTCAGGCAACTATACAAAATACTATAATCACAATAGCAGATTAAACAAATGTGGTAACCTCGTTCCAAAACCATTCTATTTATATATTTTTTTTGACTCAACACTAGTTTTAATCATAGAATTGGTCTGCTAATTACAAATAGTTATATATTGAGTTTAGTTACTGAGACAAATTCTATGATTAAAACTAGTGTTGAGTCAAAAAATATATATAAATAGAACGGTTTTGGAACGAGGTTACCACATTTGCTTAAATCTGCTATTGTGATTATAGTACTGTGTATTTGCCTAAGGATGGTGCTATAAAGTAGGCACCGAAACGTCGCCAGTAAACAAAGATGTGATAGAACCGCATTTCCAGTTGAACAAAGAAGAATTCAACCCGATCAAAGACAAAACAAAATTGGAAATTGTGATCAATCGGATCTTTGTGAAACTGTTCGTGCATTGGAATCATTTGATATGTTTACATCCGTTGCAGAGCTGAAGGAAAGGTATAAAACTCTTTTAATTTTAGGGTAATTGGATATCGAGTCAATAATGTTTATGAAATAAATTCGAAAACTTACTTAATTAAACTTGCCAGGTATCTTTATTCTCACTTGCTTATAATACTTATTGTGGCTTTAGAAACATTTTAGCGTTGTTGTGTTTTATAACATCCCATATTAATGCGTTTCTTGTTTTCTTATGTACATTGACTAGCCATCGTTAGCTAAATTTTCTGTTTACCATTTCATTCATCATTCAGAATCATACAAAAGGCAAAAGTGACTACTGCTTCACTTCTATATAACAAAAGTCGTTCATTGTTATATGTAGACTGTCAAAGAATATTAGGCCGCCAATATCTGATGAGGATGGCTTGTTTTCGAAGTTTTCCTTCTCTTAGATAATCTGCCAGCCAAGTCTGATGAGTAATATCTGTCCAGATACCAGTGGCCATAGTTTCTTTCAGTAGCCGGAACTTGCTCTTCGCATCTGGCACGTTTCCTCTCATTCCTTCAAACATTCAACAATAAAAGTTGTTGCGCAGTTAGACAAAACACGAGGCTTCACATGAAACAACATGATTTTTATGTCCCATTGGACCCCTAATTATCATTCCTGGAGTGACTGGCTTGTGCCCGCCTGTCGTCGGGTCGAAATTTCTATGGCTACGAGCCACCTCTTCCCGTTTGGCTCATTTCAAAATATGTTTATTTTCCCTATGTGAAGCTGCCTTATACCATAGAATAGTTCTCAATTTCTAAAATATCCCGTTATGTTATACAATTTGACTTACAACTTGTTGTTATGTTCATATTGCAATCAATTTTATTTAATCTTCCATTGAAATATGTGTATCGTTCAGCGTTTATAACAGTAATTCGTGAAATATGTTAGCAGATTTAAAAAAAATTAATTGGCAAAGTTATTACTATCTGTCTATCAGTGTTGCAAGCCAATTTTATAAAACATTATTAATACAATTACGAATAGCTCTGTACTTCGGATTACAAAACAGTACCATATTCTATTTTTATCGCCAAATTCTCAACTATATATTGCATTAAACTTAATTCTAGGTAATTAGCATAGTAAACGCACGTTCAGCATGGATAAGAGCGACCATAATTTAAGACCTAAATTAATAGCATAATAGTTGAGAGGATCCTAGTTAAATTGATATGTTGTATGTTATACATGTGCAACATAGATTATCTTTTTTAGACGTGTTTGTGTTGAGCTCGTTTATTAGTAAAAATTGAACAGACATTTTTACTGTGTCCTAGTTTCTGCCTATATACCGAAAATGTCTACCACATGATTGTCTTTTGTTGTGTAGAAACGATGTGGTGCGGCAAAGTTCTTTTATATAGAGCATAGCTAAACAAATTTTGAGCTTTTATCAGTTTATTAGTAATGAACTCTTATGTTCCGAACTTAAGTAAACTGTCAACTAATAAAGAAAATCTTAAATGCCTCAAAAAAGATTTTGTACATGACGGAATACTTCGGACTGATATTTAGAAAATTACTTTTCTTCTGTATATACTCTATTCCTTACTTCAACGTTCATGCAATCTTAGTTTGTTTAATTTAAGAAATGCTGATTATGGTGTTCTTAACTACCATTTTGACAAAGATTCATAGTATTATTAATTTAAGGACTGATGCACATGATATCCTAAAAGACTAATTTACAGACTATAATAGATCGACTTGAAGGTATACAGCAATCTTTAAGAACTGATTCCTAGTCCGTCGGATCCCCAGTAGTGAAATTTAATGTTTATATATATATATATTAAAGTCAGATATCCTGCCACAAGGCATAACGAAATATACCATACAGGTAGGGTGATGAAATCATCGCACTCATATCGACAACTTTTTGATAAGTACACGATAATTGTTCTCTGTTCATAAATATACAGTGTATCACTGGTGTTCAATTGGTTTGATCACCGTTGTCTAAATGAAATTTTGCTCCGTAAACCTATCCATAAACTTTCGAATATCTATGCGCTGTGTACGATAGAAATGTGCAACGAATCTTCATATACACCCATTATTCTTCTAGTCAATGAGTAACTAAATATTATCCGGAACGCTTTGCAAAGAAATCTTAAGAAACCTAACATCGATGAAGTTGTTTCTTATTTCTACTAACTGAAATTCTTCAACACCCGGTGTCTGTTGTGTATCTAATAGAATTTCCCATCCTGATTAGTTGATAGGCAAGGAGTTTTCTGCCAGCCACACGGCGGATCAGGTTTAATACTGGCTTCACGTTGCTTACTTTATCGAATTATATGCTTAGTTATGGCAAAACTAGCTGCATATTGCGCATGATGTGGTTTGGGATAAAGTTAACTCTTAAAACATTTTCCGGTGAATGTCTCTCAGGCCTTATTAAAGACCGCCAACACCTCCTGCTCGATTTGAGTCCGTGGTTTATCTTATAAGTAAAGTAGTACCGCATTCTGGCCGGGAAGTTATATCACTGTAAACGCCCCGGCTTCAAGTTAATGCCGTACGACGTTACAAACTCGGTTGAGGTGCTCTGAATATAGATATGTTACAGATAGGTGGCCCTTAAGAGGGCCTGGTCATGCGTTCTCCCGAATTATTCAGAGTGTGAAGATGTCCTAGAGCCTTGGGTGGACTCTGGCTGTTGTTCCTCCTGTTGTCGAGTTGTAATCACGATGTGGAGAATGTCGTTCAGGTTCTGTAATTAATTGGCTCGTCTCGCTGGTTGTACCGCAACAAGATGAGTCACGGATGTTGCCAATTGTTGGTGAAACAATCAAATCACCAGCGTAGGTATTGACAGCCGACAGAACGCATACGCGTAACGCAAAGCAGTATACAAATGCGACAACTGACTTACATGGTAAATTGCCGTGCACAAATAGCATGCCATAGTAATGTATGTCAACTTGCACACTATTGGTGAAAAGGCAAGTTTCGCTTTTTTCTCATTGGTGTAACGTAAATAAAATTGAATTTAATTTACGCAATATGTCGGCTATTAATTTGTGTCGTTACAACACTTTCCTCTCTGAAAAAAAAGGAAAACAATTCCTCTCTGCGAGGCTAGATAAGAAATGTGTGACAGAGATCGAAAAGAGTTAAGCAAAAATATGATGAACCATAAATGCTGGGCTTAAATATGCTTGTTGGTGGCTTCAACAATGATATAATGCCAGGTAACCACTAGGAATTGCTACACAAATTGTTAGCTCTAGTGGGCGGTCATACCACGTGAGGCAAAATAGAGCAGTGTAAGATTTGGGAGCCGCAGCGTGAAGATTTCGAGGTAAATCGCCTCTGAATTTGCCAGGTTTAAGTTAAAACCTAAGCAGGTTGGATCGTCGTCAATGTGTTTGTATACGACCAAAGGAGCTAGAGTGCTCGACGTTGTGGTCATGACATTTGTAGAGTGGTCTTTGTGCAATTGATGAAGTTGAGATATGCATTGAAAGTGGCCTGTACCATGATATGAAGCTGATCACTACTTAGTGTTGCTACACGAAAGCGTTAGCTCCAAGTAGCTGGTCATACCAAAATAGGCAGTGTGATGTCATGTGTGAGAAATACATTATAATGTAAAAATATATACATTAAAATCAAAGGAAACTGCATAAACATATGTACACGAACATTGCCTCAGAGATGGCGTAATACCAAAGAACTGTTCAAAAATGCTACACAGTTGTTAGCTAAGAACAGCTGGTTATGCCACGTGAGACAAATACGAACAATAACGTAAGGTTTAAAAAATTTTGATAGTTAATGTTAATGTTTAAAAAAGTCAATTACGCGTTATACAAAGCAGGACATTGAGATTGTGGGCAGACGGAGCCTGAGACGTGTGTAGAAGGTTGAACGCTCTCAGGATCAGGCGGTTCGATAAACGGTTTCAACCTGTCTATGCTTACTGATGTCGGTGTAGCGCCTTGCATAATAATGAAGTATTTTGGTTGTCTGAGCAAAATCGGGTAAGGACCGCGATACTTTGGTTGTAGTGGTGCAACAGCATTATCGTTGCGAACGAGTACTCTCTTGCAGCTGTGGAGCTGTGGGTGAACGAAGACTGGACGAGGCGTATGTCTCGGCTGCTGTTCAGACATGTTACCGAAATGAAGTCGAAGGCGGGTAGCTTCGTCTTGTGGGTCATCTTGTGCCGGTAGTAGACGTGGGAGCTGACTAGGCAGGCGTAGATCCATGCCATACAAGAGTTGTGACGCAGATGTTTTAATGGATTCACGAGTACGGGAACGCATGGCAAGCAGAACTAAAGGTAGTGCATCGACCCAGTTGCCATTAATGGACGAGGATGCTAAAGCTGCTTTGAGTTCCCTATGCATTCTCTCTACCATGCCATTAGCTTGGGGATGGTAGGCAGTCGTCTGGCGTAAGATGCATCCCATGTACCGCAAGGTGGTTTTGAAACGATCAGATGAGAAGCAAGTGCCTCTGTCCGTGATGACCTCATTGGGAACACCATAATTGGATATCCATGCAGAGATAAAACCGTTAGTTACTTCGTCTGCAGAAATGGTGCCAAGAGGTAATGCCGCAGGCCACCGTGTAAATCTATCGATCATAGTTAGAAGGTAGCTGAAACCTTGAACCTTTGTCAGATGAACTATGTCGATGTGGACGATGGCTAGGCGAGAAGTAGTTCGAAATTGTTGCAAATTAGAACGAGTGTGTCGTGTGATCTTATTTTTCTGACAAATAGCACACTCGGAGACCCTTCGTTTAGCATTCTGCCAAGCAATGATGGAATTCTTGCTAAGTCCCATTTGCTACCGCAGGTGCCTGCATAAAGGATAACGTTGTTTTGAAAGGCCCGGAAGGAACTTGCGATAATAGTTTAGTACTCCCAGGATTTTCTGCAACTTGCTAACAGTCCTTGGTGACTTGATATACTTGATTGAATTCGTCTTTGACGGCAACGGTTGATTACCTTGAGCCGTGATACGATGCCCTAAGAAGTCCACGGATGTAGTTGCAATCTGCGTCTTGTCACAGTTGATCTTGAGTCCGTGGTTGGATAAGCGTGAGAGGAGATTTCGTAGATGCTTCGCATGAGATTCTAGATCTGGACTGAATACCATAATGTCATCGAGATATGACATACAATAAGCAGAGTCGTCGCGAAGTATGTTGTCTATGAATCTTTGAAATGTCTGAGTAGCACACTTAAGTCCAAAAGGCATGTAAAGATATTCGAAAAGGCCAAATGGAGTGATGACTGCAGTTTTCTCGATATCCTCTGGTGCTACCGGGATGTGATGGTAGGCTTGTCTGAGGTCAATCACTGAGAAGAAATTGCTGCCGTTGAGTTTTTCAAGTAAAGTGTTAATATTTGGAATAGGATATGCATCAGATTTTGTCACTGAATTTAGCTTACGGTAGTCTCCACAGGCTCTGTACGATCTGTTTGATTTAGAGATTAAGTGCTGTGGTGACGACCATGAACTTTTCGATAGTCTGATGATTCCCTCTTCCAAAAGCCTTGAGAATTCTTCTTGGGCAGCTTTCAGCTTAGCAGGGGCCAGTGGTCGCTTCTTCAGTGCAATAGGTTGTCCTTCTGTGACGATATGATGCATCGTGTTGGAGACTCGTAGCTCTGACTTGTTAAGATCGAAAAGCGAATTGTATTTTTGAAGAGCTGCTGATATCTCTGCTGAATGATGCACTGGGGTTGGCTGAATGACCTGTAACTCCAAACGCTCGGAAGCAAGTGTCCAAAAGCTTTGTTCAAGTCCGGTGGAGGGGTCGATGATCTTTTGATTGGCAAGATCAACAATGAGCCGAAATTTTAGAAGGAAATCAAGGCCTATTATATTATGTGAGACCTTGGCAATGATGAAGTTGTGGGAAAATTCACGTCGTAGACCTATGTTGAGTGTGCGGTACTGGCAGCCATAAGTTGGTATGGGCTCGCCTGTAGCTGTTGCGAGAAGAACGCCTAGCGACATCTCGGCCATTGAATCACCTTTGAGAACTGAGACTGCCGCACCTGTGTCTACGATGAACTCTTCGCCAGTTTTGAAATCAAGAAGGTGCAGAAGTTCGTTGGGCTGTTTGGCCGGGTCATGCAAACAAGTAGGCTGGTGATTGCGACCGGCATTGTCTGTTTGGTTCTCTATGTGAAAAATTCGGCGTGGACGAAAAGAGTCGACAGGGATGTCGGATTGTAGTTGGCTTCTTCCCTGTGGCGCCGTTGATGCCGTTGATGTGCAGAAAGTACGGTCTTCTACTTCCTGCGCCAGACGTTTCCCGATACTGATGCACCCTTGTGCCTGCGGTCTGTTGTCCTTTCGTCAGCTGTGGAAATTGACACTCATTCGGAAATTCTTCGGAACGACAAAGACAGACTTGTCATGAATAAAAAAACTTCTGGTGGTTATAACACCAGTTCCTTGGGGCATATTTATTAAAAGATTGCAGAGATCTCGATCGCCGCCTATCGTTATAATTGAGCTTGGGAACGAATTTGGGTCGAGCACTCACTTGATTTAGCTCGGATTTTGTAATGGCCAATCCTTCTAGAAATTTAGCCATGTTCGCCACTGTCCTCTATAAAGAGGAGAGTCTATCATCTAGCGGGGGTAAAGAAAAGGATGATGGATTCACTTTGGGTTTCAAAACCCTATATTCTAACTCACATCTCTCAGATAAGTCATCTATAGAGAGAGTGTTAGGGAGCTGTCTGGCAAAGAGTTTTAATGTTTATGGAAGATTGTTCATAAAAACAACCTTAGCCCCATGGTCAGAAATGTTGGTTTTATACCAACGTTTCCGTAATTCCCTCAGTATTTTGATAGGGCCAAGGTTTGGCATGTCTAACTGCGCATATTTGTTTATTATCTGCTCAGTCTCTGTGGGCCCATGCAAGGATTCAACCTCGTTTTGTAGGCCAAAAATTGGATTAGGTAGCTTCCTATAGGCCTCAAGCTTAGGATAAATCCGTCGCTGCAATTCAGAAGGTAGTTTCGCAAAACCCTTCGACAGTTTTAGATGACTGTCATAATCAGGAAACGGAGAGAAAGCGGAGTCTACGCGCATAAAGAATAGTTCACTATCTCCATCCCAAACAGGAACATCAATATCTAAAATTGGACCTCACATTCTAACAATCTTACGGGATCTTAAAAGCAGAAATTTATAAGCAATATGAAAATATAGAAATATACTTTAACGAAACGCTTACCCACAAAAAGCTTCCACAGGTGAATGAGCGCAGAACACAAGCACGTCACAGTAACTGCTTCCAAAATTTAAATTATCCGCAATTGAGCCTGTCGAGTACGTACGGTACCGTTTTGTACGTAGAAAAGATGAACAGAGGCCCCGTTGGCCTTTGATGCCAATGTATTACTATTATATCCCCCAAAAAAAATTCAACACAAATCCACGAATATATACCCAACAAAATTCCCAGAAGACCACGATTAGGGTAAAAAAAACTCAAATGTTAATCTATTTTTATCCCAAATAAATGAAAAAGGAAGTCAATTTTATTTATACAAAAAAAATATAAATCAGAACAATAATCAATATCCTGGCGCGGTCGCCAATTTTATAAACGCCCCGGCTTCAAGTAAATGCGTACGGCGTTACAAACTCGGTTAAGGTGCTCTGAATATGGATTTGTTACTGATAAGGGGGGCCTTAAGAGGGCCTGGTCGTGCGTTCTCCTGAATTATTCAGGGTGTGAAGATGTCCTAGATCTTTGGGTGGACTCTGGCTGTTGTTCCTCCTGTTGTCAAGTTGTAATCACGAAGTTGAAAACGTCGTTCAGGTTCTGCAATTAATTGGCTCGTCTCGCTGGTTGTACCGCAACAAGATGAGTAACGGATGTAGCCAATTGTTGGTAAAACAATCAAATCACCAGCGTAGGTATTGACAGCCGACAGAACGCATACGCGTAACGCAAAGCAGAATGCAAATGCGACAACTGACTTGCATGGTAAATTGCCGTGCTTAAATAGCATGCCATAGTAATATATGTCTACTTGCACACTATTGGTTAAACGGCAAGTTTCGCTTTTTTCTCATTGGTGCAACGTAAATAAAATTGAATTTAATTTACGAAATATGTTGGCCATTAATTTGTGTCGTCAAATCACTATTTAATATTCTAAATTTTTGTGCTAATATTTCATAGTTGTGTAGAGGATGTTAAATCCTCCGCCTTATGTAAAATGACCTTGACTGATAAATTTAAACCACCATAGCTGATTGTAACGAATTTTATTTAAAAAGAATTTTTTCTTTTTATTTTCCAGAACATTCTTTGTTTAAATACTTGATTTTAAAATTGTGCGCTATTTTCAGTTTTCGAGTATCTCGCTACGTGACTGGTATTGTAATTTTGGTCTGCTGCATTTTAACATTTTTCTCCATAGTAAACGATTACATCATTATCCAATATATTATCTCCATCACTTGCCTTGTGTTCTGATATAAAATAACACTGAGGAGGAGCCTTGGAACAGGTATATTTGATTTTATTGGGGGGTCACGTACATACCAAAACAGATTATTGCTGAAAGGAACAGCTTTCCAACTTTCACCTTCCGATTGCCATCCGTAAGTGTCGATTTAATTGTTATACCATTTGATCATGGATACCGATATTAAATTCGAGGACACAAGTAGGTTAGTGCAGGACATAGCGGACTTGAACTTAAATGACGCAAGCAATAATATAAGCATATCAGACTCTACTGTGAATTTTAGGACTTCCAGCGATCTGGCATCTATGGGGTTTACAGACACGAATAGGTTAGGGGCCTCAACAGTTGTGCTGATTAATATTTCTCCCCTGGTAAATGTAAAAATAGTGTTTACTTTTTCAATTCATTGTTTACATATATTTTAAATATTCGTTAGTAAACAAAACTGTAAACTCTGGGTTGTGTAAGTTAAATTATTTTCATTTTATTAGAGGAAATAGATATCTCTACTATAGACATTTATTTTTCTCTTGATATATTTGATCGTTTGGATGTTAATTAACTTGTTGGAAATTAATTAATAATGAAGTTGGTATTTACATCATTTGATTTGTTTGCTACCGTTGCGGAGCTGAAGGAAAGGTATAAAACTCTTTTAATTTTAGGATAATTGGATATCGAGTCAATAATGTTTATGACATTAATCCGAAAACTTACTTAATTAGACTTGCCAGGTATCTTTATTCTCACTTGCTTATAATACTTATTGTGGCTTTAGAAACATTTTAGCGTTGTTGTGTTTTATAACATCCCATATTAATGCGTTTCTCGTTTTCTTATGCACATTGACTAGCCATCGTTAGCTTAATTTTCTGTTTACCATTTCATTCATCATTCAGAATCATACAAAAGGCAAAAGTGACTACTGCTTCACTTCTATATAACAGAAGTCGTTCATTATTATATGTAGACTGTCAAAGAACATTAGGCCGCCAATTTCTGGTGGGGATGGCATGTATTCGAAGTTTTCCTCCTCTTAGATAATCTGCCAGTAATTCGTGAAATACTGTAGCAGATTTAAAAAAAATAATTGGCAAATTTGTCACTATCTGTCTATCAGTGTTGGAAGCCAATATTATTAAACATTATTAATACAATTACGAATAGCTCTGTACTTCGGATTACAAAACAGTACCATATTCTATTTTTGTCGCCAAATTCTTAATTATATATTGCATTAAACTTAAACACTAGGTAATTAGCATTGTAAACGCACGATCAGCAGGGATAAGAGCCACAATAAGAAGTTAACTGATCGTGGAAGTGAATGTTCGTAATTTGAGACCTAAATTAATAGCATAATAGTTGAGAGAATCCTAGTTAAATTGATATGTTGTCTGTTTTACATGTGCAACATAGATTATCTTTTTAGACAAGTTTTTGTTGAGCTCGTTTATTAGGAAAAATTGAACAGACATTTCTACTGTGTCCTAGTTTCTGCCTATACACCGAAAATGTCTACCACATGATTGTCTTTTGTTGTGTAGAAACGATGTGGTGCGGCAAAGTTCTTTTATATAGAGCATAGCTATACAAATTTTGAGCTTTTATCAGTTTATTAGTATTGAACTATTATGTTCCGAACTTAAGTAAATTGTCAACTAATAAAGAAAATCTTAAATGCTTTAAAAAATATTTTGTACATGACGGAATACTTCGGAATGATATTTAGAGAATTACTTTTCTTCTGTGTATACTCTATTCCTTACTTCCACGTTCATGTAATCTTAGTTTGTTTAATTTAAGAAACGCTGATTATGGTGTCCTAAACTACCATTTTGCTAAAGATTCTTAGTATCTTTAATTAAAGGACTGATGCATATGATATCCTAAAAGACTAATTTCCAGACTATAATAGATCGACTTGAAGGTATACAGCAGTCTTTAAGAACTGATTCCTAGTTGGTCGGATCCCCAGCAGTGAAATTTAATGTTTATATATATTTAAATCAGATATCCTGCCACAAGGCATAGCGAAATTTACCATACAGGTAGGGTGATGAAATCATCGCACTCATGTCGAAAACTTTCTGATAAGTACACGATAATTGTTCTCTGTTCAGAAATATACAGTGTATCACTGGTGTTCAATTGGTTTGATCACCATTGTCTAACTGAAATTTTGCTCGTCAAGCTATCCATAAACTTTCGAATATCTATGCGCTGTGTACGATAGAAAGATGCAAAGAATCTTCAGATAAACCCATTATTCTTCTAGCTAATGAGTAACTAAATATTATCCGGAACGCTTTGCAAAGATATCTTAAGAAACCTAACATAGATGAAGTTGTTTCTTATTTCTACTAACTGAAATTCTTCAACACCCGGCGTCTGTTGTGTATCTAATAGAATTTCCCATCCTGATTAGTTGATATGCAAGGAGTTTTCTGCCAGCCACACGGCGGATCAGGCTTAATACTGGCTTCACGTTGCTAACTTTATCGAATTATATGCTTAGTTTTTGTAGAATAGAATAGAATATATTTATTTGGATTCAAACCACACATATTCTATCAAATAATTAAATTGAAAATATAAATATATATATATATATATATATATATATATATATATATATATATATATATATATATATATATATAAATTATCACATCACATAAAATTGTGCAATTAATCTCATGTAGATAAGTATATCTCACTAGTTGTACTATACAATATATCAATATCAGAAAGTTCGACTGAAAAGAATAATATATACATCATCGAATTAGGAACAATTATGGTATAATTCGAGTGTAGTATTATGCAAAAATTGAGAACCATGACTAGCAATTGATTGTCTGTAATGTTAACTAACATGAAGATATAGTGCATAACATTTCAATTATTATAATACAAAACTTAGAAATAAAAATCTCAAGAAAATCTGTTTCCGATAACAATTATCCTTGTCTTTTATTCAACCATGAGAATGTTTTATCTTAATCAAAATAAAAAATATCAGCAGGATTGCAAACTTTTTCAAGTTCAGTAGATGAAATTTTAAAAGACATCTTAGATGGAGGCATTTCTTTAAGCCCCTTCGGCAATTGGTTATAAATTTTGTAGATTTTCGAGAAAGAGAATAACTTGCTCGCTACATTCCCCACCAAAGGAGGAGATATTGCCAAATGTCCAGATCTAGTTCCAACTTCATGACTCTTTCTTATCGGAGTCATGTAGGCACCAGTCCACTGGTTCAAATAGAAAACTTATACAATAGCACATCCTCCGAAACCACAAAGATTGCAATGACACAAACTGTAATCTAGAGGCGTATATAGTACAAGAGATAGAACTAATATATTTCACAACTTTTCTTTGTACAGCTTCTATCTTATTGGACAAACCCTTTTTTAATAGATTCCAAGTAGCGACAGCATATTCTAGTTATGGCAAAACTAGCTGCATATTGCGCACGATGTGGTTTGCGATAAAGTTAACTCTTATAACATTTTCCGGTGAATGTCTCTCAGGCTTTATTAAAGACCACCAACACAACCTGCTCGATTTGAGTCCGTGGTTTATTTTATAAGTAAAGTGGTACCGCATTCTGGCCGGGAAGTTATATCACTATTTAATATTCGAAATTTTTGTGTCTATATTTCATAGTTGTGCTGATTAATATTTCTCCCCAGGTAAATGTAAAAATAGTGTTTACTTTTTCAATTCATTGTTTACATATATTTTGAATATTCGTTAGTAAACAAAACTGTAAACTCTGGGTTGTGTAAGTTAAATTATTTTCATTTTATAAGAGGAAATAGATATCTCTACTATAGACATTTATTTTGCTCTTGATATATTTGATCGTTTGGATGTTAATTAACTTGTTGGAAATTAATTAATAATGAAGTTGGTATTTACATCATTTGATTTGTTTGCTACCGTTGCGGAGCTGAAGGAAAGGTATAAAACTCTTTTAATTTTAGGATAATTGGATATCGAGTCAATAATGTTTATGACATTAATCCGAAAACTTACTTAATTAGACTTGCCAGGTATCTTTATTCTCACTTGCTTATAATACTTATTGTGGCTTTAGAAACATTTTAGCGTTGTTGTGTTTTATAACATCCCATATTAATGCGTTTCTCGTTTTCTTATGCACATTGACTAGCCATCGTTAGCTTAATTTTCTGTTTACCATTTCATTCATCATTCAGAATCATACAAAAGGCAAAAGTGACTACTGCTTCACTTCTATATAACAAAAGTCGTTCATTGTTATATGTAGACTGTCAAAGAACATTAGCCCGCCAATTTCTGGTGGGGATGGCTTGTATTCGAAGTTTTCCTTCTCTTAGATAATCTGCCAGCCAAGGCTGATGAGTAATATCTGTCCAGATACCAGTGGCCATAGTTTCCTTCAGTAGCCGGAACTTGCTCTTCGCATCTGGCACGTTTCCCCTCATTCCTTCAAAAATTTAACAATAAAAGTTGTTGCGCAGTTAAACCAAACATGAGGCTTCACATGAAACAACATGATTTTTGTGTCCCTTTAGACCCCCAATTATCATTTCTGGAGTGACTAGCTTGTGCCCGCCTGTCGTCGGGTCGAAATTTCTATGGCTACGAGCCACCTCTTCCCGTTTGGCTCATTTCAAAATATGTTTATTTTCCCTATGTGAAGCTGCCTTATACCATAGAATAGTTCTCAATTTCTGAAATATCCCGTTATGTTATACAATTTATCTTCCAACTTGTTGTTATGTTCATATTGAGATCAATTTTATTTAATCTTACATTGAAAT
Organism: Eudiplozoon nipponicum; assembly: GCA_029291075.1. NCBI lineage: Eukaryota > Metazoa > Platyhelminthes > Monogenea > Mazocraeidea > Diplozoidae > Eudiplozoon > Eudiplozoon nipponicum. The sequence goes on from JAQBSW010000495.1 coordinate 73,757, forward strand.
ATGTGTATCGTTCAGCGTTTATGACAGTAATTCGTGAAATATTTTAGCAGATTTAAAAAAATTAATTGGCAAAGTCGTCACTATCTGTCTATCAGTGTTGGAAGCCAATTTTATTAAACATTATTAATACAATTACGAATAGCTCTGTACTTCGGATTACAAAACAGTACCATATTCTATTTTTGTCGCCAAATTCTTAATTATATATTGCATTAAACTTAAACACTAGGTAATTAGCATTGTAAACGCACGATCAGCAGGGATAAGAGCCACAATAAGAAGTTAACTGATCGTGGAAGTGAATGTTCGTAATTTGAGACCTAAATTAATTGCATAATAGTTGAGAGAATCCTAGTTAAATTGATATGTTGTCTGTTATACATGTGCAACATAGATTTTCTTTTTTGGACGTGTTTATGTTGAGCTCGTTTATTAGGATAAATTGAACAGACATTTCTACTGTGTCCTAGTTTCTGCCTATATACCGAAAATGTCTACCACATGATTGTCTTTTGTTGTGTAGAAACGATGTGGTGCGGCAAAGTTCTTTTATATAGAGCATAGCTATACAAATTTTGAGCTTTTATCAGTTTATTAGTAATGAACTCTTATGTTCCGAACTTAAGTAAACTGTCAACTAATAAAGAAAATCTTAAATGCTTCAAAAAAGGTTTTGTACATGACGGAATACTTCGGAATTATATTTAGAGAATTAATTTTCTTCTTCTCTATATACTCTATTCCTTACTTCCACGTTCATGTAATCTTAGTTTGTTTAATTTAAGAAATGCTGATTATGGTGTCCTAAACTACCATTTTTCCAGACTATAATAGATCGACTTGAAGGTATACATCAGTCTTTAAGAACTGATTCCTAGTCGGTCGGATCCCCAGTAGTGAAATTTAATGTTTATATATATTAAAATCAGATATCCTGCCACAAGGCATAGCGAAATATACCATACAGGAAGATTGATGAAATCATCGCACTCATATCGACAACTTTTTGATAATTACACGATAATTGTTCTCTGTTCAGAAATGTACAGTGTATCACTGGTGTTCAATTGGTTTGATCACCGTTGTCTAATTGAAATTTTATTCCGTAAACCTATCCATAAACTTTCGAATATCTATGTGCTGTGTACGATAGAAATGTGCAACGAATCTTCAGATACACCCATTATTCTTCTAGTCAATGAGTAACTAAATATTATCCGGAACGCTTTGCAAAGAAATCTTAGGAAACCTAACACCGATGAAGTTGTTTCTTATTTCTACTATGTGAAATTCTTCAACACTCGGCGTCTGTTGTGTATCTAATAGAATTTCTTACCTGATTAGTTGATATGCTAGGAGTTTTCTGCCAGCCACACGGCGGATCAGGTTTAATACTGGCTTCACGTTGCTAACTTTATCGAATTATATGCTTAGTTCTGGCAAAATTAGCTGCATATTTCGCACGGTGTGGTTTGCGATGAAATTAACTTTTGATTTAGGTAGAAGATGTTCATTGAACCTTCTGTTTATTAAGTAGTAGAAACCTGCAGTGTAATGAGGGACCGCCTAGCTGCCTGAATCGAGTGCCACATTTTGCAATTTTTCAAGTTTGATAAGAGGAAGGTTCGAAAACGCTTGTCGCTATTTGGAGTCAATAATTCGTCTCATCCCGCTATCGTGGTTGTGTGCTGCATCTAAGATTGTCATTTCCATTATCCTCAAAGTAAATTTTGAGGAGCTTGATTAGCGAACTGAGCCGACCCAGGCATGGTTTAAACTTGGATTAGGATGCTTAGACCAAATACATAAACTCCGTCGCACTCTTGAGTTTCACACGGATATCATGAGCCCACCATCGTTTCTTTGCTAGACTGCTCTGGTGCTTATGACTAAGAGGTGCGTAGAAGTGTTGATAAGCTACGATTAATGATGGTTTCTCGACCAGAACTGTTTGATTACTTAAGCCTTTTATAATGTCTCGTTGGTCTGTATTCCAACAATAGGTATATTTATGAACCTATTGCGATTATTCTGGCGTTCAACAAGGATATTTCTTTGTGCCAATGTTATTCAATTATGTTGTCAATGCAGTCTTCAAAGATCATACCATCAGTCCTCGGAGTGTATAGCGTTGGTGGTGGCCTGTTTCCTGACCTTGAATACATTGTTCCTGCTATCCTGTTAGCAGAAGAGGAAGGCAAGCTTCAGAATGTCATTAATTGCTAACAAGTATTGGCCGTATGATACAGCCTTAAACTCATTTTAAAACGCTGTCTTACCACAATTTTCGACTTTGTTTACCTATGATTCCTTTTTTAGCTAGATATATGCTAAGATTTACAAACATTTAAGCCTGGTTGGAGCTGCTTTGTGTAAATTATGCGAACCGTTCGCAAATGGCTCCTCGATTTCATCAGATACAATTTCCAAGGTCTCTTAGTCAAGCCTACAGTCGTTCCTCTGTAATTTGATGAATTAAGTTATGACCGATTATATATACTTTACTTTACTGCGGCTGACTCCTTTTGGAGGATAAGCCGGCTCCATTGATTTCATGGAGTTTCTTGGGAATTTGGTACAAGTATATATATATATATATATATATATATATATAGTGTGTGTATGTGTTTACATATGTAGATACTTCGGGAGTAAATAAAAAAACAATTCTTGTGTCCGATAAAGTTTCTCTTGATCTTTGCTCATGGGAAGAGTACTATGAGTTTTATGAAAGTTTGTATTCCAAAAGCATTACTGTATCCTTTTTTATTGACAATTGATTTATTACCTAATTTGGACTCTGATAATAATATTAACAGTAAATTTTTATTTCTTTTGAAATGCGAGCTTTAATAAAATTCATTGTTCCCTTCTTGTGTGCAAAAACAAAAAGAAATTTTATCAGACATAAGAAAATTTTCTTTCTCATGGTCTTCTCAAAGGCAAGAATTGGGTGTGTATCTTGTGTATTAGATGAACTAAGTCTTTTTGCAAGAATGAAATTTTTGATGTTTTTGCCGACAGTTATGAGGAAAGATAAAGCAAGAATTTTGAACAAATTGTTCTCCAGACGTAGCATTCAAAGTAATTACTAAATGCAAAAACAAAAGGGAGCTAGCCACATACGAAGCCTTATGGATAAACAAATTGCAGCCGGATTTATGTAAGCAGAAGAAGCACGTACAAGCATTGAGCTTGAACTGGAGGTGACGCACGCAATTTGATTGGTTTCTATTTTCCACACTCTCTCTATGTTCAAATATTTCTATCTTGTTTTGCTTTCCAATTTATATATAAAGATATGTTCATGAGTAGATATTTGAGAAGACCATGAGAAAGAAAATTTTCTTATATCTGATAAAATTTCTTTTTGTTTTTGCACACAAGAAGGGAACAATGAAATTTTTATTTGGCAACAGAGGCCATCTGGCGCATCTATTGGAAAGGTCGAGATACAATTCAAAATTATGGACATGTATAGTTGAGTGAAATAGTGACTAGCAAATATTCAACGATAATTATAATAGTGGTGAGAATGTTAGAAGTTGAGAAAGAAAAGTTATTTCTTCCTGAGGAGAGATAAATTTCAACTGACTAGGATAGAATCGACTGGAATAAAGCGATCATTTTTATTTAGTTTACTTTGCTTTTACTTGCTTTTTATCATAACAAAAATACTATATTCATTTGCATTAAAGAACGGTTTACTCACAAACCTGTGTTTTCAGTAAATCGGTGCAGCACTTGCGGAAGACCAACGTTTTGTCTAAATCTTTTTGACTCAATTTTTGCTTGAGATCAGGCATTTTTATATACAGCTGAATATATTTTTGCGGTATTAATTGTGGCAGGACTATTTTTTGTTTAATTGTAGTCAAAATGAAGATGAAAAACCCATTTTACTCATTGAATCTGGTTCAAAAATTCATTTGACAGATTTCAGCTGGCCCAAAAACACAATTCCTTCTGCATTTAGCATGAAAGTAAGTTTCACCAGTAGTAAATTAAATTATTTGAGGTTATTCTTTATGTTAAGTATGTCACAATGTTATTCTACAAAACTGACATTCCTATCTGAACTTTTTCATTTGCTTATTAATATTTATATAATTTCTTTTCTAACAAGATTTCTTTGTTACCATTTTTAGTTACGCAAGCATTTGAAAAATCGTCGACTTACAGCAATAAACCAGATTGGCTGTGATCGTTTAGTCGATCTTCAGTTTGGTTCCGATCAGGCTGCATATCATATTGTTGTCGAGCTCTATAATCGGGTGAGTGGTTAAATTGTGTAAAATCGACTACGTTTTTTGGACTGTTTCCGACAAAGATCGACTAACCTAAAAATATTGCTTTCGCCTAGCAAACAATGGACTGTTGGCGTTGATTCTTTCTGTCAATGTTTCAGAGAACCTCTATTCTTAATTTGAAAGTTGCGCGTCTGTGTATGTTTGCGCGCTCGATAGAGCCGATATAGGTAAATCTAATATTGTTAGGCTACGCAATTAAGATTGGAGCTTTTACATCACGGCGAAAATATCTTATCTTACAGAAACTCCGCTGAAGTCTAGCTATTTTAGTTACACTATCCCGTTTCTTATTTTCTAGTTTAAAACAAAGGAAACTTATTTACTTCACCTAAGCTAATAGTCTCAGCTACATGCATATCATCTTAAACGACACCAGGGAGATTATACAATCCGTAACTGATAAATTATATGCTAAATAGTTAAATAACCATTTAATGCGTGGGTGGTGATAACGATTATCTAAATTAAACAGCAATATCACATTAATGAAAAGCAACCAGCAGTTGCACTTACTAACCTGTGCTGACCTCCCATGCTATCTTTGGGGCATGACTGTAAACTGACTAACGAGGATCAAACCGCAATGTATATGCAGCTGGTAGTCTCGGTGGCTTTGCATATATTGTACTCGATTAAAAATTTCGACTGCACAATTTCTAGCATTACAATTTTTAGGCGACATTTCCAGACATGTTCAGTGTATTGTCTGTATATGTTTTCATATATTCATGTATGTGTATTTCATTATTTTTTTATGTCGATGAGAGTTGTAAAACGAACGAATAATAGCGGTTGTCGTCTAATCAGTTTTGTGTACTAATATATTCGCTCGGTATTATTTATGCCATAGTCGGTTTATATTCAAAGAACATTAACGAGATTCAAAATGTATGGGCGAACTGGATCTATTCCTATACTCTTTAATGTGTCAGGACCAACTAAGGAATGGCGATTGCATTGTCTATTGCACACGAATCTTATTTATACTGACAAGTGTATTTACATAATCAGTCAGGTGTTTATTTCAAGTTCGCAATCTATATTGAAATTAACTGTTATCACCGCCTGCACAACCAATTTTCGTTTAAATAGATAAATGTTCATTTCAAAAACTTCCTAATGTAAAGTTGTATCTGTTCTATAGTGATAGATTCGGGATGGATAGTTGGAACTTTATGGATAAATGGATGCTATATAGGCTCTACCTAATGGAAAGGCTTACCAGGACACATTAGTTAGTATATAACTGAAAATTGTGTGGTGTGCGGCTGGGTGTCTCAGTGGTTAGAGCACCAGATTCTAAAGCAGACGCGCCCAGTTTCGAGCCCTGACTGCGACAAATTCTGGACAGTACGTAATGAGTTCCCAATAAGGACGAAACCGGTCTACTTGATGAATTGCCTTTTCCACACTACGCACTACATAGTCTATATTGGCAAATGTATGTATATAATTGGTCAGGTGTTAATTTCAAAGTTCGCAATCTTGATTAATTAGATGCAAGACACGTTCGCGTTATGTAATAGCTGATGGTTTTTCGAACTAATTTGCAAACAGGCCAAAGAAAATTAAAAGACAGCGCAACTAAATGATTGTAACAACCATCTAATATCCGATATAAGGTGTAGTCTTTATAATTGGACTGAGCACTTAAAAGATACATTTTCTTTGGCACCTGCACCAGTCTCATTCCATAAATGTTTGCCTCTATTAACAATTTATATCACCAATGTCTAACTACCATCAGAGTTTGAAATATTGAATGCAATCTTAGGCCCTAAACATCACAAAGCTGCAAGTACTGATGATCTGCTTCCAAGCATATTTATATTTTTTGATGACATAATTTGTAAGGTGTTGTCTAATCTTCATCGTATTATGTGGAATGAGGGCTCATGTCTTATCTGTGGTATTTGCTTTGATTAACCTTCATCATCACGGTGCTTTGCTTCTGGTCACATAACTTTACTACTTGCATTGGTTTTGGTTATGGATGCCCACTTTCACAATTTTTTATCTTGTAATAAATTCAGTTTTGATCTATTTTCTATACTTTCAGGTTGTAGGTGTCGATGTTCATTCAAACGGTTGATTAGTATATCCTGACTAAGTAGACGATATTGTGTGATTATTCGGCAACCGAGATTCTGCCATGACCACACTGAATAGAGTAGTAGTCATTGTTCCGTCTTTCGATATGAATATATAAACACCAGTCCCATTATATATACATTTGGCAGTATATATTAGACATTGTATAAGGTAGCATGGAAAATACATACAGTAGACTAGTTTCGCCTTTATTAGTAACTGTTCATGTACTGTCAAGAACCTGTCATTCTTGTCAAAACCATTATCTGCCTTCATTGCTCATTGTAGCTTAAATTTAGTTATTTTTTGCTATTTTTGCCGGACATGAAAATGTCTGCTTTCTTGTTTAACTGTTTTACTGTTTGAACAATTGTTTATATAATATCTATGTGCAACATTTCATCAGGGTAACATATGCCTGACAGATCATAACTACATCATTTTGAACATTCTCCGACCTCGGACAGATGCAAATCAAGACGTGCGTTTTGTCGTACGTGAGAGATACCCTATGGAGCTGGCGAACCAATTCCCTTCTGTTCTGGTGAGTATTCTGAATGAATTACCTCCAGCAGTGTCGTCCAACTCACATCAATCGCATCAATTATCAAAAGTACATGAAGATGGCAATTCAGTAAAGAACCAGGTCGATCAGAAGCCAAGGAAATCGTCAACATCGTCGACTTATGCAATTGAAAAAGCCACTGGGAAACAAGAAATATTGCGTTTAGTACAAGCCAATAAAAAATTAATTAATCGTCTGGCCGTATATGTTGCTAATCTTCTAATTGATAGTGTTAAAGAGCATTGGCAGTCAGCACAGTCGGCGAAGTATGATGCCAAAGTGTCTAAAGTTCTTGCAACTGCATTCTGTAGGTCTAATTAATTTATATTATTTCGTAGTGTTTACTTATTGTCTGTTCATTATATTGAGTCTCGTCTTGTTATCTAAACCTGTCAATGATTGCTTTTTAAATAACTTATCAACATTGCTAAAAGATTCCGTAAAGTATAGTTCAATCTCTTTGTGACTAGTAATTGTGTATGACAGACGAAATTGGTTAATTTATTTTTCATACATACAGTAAAACTTTTTTATCAGGAAGCATTCTATTGAAATTGGATTCTCGCCGCCGTTTTTTCTACAGGACAATTTATAGCACTCGTATGTCGGCAAAATCTTGAATCCTTTGAATTTCTAGATGCACCGATTGTCGGTCTTGATTGATGGATTCTCAATTTTCCCTTCGTTTTGAAGCCTTCCATCAGCTGCTTATCTGAATATATTGTTGGAACAAGATTTTCCAAACTTCTTCTGAATCTTCGGGACTTCATTTCCAGTCTCATCTTCAGGGTTTACACCATACTCACAGGTAAAAAACAAATTGTGGAAAATGTGGTATCTTCATTTAAGACAGATTTATTTATATTTATTTTACTTCCTAAATAAATTGATCTGTCTTGAATAAAGATGCCACATTTGCCACAAGTTGTTTTTTCCTGTGTGTATGATGTCAGCCCTGAAGATGGCACTGGAAATGAAGTCCCGAAAATTCGGAAAAAGTTTGGAAAATATGGTTCCAACGTCATTTTCAGACAAGCAGCTGATGGAGATATTCAAAATGAAGGGGCACGACAGAACCAATCAGTCAAGGCCAAAAATCTGGGCACTTGGAAATATAAAGAATTCAAGATTTTACCGACATACGAGTGCTATCAATTGTCTCGAACAAGAAAACAACGGCGAGACTACAAACAATAAGGACGGCACTGCGCAATTTAAATCAACATTTAAGATATTTACATTATTCAAAGATGGAATTTAGTAAATTCGTCATGCAATGTGAGAATCCTCCCATTTTATTACTATTATTCATTTATATGACAGTGAAGTATAGCTCACGTCATAAACAAACCGAACCTCGCAGCTAAATCCACAAGGAAGCTGTGTTGCTAATGTCGCCCTGCCCGATTGCTAACTTGGCCATAATGGTGTTGTGGAGAGGTTTAGTTTGCCTCATTTCTGTGAGTTATCCTGATAAATTTACTCATAGTAGCAAGGTTTTCCTTCTCTCTCTACCCCTCTCCCTCTCTCGTAAATCTCAATAATAATTTATCTAAATTCACTTATATACTTTTTTTTCACTCCTTATGGTTATATGGCAGTGAAACATTAGTCACTTGACTTTTGTGTGGCTGGAAATGATGATGATGATGATGAAAGTATAGCTCTACATAATTCCGCTGAAACTACTTTCACATTTTTGTGCTGCCATTACGGGAATTTGTTTGCTTAGCAATCATTGATTACGTGGGCCGTAGTAACTATTCTTTAAATCAAATTTACGAGCTTGAAGTAAACACCAATCCCATTGCATTTCACCAGTCGTCGAACATCAGTGACTGACGGTAGTTTTGCTATGTTGTTCGACGACTGGTTAAATACACTGGGATTGGTGTTTACTTCAGGCTCGAAAACTTTATTTAAAGATTTCGTTTGTTTGTTTACATTTCGATTATTCATGCAGGTTATTTTCAACAGACTCACGCTCCTTACATTCGAAACTAGCTGAAATCACTTGTAAACTTTATTTATTTTATGATTTAATTTATATTTGGGTTTTTGTTTGTTATAGCCTATCGAAATATAAACAGGTAAACTAGTTATGGTACTGTCAAGAGAGATCCGCGCAAACATATTAAACACAATTATATGGATCAGCCACACCATTTGCAAAACAAACGTAAAACGTTTCGGATTTGACCGCATTTTTCTTGTGCGGGACAATTGTTAGCACTCATAGGTCGGCAAAATCTTGAACCTTTTGTCTTTTCAGATGATGTTATTTTTGGCCTCAGTTGATGGGTTCTCACTTGTCCCTTCTCCTTTAAGCCTTCAATTAGCTGATTGTCTGAAAGCGCTTTAGGATCAAGATCCGCCATTGATCTTTGACATATATTTCGAGACGTTATTTCCAGTCTCATCTTCAGTGTTGACACAATACGCACAGGAGTAAAACACAACTTGTGGCAAATGTGGTATCCTCATTCAAGACAGATATATTTATATATATTTTAATTGTCTTCCTAATATCCGGTCTTCATACCTAGTCTCTAATACTCAAATGTATACAAAAACTTATCCCTGTCCCCCTCTGCGCACATATCTACCTATAAACATGTGTATTTTAACTATAAGCACACCTAATGGATTGACATACACGCCTATCAATGATGTCTATATTTTAATTGCTGTACCGGACGCATAGTAAGATCAACAAATTTTGAATTCTATATTGCTGTAATCCTCACCTGCCCCCCAGTTCACCTAATTCCATCCAGCTTGCAATCGGTTATATACAGAGAGATTAAAAAACTATTGAAACTCTATAGAGTATTATTCTATCATTTTGACAAGACCGAATACGGAAGTTACACTAACTAAATCGTCTTTCCGCTCAGTACACATTTATACTCATATCCTATATGAATTAGTTTCTGTATTAAAATTACAGCAATATAGAATTCAAAATTTGTTGATCTTACTATGCGTCCGGTACAGCAATTAAAATATAAACATCATTGATAGGCGTGTATGTTAATCCATTAGGTGTACTTATAGTTAAAATACACATGTTTATAGGTAGATATGTGCGCAGAGGGGGACAGGGATAAGTTTTTGTATACATTTGAGTATTAGAGACTAGGTATGAAGACCGGATATTAGGAAGACAATTAAAATATATATTAAATATATCTGTCTTGAATGAGGATACCACATTTGCCACAAGTTGTGTTTTACTCCTGTGCGTATTGTGTCAACACTGAAGATGAGACTGGAAATAACGTCTCGAAATATATGTCAAAGATCAATGGCGGATCTTGATCCTAAAGCGCTTTCAGACAATCAGCTAATTGAAGGCTTAAAGGAGAAGGGACAAGTGAGAACCCATCAACTGAGGCCAAAAATAACATCATCTGAAAAGACAAAAGGTTCAAGATTTTGCCGACCTATGAGTGCTAACAATTGTCCCGCACAAGAAAAATGCGGTCAAATCCCAAACGAAAAGGACAGCACTGAGAATCAAAGTAAAACATCATTTAAAACGTAAAACGTGATTTTTGCCATATTTGACGAATTGTAGTTAGAATTTTAATTTTATTCATACTGCTCCCGCTTGACTAGAAATTCTTGATGTTCAGCATGATAGTTTTCATTGTTACAATGATAGAATAAATGTAGTGATAGTGATAACGACAAAAATTATAGCTTAAACCAAAATATTTTGCGAAGAGACATCTACACAACAAAACTTTGACCACATCAACTTTGCAGCAAGGTATCTATTACAAAAGTGACGTCCATGTTGACACCAATTCTGTTAGTAAAGCCGTGTGATAATTAATTTTCTGCCCTCATGCAACCAAAAGTGACTGTGAAAACAGTTTAAATGATATTTACAAATTTGGTAGGTATACTACTTTTCGACATATCCAACAGATTTTTGTGATCCACTAAGTCAGATGTGTCCTTGAAGTCTAGAACGATTGCTATTTTACTTTGTTGATATACATGTCGCTGTTCAAGTACCTCCATAAGGTAAATCTGTGGTCTGTACAACCTCGCTCTGACTTGGTCTTCGCTAGCATAGATTTACACAAACGATTGAGATCGCGCAAGATAACTGGTGCAAATAGCCTAGGTACGATTAGAAAAAAACGTATATTACTATGGTCATCGCACGAATTACGATAGCCTTATTATATTTGCTCATGGGAATTTAGTCTCATGAGGATTCTATCAGTGGTGACAAATGATAATTTCATCTCGACGAAATTCTATACTTCTGAACTCATGGATTAAATTATTCCTCTGTTACACTAAAATACGAACCAACTCCTCCAAACTGGAACCAGGAGCCATTTTCATTTGACACATTTCTTTATTCAAAGAAATGATTTGTAGGAGTTTGTATAAAGCGCGCACCTTTAGCCAAGTAAATAATAATTTATTTATTATTTATTCCTGAGGCTCGGCTGCCGACTTCACATTTTCTTGTTTCGTTTTCATCTTAATTCTTGTGCTTCTGTTGGGCAATTCTCTTCTATTCGCATGAGCTCTAAATAGAGCTTTTTACATTCTCGGCTTCAAGGTTATCCGCCGTAACACCTTTTATGTGAATAATCTTTGACTCGCTCCATATAGTGCGACATAGGTTAGTTAACACCCTTTAAATTATGTCGCTATTATTTCTAAATATGGTCATTAGTAGGTCATCTAAGCCTGAAGCGTTGCTATGTTTAAGAGATAAAATTGCATTTCGCATATCTATCTCTGACATTTGATCAAGATTAATGTTCCACATTGTTGATAAGAATATACTATAATGAATCAGGACTAGTGTTCAACAACTTAAGTTGCTCTATCATCCTATAGTTGACGCGTCCTTAGTCGGGCTTACGTACTTAGAGCTTAACTCTTTAAAACGTTTCCTTCAGTGCCCTTTAAGAAGTCAAGAAAAACTGGCAATGGCTTTAATAATAGTGTTTGCAGACAATGTTACAAAATATTGTTAGCTTATACAGCATTATCATATAACTTTTGTTGAAAAGATTTCGAAATACGCTATTATGACCAACTGTATGTTCTGTTTCATGAATTATTTCAAATAAAAGCGCACAATATATACATATTGACCAGAGCTCAAATATGATATCTAATTACGTAATTTATAATACATTACATGGGTGATCTAAAATAAAGTACAACAATATACATTTTCTCAGTAGTTCATCAGAAGTTATAACGAAATAGCTTCTAAAGTTATTTGTTCTGCCCACAGAGTAAGATTATTTTCTCGGATCTTTTGCGCGAATAAGGTGGAATAAACAACAGCTGTTATCAGATGCGAGTGATTCCTCTATCGTTTCAGCTTTTCTATCCAACAAGAAGTCCAGAGTAGTTTTCTGAACTAGCTGATTTTTCGCATCTAGTATCGATAATCTTCACAGATTTATTATAGATCTAATAGCTACTTCTATAGGAACCTACAATACCTTAAATACCTGTATCGTGCATTCCGGATCGTAACTTCGTTGGAACAACGTTCGTATTTTCACTAAAAAAGACTAGGTAATGCAATTTTCAAAAATCTTCATCTTTTTGCTGAAAAGATGGTTACTTGTTACTATCCGGGGTTTATTCTTATTTGTTATTCTGTAAAATGTGTGTATAAATCTACAACGAATGAGTGCATTTTCCCAAACAGCATACCTGCTCCAAAACGACAACAGTTTTGGATGCAACCACATTATTTATTAAAAATTATTACATGATATATTTGCGTGCACAGCTGAACAAAAACTGTAGGACACCTCGTGGTGAAATGCTTTTCACTGTTTGAAGTTTGTGCTACTCAAGTATAATCTGTATCTCATGCAACTATCCAACAGTCTTTCATCATTATCGTTGCGCAGTGAGTTTAACGTTTGTCTTCTGTCAAGATAAAAATCTGTGTAAATCTGTGGGAATTAATTTCACCCATGTCAACGAGTACATCTTAATATGTCGATCTACTTAGCAGAAAGATTACGTCGAAGTGGAAAGTAACATTGCTGTTATTTGTGCCGTACTCGTTTGTAGCATTTGCAGATGTAACGTAAAGACATTTTATATTGACGTTTTTATTATTAAGCTTAGTTAACGTCCTTAATAGTGCCGTACAAAATCGGCCATTTTCAACGATCCGTTCTGTTAGAGAAGCTTGATCTCTTGAGTTAAGGAGTTTGCCGGCATTCTATTTTCCGATTTGAAGAAAATCAATGGTACTGGAAGTAGGAAGCCAGAAGCGCGTAGACGAGGATGGTTTACTGTCTTCTGCAATACTCTTAGGATCTCGTATTCTGGTTTCATTTACGAAAAATGTATCAATTTGCAAATTTACCCATCATATGTGCTTACGCTTCTTGTTGCCTAATTTTTTTTAATTATCGCGCAAGAAATATGTCGAGGTAAATCCCTAGCTTGGGTTTAATGAATGGTTATTTACTTGATCTAAATTCGATATTTGGCAATACGGCCTTTACTTGATTTGATCAGCATCCTACTTATTAATAAATATGCCTATAAAAGCGCTTTTGTAAGATTGAGAAGAAGATAGAAGTGAATAAAAGATGGCAGAATTGAAAACAATGGTTTCTGCAGTAAACTTATTTCGCTTAACCATCGTGTACATTTGTGTCGACCGAGGCAGTTTAGAATCATTGCTGTTTGTGTTATTAATTTATTATTTAAGTCAAGTTTGTGATCTTGATGCAAACACTACTCCAATTATATACAAATATTTGTCAGTATTAGCTGAGCATATTATTAAGTAAAAAAGGCAATTCATCCAGTAGACCGGTTTTGTCCTTATTAGGATCTATTCACGCACATTCTAGAATTTGCTGCGGACAGAGCTCGAGCCTGGGAAGCTCTGCTTTGTAACCTGTTGCTCTAACCACTGAGTCACCCTGTCGTACACATGATGAATTGCCTTTTCTACATTATACAATGCTTTGTTTATGTCGACAAATGTATGCATATAGTGAGACTGGAGTTTGTATCAAGATCGCAGCCTTGATTTAAATAATTTCTGTCACCGCCCGCGCAAACACTATTCGTGGCTTTATTTTGTCTGTAAAAAGCACTAGGTCGCCCATTCTTAGTGAGGATGGTTAGGTTTCAAAGTTTTGCTTCTCTTAGATCTTCATCCAATAATGGATGAAAAGCACATTCTGCGCACTGTTTGGTAAACAACGTCTCCTTTAGCTGTTAGAACTTGTTCTTTACGTCTGTATTGTTCTAATTTCGTAACTACCCATTTACCACGCAGTGCAAATGCATAGTAAAACCGATGGTTAATACCAACAAATCTCAAGTTCGATACTACCACTACCAATATTTGCGCACTTTTGAAGAAAACTAGCCTGTTGATCTTTGAAATTTTTGTTTCTTATCGTCAGTGGTTCTCCGAAGCTTATCGTTTCCTTCTGTTTGGCAATATTTATGTTGCAATTTGCAGCCGCCCTTATTTGCATGTTTTTATTTACGCAAGAATTTTACGTAAGTATTTCTGAAAGTGAGGATACCCATATAATAGAAGTTTGTTATCAATCACAGCTATCGCTATTTATGAACGTTTTTTCGCATGTCAGTATGATCAAACATTTGTGCTTTTAATTATGCAAAGCCATCTTGTACTTTTGAATCCCATAATATACTCTATCCTATCTTAACTGTTACACTTTATTTTTTTTACATTTTATCAGCGAAAATAACCAAAGGATCATTTGTACATATTTATTTAATTTTATTATTTCACTAATTTTCCCGTTTAGCTATACTAATTCGCGACATAGAGATTTAGTGTTATAGACCTGACTGTTTACCTGTACAACCAAAATCAAATATGCATAACTTTGACGCTATTGCTGTTGTTTTCTATTGTTCCAAAATTTTTTAATGGGGCTTTTGCTTCCTTATTGATTATAGCCTTTGGTCCTGATCCAATTGAACATTGCTGTCGGCTAATAAGCGGGGAAAATCTTGATTACAATTTTGAAGACTTGGAATGTTTTGATGATGACTGTAAGTGCTTTATAGAGAATTTGCAGCAACACGAAGCAGAGCATTCCATGGAAATAACAGATACACAGGCAAAGGACTGTGAGCTAACTGGTGAAATGCAGCCCACAGGTACCTCGAACACTGCTAAAACAGCAGTCCTCTGTGAAGCCAAACAGGAGGAAAATAATGAACAAGAACATCAACATCAGCAACAACAGAGGTCGCAGAGGCGAAAGTGTTTGGCCTATTCAAAACTTTGGTCAACTGCATTTCTTGGTCTTTTACTCGAGGTGTATTATCCAGCGCAAGCATCATCCACAGCCGAAAAAAGTAGCCTCATTGATGTTACTTCTTCTGCTGGTATTCACGGTATTATATAACAATAATATTTTGATCGTAACTGTAGGTGTTGTCCTATCTACATAACTTTTTTATTTCCTAGGATGTGGTCCTAATAAATTTCAATCGTTTTACAACATCGGACTAACAAACATCAGATTAATGGATATTTAGTTTTCACTAAACCGCTTAGACTAGTTCGAATGATACTGGTGTATTGTTGTCCTCGTTGGTCAATCAGGAAATTCACGTTCCGTTGTTCATCACAGATTTATCATCGATAGGTTGGCTGTTTTGTCTGCAAAGTTCCGTTATCTCTTCACTAAATTATGTCGGTTACTGCAGTATGGTCATTATGGTGCCTTCCGTTCAGATTTCAGAAGCGTATGAATCTTCGTTTATTCCAATGCCGCGTTTTGCGTACGCGGGTAGTAGCTTTGCACGGACAGTTTCACAAAGATCCAATTGATCACAATTTCCAATTTTGTTTTGTCTTTGATCGGGTTGAGTTTGTATTCGTCCCAATGGAAATGCGGTTCTATCACATCTTTGTTTACTGGCTACGTTTCGGAAGTTGAATCCCACTTCCATCTTCAGGCCAATTAGTCTCCTTATATCCACAGCACAATACTCACAATAGCAGATTTAAGCAAATGTGGTAACCTCGTTCCAAAACCATTCTATTTATATTTTTTTAACTCAACACTGGTTTTAAACATAGAATTTGTCTCAGTAACTAAACTCAATATATAACTATTTGTAATTAGCAGACCAATCCTTACCTCAGCTATCTCAAATTCCCGGTATACATAATCTCATCTCGTGTGCAGAATATTGTAGGGGAGAGAGAAGTATCGAACTTTTTTCATTTGTTATAACTGTACTGCTACTATGTCACGGTAATCAAAATTCAAAACTGATAAAACCAAAAACCTTGACTGTCAAATACTGTATATTATTTAAAGCCGGGAACTATAATGTATACAATGTTTTATGAGGTATTGGGCACATTGTAACAAATTAGTTCAAATATGGAGCAGCAAGTTTCCTAGATGGAAGGAGAGTTAATGTCATAGCGACGCTTAGGTGAAAGATTAAAGAAAGAAAGATAGAGAGAGTATGGACAAACTAACGGTTTTCAAAACTAATCGTAAGCACCATGCGAAGTTAATCAACCCTTAGAAATTATTGCATAAGAATATATGCTCATATGACTAAAATAATTCATTATACCTATATACATATATATCTAAATATAATATCGTAACACCTTTATATATATATATATATATATATATATATATATATATATATATATTGAAGAAGGACCATGAATATTTTCGATTCTTATTAATTATTTATTGCGTTAGTTACACCTTAAATCAATATATAAAAAACATATATATCAATATAAGCAACAGTGTGAGTCCAACATCCCTAATCCTGTATATATATATATATATATATATATATATATATATAATATAATTATTTATGTATATCACACTCATATCAATATATACATCATATCCCCAATTTATATATATATATATATATATATATTAATAATAATTATTTATTAGGTTAGTCACACCTTATATCAATATATAAAATACATATCAATATGTATTAAAACATATATATAATGAATATAAGCAACAGTGTGAGTCCAATATCTCTAATCTATATATATATATATATATATATATATATATATATATATATATATATATACGTTTGCATATTTCAAATTATTGTTTTATTCTTTTCTTATTGTTTTTTTTATTTATCAATTAATCAAATTGTATATTTATTTATTCACACCTTATATAAATATATAAAATACATATAAATATGTATAACAACATATATATAAATATAAGCAACGGTGTGAGTATTGTGCTGTTGATATAAGGAGAGTAATTGGCCTGAAGATGGAAGCGGGATTCAACTTCCGAAACGTAACCAGTAAACGAAGGTGTGATAGAACCGCATTTCCATTGGAACGAATACAAACTCAACCCGATCAAAGACAAAACAAAATTGTAAATTGTGATCAATCGGATCTTTGTGAAACTGTCCGTGCAAAGCTACTACCCGCGTACGCAAAACGCGGCTTTGGAATATAATGAAGCTGGCACTCCGACAAAACAATTTAAAAAATACTTGAATCTTCATTTTTATGAACTAAAAATAATTATAAAAATTGGTCCACTTAAATATTCGCTATAATATTTATCATTGTGAAAATTCTCACTGGCGGACAAGGCTAAATTCGTTTTGCTCCATTTTAAATCAAACACTTTATTCTTACAGAATTAAAGCAAAGCTATTTTAGACGTTTGATCATACTTTTTATATAATTTATTTATTATACTTGTATAACTCTGACGCAGTTAACATTTTTGATTTTTTCTGAAAAGTCAAACTGCTACTGAGTTTTCTTTTCTGGATGTAGTTTTCGAGTTTCTTTAGAGAAGTAAGCTGAATAACTGTTTTCAAATGGGAAATTATTAATTTATTTAAATCAAGGTTGCGTTTTTATATAAATACTATTCCTAATATATTTATATATTTGCCACTAGTATATAAGCATAGTGTAATGTAGAACAGATAATTCATCAGCGCGAGCAACCAATGTTCGTTTGATTCATTCAGTAGACCGGTTTGTTCCGGTTTGTGAACTAATGTTTTTGGTTAGCTATTTCTTCAGGTTGAGCTTGTATGGCATCTCCTTAGGCATAAAGTTGCAGCTAGCCACCCTCAATCTCTCATTGTTTAACTGAAACCACACTACCTGGGGAAGTGTTATTTAAATTCAACATTTATATAGTTAAATGTAACTTACGATTGTTTGTAGCATGAGATAGGGTGGCTCACTGGATAGAGTCACAGACTCGGAAGCATATATGCTCATTTTAGAGCCCTGTCCGCTACAAAATTCTGGAAAGTACCTCAAGTGTTCCCAATGAGGACAATGGATGAACTACCTTTGTTACCCTATACAATGCTTAGTTCGTACTGACAAATGTATGTAATTAATATCAAGATTGCATCCTTGATTTAAATAATCATTTTCATCGCCCACGCAACCAATAATCGTTCATGCTTGGGGTGTTTGTCATTATCAATTATTAAGAAGCTGTAGCCTATTTTACATCAACTGAATTTACTAAGATTATGTAACCGAGTTTCAAAGACCTCTGTTTCAAAACTGCAAATTTATTTTCCGGATGTCTGATCAGCCTTAGCTAGTCGTGTTGGCAACGTTTGGATAAATCTCACCTATATTCATTGCTAGTCTGCTCTCTTTTAAAGTATAAATTTTGATGCTCTATGAAGATACTTAATGTTCTTTATCTTACAACGGGCTGACACGTAGGCTCTTCAATGTATTTTAGGTGGCAGATGACGCTTTTCAACAATTATATGATAAAAATTATCTCAGTTGTACCTATTGTGAACTCCTATGCTCCTTTTCCGGTGTTATGCAGGCCAAGTGGAGAGTTATTGTTTATTAACCGTATATATATATATATATATATATATATATATATATATATATATATATATATATATATACCGGTTTACATGATCTTCTCTGAACGTAAAACGTACTTAATACAATTGATTGCGAGGGTGATAGTAACAATTCTTTCAATATAGCGTGTGAGCTTTAAATAAAGACCAATAATATTTTATTTAACTAGTCGTTGAACAACATGGCAAAACTATCGTCAATCACATACTGATTTTTAAAATTTTGACCTCCACTCGCTCAATCAATGATTGCTTAAATGTATTATATATATATATATATATATATATATATATGTATATATATGCATTGCTGTTGGATCCTCGATAATCAGTTTGCTGTTCTACTCTTATAATGACCATGGAAGGTCGAAATGTGTCAGTACGTGTGACTGTCGGTTAAATACATTGGGATTTGTGTTTACTTGCAGCTCGTAAAACATTGTTGTCTATTTATATTTGATCATATTTCTCTAATTCTTTAAACATATATTAGTTATAATTGGGTATGAAAAAACTTTGAAAACAATTAATTGTTTGGTGATAGCGTTTACTGTTGACTTTGATTCGTATAAGTGATAACTTGATGTGGCTTGTTCTGCATATATAAATTTAATTTGTTACATATTCTAGATGGCAAAGAAGATGTGAATTCGTGCACGCCAGATCAGAGTGCGGCTGGAGACGTATTCAAAGATGTCGGTCGTGCTGTTGTCATCGGCCGTCAGATTGATAAGGAAACATCTCTACTTACCAGGTATGCAACATTGAAAGGGCGTCATTTTCCGTCAAATATTTATTTCTATGAAGTGTATGATCAGTAGAGATGATTAACTAGTATTTTTGTCCAAATGCCAGAAAAAATAAAACTAAATTTAAAAAAAATTTTCTTCTAATGAAAATTGACTGGATATTTCG
Organism: Eudiplozoon nipponicum; assembly: GCA_029291075.1. Lineage (NCBI taxonomy): Eukaryota > Metazoa > Platyhelminthes > Monogenea > Mazocraeidea > Diplozoidae > Eudiplozoon > Eudiplozoon nipponicum. The sequence continues at coordinate 93,560 of JAQBSW010000495.1, forward strand.
CTTAATTAGATGTATAAATATGATTACTCTCATATTTTTCTGCAATGATGCCTTTCATTTTTTTCTGGTATGTCTCAAACGTCGATAGCAATCTAGCTGAGGTGGATTTTAAATGCTTAATTTTGTATTGATTAGAATAGTCTATATGCCTTTTAGTATAAAAGTTTGTGTTAAAATTCAACCGGTCCTTCTGACCAGTTTTTGAAATAGGCCTGTATGGAAGTGCTAATTGCAAAATTATTTTTCTATAGTTTGTACTTCATTTTCCGCCGGTTTCTAGCTGAATCCACTAGCGGGGAGAGGCTAATCCGGTTGCTAGGCGCTCTAAAATGCTTATTAGATAATAAACCCGTTTCATTAACGGTCGTGTAGCTCCTTGGAAATCTGCATCTTGCCATAATAATCAAAACATTCTTTGTTACATTTTACATAAACAAGTATTCTCATTTTAACTTAAAATTTAACATTTTTTCAGGGATGACTTTTATTTGATATACTGACAAGCGCAAGCGATCATGAGATTTTTCATACTATATTGTCTATAATCATTTGTATCTACAAAGTTCTAATGTTACTTAGTTATGTAATTTAGTTTTACTTTAAATGGGGTGTCATATACCCATTGGTCTACTAACTTTGTAATTATAAATGATCGGCCTGGCGGTGCGTACCCTCTGTTCCGAAAACACCAGGGTTATCAAAATATTATTCTAGATTAAGCAAACTCACAAGCAAAAAATTGTTACCTGTTAGTATGAAATTGTTTATAACAAACAATGAAGAACAACGTCGCTCGAACAGCATTTGGAACAAAATGGTGTAATACTTTTTGTGTCGGAATGACTATATTAGTTAAGCTGATGACGCTTCTCCGTTGTTAGAGGTTTTTGCAAGAAGTCTGCTCATGACAAAAGCAAGACAAGCAAAATCTCAACCTTACTAGAAATAGGCGACCAAGAGATAATTTTCAGCTAACATATGTTAACTGTTAAATTCTTCTGCCCAGAAGAATAAGTACACTGTGATGAGGCAACTCTGTCTATCGTTATGGTAGCTTAAAATTATATTTACAGTTTTTATATGTTATTTTTCACTAAGAGCTAAAAAAATTTCTTAAAAACCCATTTCTTTGGTTTTTCTTTATTATTTTCTTAGCTACCAAGAATTCCACCCAATTCTCTACTTACAGCACAAACAAAAATTATTTCGAAGCTTTGCCTCGTTTAACAAGGTTAGTGTACATATTTCAATGTTGCTTAAATACTGCGATGGAGGTCCTGAAATTTTATGGAATATTTATACAGGTATACCCGGTGAAATTATAAGAGTTATAGTTTAACGCCGGATCGAGATTTGCGAGTGGATATTGTTTATCGTTACCCCTGTATACCATGTTACGCTTCATAAGTAACTATATTTTCCCGCGGCCCTAGAAATTTCTGGCATGTCGACTAGTTGGCACTTGTTTGTTTTATCGGCATTGGTGTTTATTTCAAGTCCACAAACTTGATTAAAATTATTGTAATCAGAGTTAACGTAATCATTAATGTCTAAGTTCTATAATATGAGTGTGGCAAGAACTACAGCTAAGTTATTATTGGGCCTACATTATCTACGTATTTCTTCTTTATCCTCATTAGTTAGTTGATATTCCGGCTCTGATGGTGATTATGGATGGTCGAAACCCGTCAATATGTGCGAATTTTGGTCGTTTATGCAAATTTCCTCAGAATTTATTATAATCATATCATCCAACCTAGACTTAGTTATCCATAACTCTGCATTTTGGTTTGTCCTTTGTGCTAACAATATTCTTACTAAATTTCCAAAATCATCTGACGAAGTTATTTTATCCAACACAAACGCTTTATATTTAATAAATTTTATGAGAGTTTGTTCGTATAAAGCGCGCCCATTTGGTAAAACAAAATGCCAAGAATTATTATTTCGTATTCACTTTGCGATTCGATTGTTGCTCCCATTATTTTCCTCTTTTGCTTTATCTTAGTTCGTACACTTCTGCGAGGACTTTATTTTGTATTCACATCAGCTCTAAATAGAGCCATTGGAGCGTTCTCGGCCTCAACGGTGGCTACTGCAACATCTCCCCTCTCACGAGTTGGCCTCAGCACCCTGGTTAAACGATCAAGTTCGACTGAGTGTGGTCTGTTTGGCATATTAACTAAAACGATATTTTGCTTTGCGTCAACCCTTTCCATCCGATACGGACTATCATTGGCAGCATGTATTGCCAATTAAATTGTCTCGACTCGAACTGTGCACCCTGGTCGGTAATAATAATTTGTGGTTCACTAAATCGACTAAGCCAACAATCTTCTTAGCTCTTTAAAATCTTCTCTGTTGTGATTTGCTTCAATAGTGAAAACTTGATCCATCGGATAAATTTTTCGTCCCTGCAAAACACAGGCTACTCCGCCACGAACCACCGTCAGTGGACCTACCAAGTCGATATACAAAAATTGGTTTCGTGCAATGTCATTGAAAGCAATTGAGTGGACCTTTTATCTTTTTGTCAATTACAACGCTGACATGTAGTGTAATATTGGCAATAGCTACGAATCTCTTTGTACATGCCGGGCCACTATAATCGCAACTTTAATGTCTCGATAAGACCCTCAGTGCCGATATGTCCCAACGTTTCATACAAAAAGGCATCAATTCTCGTTGTATAAACTCTGGCATAAAGGATTGCATTGTTCATCCTTCGTTTCGCAACAATAGCTCGTTTTGCAAGATCAATGCTTTATATGGTGCGGCAACGATACGCCGTTTTATAACTGGTCGACTAAGTCTTGAAATGTGATATCATTTATCTGTTCTTCGGAGACCCTGATAAGTGGCAAAAACCGAAAAGCGGAAATTTTGCAGAACGCATCGGATGTCGCACTTCCGATACCGGATATATTGCTGCTTCCATCATTGTCCTGACTTTGCTTCATCTTAATTCGTGTATTCACATCAGCCCTAAATAGGTCAAATGGAGCGTTCTGGGTCTCAACTGCGGCTACTCCAACAACTGGTTTAAATAAAGTGGGATTTGTATTTCATGTTAGCAAACTAGCTCTGAAATTGTTTTATCACCTTTCACACAATCAATATTTTTTAATAGTTCAACTTACATACGTGTGATGAAAGCTACTAGAACGTTACTACACTGTCGTGCGGCTGACGTTTCCATTCAAAGACAATGAATGTGAAAGTACTAGAAGTGATGGCCGCAAATTTTATATATACTTTCTCTCTCTCTCTCTCTCTCTCTCTCTATATATATATATATATATATATAAATATATATACTATATTTCTTATTACGAAAAAAATACATTAATAACAACGCTGACAACGGCCTTTTGTTACAAGACTACTAGACATCACTTTATAAACTTTCATTTATATGCATACTGCGTTTAATGAAAGATTGTAAAGTGAATTTTAGCTGCCTCAAAATAACTTGCCATTATCCAAATTTGCTTAAATAGATGCGTGTATAAATAATTTCAGCTTTGTAATTTAAGTATTTATTTATGTTCCTGTACAAGTTCAACACTATTTCTATTTACTAGGCGGTGGATGAGTACTTTTCGCAGTTGGAATCACAGAAATTCGATCAGAAGATGCATCAGAATGTAAGTATTATATATTTATATTTTAACATTTTGCTGTTACTTTTTACATATTTTGTATTACTTTGTGCATTTGATTACCCATTGTTTTTTTTGCATTGACGCTTGTACAGAAACAGTGATAACATTTTTCTTGATTTAATTACTAACTTCCATTTAATGTTTAATTCTTAACGCGTTTTGTTCGTATTTCTTTTCCGTAAAGTCGATAGAAATTTATGTGCAAACACGTAAAATGCATCCATGTGAGATGAATGTAAAGAAAATAGCTACCAAATGGCTGATTTTTCCGATGAAATGCGTTTTTATACTTCTCTTCTACGTTCTCTCTTTCTCTATTCTTGTTTCTACTTATAATACATATGAATTGTAATGTTTATCAGTACGAATGAAATGAAGTATAATTAAACGAACCTTGTTTGTGCAGGCGATGATAACAATTACTATAATCAAGGTTACGATCTTGATATAAAACTTGACACTTTATGTGCCTACATCTGTCAGAATAAATAGGCAATACAATTAAACAATCACTGTTTGCGCGGGTGGTGGTAACAATTCGTTAAATCAAATTTGCGAATTTTAAGTAAGCATCACTCCCATTGTATTTAACCAGTCGTCGAACAACATTAAAAAACTACCGCCAGTCGCACGCACTGACGCGTTTCGATCTTCCATGATCATCATCAGAGTACGACGACAAACTGATAAACGAGGAACGAACCGCAATGTATATATATAGAAAGCAAAATTATATATGCGGTTCTCACCTCTAGAGGTCTCGCATATATTGTACCTGATTGGGAAATGTCTGCTACAAAATTTCTATGTAGTCATCAACATTAACTTTTTGCAGCTTTCGCCACATATAAATATAAAGAATACAATTGAACAACCAATGATTGCGCAGGTGGCGGTGTCAATTCTTTAAATCGAGTTTGCGAGCTTGAAGCAAACAACGTTATATTTAACCAGTTGTTGAACAACTTTGCAAAACTACCATCAGTCACACGTAATGGCGCGTTTAGACCTTCCTTGATCGTCATTAGTACATGTGACTGACGGTAATTTTGCTATGTTTTTCGACGACCAGTTAAATTCAATGAGATTGGTGTTTTTTTAGCTCGCAAACTTGGTTTAAAGAATTTTTACCACCACCCGCGCAATCAGTGATTGTTTAATCGTATTACTGATATGTATTTGGCGAAAGCTGAAAAAGTTAATGTTCGCGACGGCATAGAAATTGTGCATCCGACATTTACAGTCATGAAAATGAATTCGAGACTACTTGAAGTGAGAGCTGAATATATATATATATATATATATATATATATATATATATATATATGCCTTCCGTATATATGGATTGTTGATACTCGCTTAACAGTTTGCCGTAGTGCTCTGATTATGATCATAGAAGGTCGAACCGCATCATTGTTTTGCGATTTGAGGTATATTTGCTGTTGTTCGACGTCTGTTTAAATACAATTAAATTTGTCAGTATAAATTTCGCATTGTTTAGTATTAAAAAGGCAATTCATTCAGTACTTATAATCGATTTTGAGATTTTGATATAAACACCTGACCCATTATTTTTTCTGTTACACTGTGATAAGAAATGTGCATACATACTGGGTCAGGTGTTTATATCAACATTGAAACCTTGATTAAATGAAGATTTTATCACTGTCAGCGCAACCAATGTTCGTTTAATTCATCCTGGAGACCGGTTTTTGTCCTCATTGGGAACTCATCACATACTGTCCAGAATTTACCGCGATCAAGGTTTGAGCCTGGGTACGTCTGCTTTTGAATCTCTTTCTCTTACCGCTAAGCCACTCTGGTGGACTTTAATCTCAATTTTCAGTTATGTAGTAACTAATGTTTCTTGGTTAGTCTTTTCATTAGGTAGAGTTTATATGTCATCCATTTAGACTCAATGTCCAACTAACTATCCCCAATCTGCCATTGTAGATCTGACACAACGCTACATGAGGAAATAGTAAAAAAATTACCAATTAAATAATTCAACGAACATTTGTTGCGCGGGCGGCTATAAAAAATACTATGATCAAGGTTGCGATCTTGATATAAGCACCTGACTGTTTATGTGCATACATTTATCAGTATAAACTAAGCTGCGTATAGTGTAGAAAAGGCAATTCAATTTCGCTCTTTTTGGAAACTGATCACGTACTGTCCAGAATTTGCCGCAGTCAGGGCTTGAGCCTGGGCACGTCTGGTTCGGTTTTTATATCGGGATCGCAATCCTGATTTGAGCGTATGTTATTACCGCCCGCACAACCATTGTTCGTTCAACTATATACATGTTTAAATCAATACTTCTACAAGTAGCGTGATGTCTGTTCTATAAGGACATATTGGGGCTGGTTAATTGGAACTTTAGGTCTAGACGGATGTCATTTAGGCTCCACCTAAATGAAAGGCTAACCAAGAAATATTAGTTAGTATATAAATGAATCTTGAGTGCTGTGCGCAGCGGAATGGCACCAGATTCCGAAGCAAACGTGCCCATTTGTGAGCCCTGTCGGCGGTAAATTCTGGACAGTATGTGACTAGTTCCACACCATACAATGCTTAGTTTATACTGACAAAGATATGTACATAATTGGTCAGATGTTTATATCAAGATCGCAACCTTGTTAAGGAGGTTAAGTATGTTTTGCAGACATAAACTCAAAATTGCGTCAAATTGCACATTACACTCATCTTCTAGACCGTCTTTATCATTTAGTCACCCCTTAGTAATAACCAGAGTTCTTGCAGCCTGGGATCAACTCCTCGAATTATTGGTTTAGTCATGCAACTCATGTTTTAGGCCACGCATTACATTAAAGCGAAAGTTGACAAGTAAAATTACAGCCGCGTTATTGTTATTCACAAAATGCAATAAAAAGCACATTCGTTGACTTTAAAAGAATATTCGCTAGAAAGACGAAAATTGCCTTAAAAAATATGTATCTTGTTTATATTTTGTTATTTAATTATCTTGCTGTTAGATGTTTGAAAACATCTAAACCACATTTGCTTTTTAAGTACTCCTGAGTATTTGTCATCTTTTTTGCATTTTTTCTTTAATAAAACCCACATCACCTTCTGGAATTGTTATTAATTATTGCCTGTCCAGAATTTCCATTTTCTACGTATTTAAATTCAGTTTGTTGATGTTCTTTTTTATTGGATTTCGACGTTCATTTCAATGATATATTCCCCATTGTGAAGCTGAAACAACACGTTACATGGGACAATTATATTTAGTATTCAGGTGTTTTATTGATGCACACGTTCTATTTTTATTCTTGTCTAGGTAACTTTCTGTGTACGTGTGTGTTTGTGTGTTGATGTGTGGGGTTGTGAGTATACGAACAAAAACATAGTAAATTGTTTATTGCAACTAAACAGAAAAAGTGATGTCCCTATGTGTTTTGAAAGCCGAATATGTTTGACGCTTTGAGCAGATTTCACCGCTAAACTGCTGATTCCGACGAAGAACTTGCGCTACTTATTTATTTTGCAGGCCCATAGCCATATATTTTGCCGTTATAATGATAACCGGTTTAGTGTTCAATGACTGATTGAATCGCAAATCATCATCCCATCGTCATTACAGTCCATTAATTTTTTTGTGCATTTCTTCTAGTTTAGCCAATATCTCTGCTACCCAGTTGGTCATAATTTAAGGTTTTTTGGAATTGAGTAGTGTGGCTCCGTTGAGTAATTGGTTTGTTTGCAATTATTTAGCATTTTAGGCCGTTAAAATGGTTCTTGAATGAAATACTTCATAGCAAAATTAACATTGGCCAACGGCAGCTGAATTCCCATTGAACTTATCTACCTTAATTGAAAGGCTCTATATACATGCAAATAATGCTGTTATGTACAAGTTGTAATTCAAAACGATAATTAGGCCTAATATTCTATTCACTAATTACTTATTTAACTGATAAATATAATTTAAACAATCCTTTATCTAGCTCCTATTACAAACTATTGTTAGCGATGTGACTGGCTGTTCTGTTACAAGCATGCATTTGTACTGGCATCGGTAGTATAATCCTTGCTAGTGCTTTCAATAGGCAACCATCCTATGTCAGGTAAAGCCTGATTCGGTTTGACTACAAAATTAGCACTTAATGATAAACGAGTGCTGGTATAACGATAGCAAGCTTGCCAGACATGAAAGGTATGTTTCGGCTGCTGAACGTAATTTGTCCACGGGGGCCTCAATTTCAGTCTCTGGTAGTAGATGATAATCTACCCCAAACTAGGAATCGGCAGCTTTTTGTGTTTTTATACAGCGCAAAAATACCAAATTTTGATAACATTCTGAAAGATATTTCATCCTGTTGTACTACTCTTTCTCACAGCCTTGTGATTTGCTTTCTGACATTCTTTTTGGAATCATTGTTGCAAGAATCTCGTGATAGATGCGGCGTTGATGGCGCGTTGATCTCGACCATTTTTAAAAATATCCTAAGCCGGATAATCTTCTTGTGCATGTGCTGGGCTTCATTACCTTATGTCTAATAATCGTCGTTAAGAGTTAAAATTTACAAATCAACCTATGAATCTAACTGATAGCCGATAATAAACGACTGGACATATTTAGAAGGACTTTTTTTGATGTCTTGATGCATAGCTTTGCTGGATTTCCCAATGTTCTATTCAAACAGACAGTAGAGGTTTAAACTTTCTAAGTGCTGTGTTTTTGGATATCAAGACATTAGTGTCTTCTAAATCTATGCTGATAACTTCCTTTTGGCTCTATAATGCATTGTAAGTTTATGTGACAGTTTGAACAGGAAGGTGTGGTTTTTATGCTGCCATTATGCCTACCATTACCAGCTAGACTTCACCTGACGCCTAATCATGACGTTCATGTGACTAAAATTTTATTTAATGTAGGCCTAACGTACTTAAATAGGATGGAGTTACTTTAACAGATTCTTCACGAGTTTGTATTTAAAGTTATTATCTTGCTAGCATGACTTTGTAAGCATATTTTTAAATCATTCTCTTTTCCCTGTAGGAATTGAAAGCTCTTAAGAAGACGGAAAATTTCAAGAAAGATCATGAGATGCGACTGCAGAATTTGATAACGGAGAAAGTAAGTGATAATTTTCTGCACACACGCGACCATTTGGTTTTCAATTTAGTCTAAATGCGTACCTAAGTAATTGATCGGTTAAATTTATTGAAATTGTTTAATTGATTTACTGCACGAGATTTCATCATGTGTTGCGATTTAAAATGTTCTTTAGTACCTTTAAAAGAAAAAGCCGCGACATTTACTAGTATTTTTTTCTGTGCGTACTGAATGATAATTTATAATAATATACTGAACAAGCGGTCAATCAATGTTTTTACTTAGTATTTAATTTTACAATCTTAAACTGCAAATTGCTCGTCCAATTTTTAAGTTTCGATCATTGTCAACATAAATAAAGCATTGTAAAGTAATTAATCAGACACGTTTTGTTTCATGACGGGGTGTTTGTTGGCTAAAACTTGTTGCCTTAGTATATAACTGTTGCCTCATTTTATATATTGTGACAATACAAAGTAAGCGGGGTTACTGTCATTTTTAATGTGAGTACATTTACGAGCCATGGAGGATTGTTCTGTGGTGGGCCGTCAAACTCCACCTACTTTGTCCGGCTTACATGAAATGCATACTATGTTGGAGTGGGACTAACACGCGAGGGAAACAAGTAGTGGAAGTATTTTGGTGGTGCAACTTTTCGAAGCTGCCCAATAAAGTCGTTCTTGTTGGTTTCGTTATTGGACGACAAAGTATGGTCAAATTTGGCCAATCTGTCGATGGATGAAATATTGAATCAAAAATATTTAACGCGCATAACCACAAGCGAAACAAAAATTACACTGAAATGTCATAAAATTCAGAATAAATGTCTTTTTCCAAAATAATACAAGTATGCTTTGCACCACGTCCATTTCACCGCTAATCGTGTTAAAATTTAGAGTATAAAGAAGAACGGTTCTAATATGCATTCCAGCAATAGCCAGAGACTTTACTTGGTTAGTACTGATATGAAACGATGCTTTTGATAACATTGCGTTAACATAAACCTGTATCCTGAAAGATCATTGTCTTGAACTAGACAGATTTTAGTAATATTCATCACTAATTTTATTTCGAAAAATACTTTATAATCAAGATCTGGATCACAGAGATCCAGATTCAGTAATGGTATATTCTTAGTCAACTTGGGAATACATCAATACGCTTCTGATTAAGGTGTAATTGTCTTTTGCACAGATTTTTACAAGATGCTTAGACCAAAAACGTCTTTATTGATGATTACAACCTTTCTTTCGCAATGGCAAAACGGCTCCTAATGGTATATATATATATATATATATATATATATATATATATATATATATATATATATATATATGTTTGTTGACTTAGGAGTAGCATATTATTAGTTACTGTATACCTTTTATGTGGGTTACCTTATACTTTTCCCTTGCTATCTCTTCCTTTTTCATATATTTGGTCTCTATAGCTTTTTCACTCTTTCTCTCCAGATAGCATTCCTTTGCACACTTGATGAGATAATGTATATAGTGAATTGGAGATTGCTGCAATTGTACTGGAGGATAGGGTGGGTCTGCCGTTTGAAAAATGTATATATATATATATATATATATATATATATATATATATATATATATATATATACTCCATGTATATGTAGTTTTAGTTACTGCGGTTCTTCTTTGTTTCAAACCATTGATGAATCGAAAACTAAAATAAAATTAGTTATGTTTTGGAACGAGTTTGCCTCGTTTGCTAAAATCTGTTATTATGAGTTTTGTACTGTGTGGGATTAGACACCTGATGATGGTACTGGAAATGCGGCACCGAAACTTTTCCAATCAACGAAGATTAGATCGTTTCACATTTCCAGCGGTTAGTACGAATGATATGGAAGCCGTCGAAGTGAGGGGACGAAACAGCGCCCAACCACCAAGAAGACGAACTCGATACTTACTTGGATATGGGGATCAATTTGACCTTTGGAAATCTATTACTCACAAAAGACAACTGTCAATACTCAAAATGTGATGATCGCACTGCACAACTCAATACAATACATTTCAAGATATTCTCCTAATGGTAACATTTTGGGGCAATCGAACGTAATAGGAAGACTGAGTTTTGATTCATAAATAGAGTGTTGATGTCCTTTATATTTAACGCCTTTAGAGTTTTGATAAGCATGTGCTACTTCTTTTTTTCTTTAGCAATTGAACATTCGGAAAGCGAATCTTATTGAATCGAATGCAAAACTGGTGAGTCTGCAATATTTATGTTGTGTGCATTTTTCAGCATACTTAATTTCCTTATGACTTGCATGCCCAATGCGGCCATTCGTAACGCCTCTAGTAAACTTGCTTCTTTTATTTTCTGCCTTTTTTCTTTCGAAATGTCCATGGTATAAAGGCTTTATATTTGTAAAGCTTTGAGATTCTGTGATTATGAGCTAAGACCTTGTTTATACTTGTTTTGATTTCTAATTTCATCGATTATTTTCGAACTCAATTTTTTAATGCAGCCTTTAATAATACAGGGGGGGGGGAGCAAGTGTATTCATTCCCAACGGGCTTATTAAAATTGCTGTTCACAAATGCGGCGAATGACACGTTGAAATCATGAATTTGACTTAGCTGGAGTATCAGTACAGAATTAAACAAGCTATAATTCATTTTGTGGTTTAAATGGTCTACATAGTGAAAATTGGAGCGTAATGTTGACAAAAGTAAGATTGGTTGTGCTTCATGTAGGTACTATTATGCGTAGCATTATAGGCTCCCGTGTAATTGGAAATTAAGTCTCGGAAAAGTATGTCGAGATTCTCTAAACTAAGTGCAGAATTTTTTTTTATCTTAACCTCTATTTGTGCATAAAGACTAAATGTATGTGAGAAGCGTTCGCAGCAGTAAACAATCGATGTTTGTTCCAACTAAATTGCTCAATATTTCCATAAAACTAAAAGTTATCGAAGCAATAAATGATTTTAACAATAAGATTATAATCGATGAAAAATAATTTTTCATCGGTCTCGATCCCCAAAATTGTTCCCGCATCACCAATGTGAAAGGCTAATCTTTAGAGACTGTCAAAATTAGAATGAAAGAATGATAGATTATCTCTTAAACGTCGCTACGCTGCAGTTACCGATAATCTGCGTTGACACTTTTTGTAGAGCATTTCGTAGTGTTTGTATAGTGGAGATCGAGCTGGTTGTTTTGGTGAGTATACCTTCATTCCCATCCTCAAAAAATCGTCATTTGCTTGATAACCATCGTGGTATAAGCTTATAAGTCTATGAATTATACTATTTTATACGTTCAGAATGCGGACGTCGAAGTATTCTCAGGTGGCAGATTAGTCGACCGTGCGTATGCAAGCAATCAATTTTGGTTGTATTAAACCAGCTCGTCTATGCAATTATTCCACAGTGGCCCATATTACTCCATAGTTGAGGTACACTATTATTAATGGTAAATATGTCACGAATTAGTCAATCATTCTTGAAAGCACCTTAGGTACATTATTTAAACTAAATTTATCCCAAGTTGATTCGTAGTAGCCTATGGTTGCCTGCACCGCTACTTATCAGTCTTCTTCTAGCCGAACTCTAATGGTAGAAACCCTGATTTAAATCCAACTCGGAAAACCACTTAAGCTGGCTAGTCGTACGAAGAGTTAGGGCAACGCAGACATGGAATACACGTAAAGTTCATTTATGGTGTTCAAGTGACAAACATAAGCTGGCGGTCGATGCAAAATATTTAGTTTCATAAAGAAAACTCAAATTTCTAATAACTTGAGAATAAATGTAATGTATCAGAATTTTATCTATCTTATGTCTCTCGAGTAGAGGTTGCGAGTTTTTTTACTACCACGCCGTACACATTTAATAGTCCGTAGCTGCCTTGTTAATCTAGCCATTGTTTGAAGCGCTCAACTGTAGGACTGGGACGTTTGGTGCGATCGGATGTATGAAATATTGTGTCATACGCGTTTAAAAATTTCTTTCTTCCATCATGGTAGTGCACAAACTCACGAACCGTGAATGTTTAGAATCGCCTCGTTGTCGCAATCCATAATGAGCACGCTATATATGATGTGGAGACATTTCCGAGGCAATGCCACATCTACAGTCTTGCTAAATCAAACTTACACGTGGTGTCCGTGATGCAGATCTAATAATCACCAGTGTCAACTTATTTGAAGCTTGGAATACCACGTCTGGGCTGACAGCGCTGTATCGGATAGATTAGAGCAGTCTAAAAATGATTGCTTCATGCGATTTTTAACCTGAAAATGCCGCTGTTAATTCAATTTTCTGCCGCATTATTCGTGATTTAGTTTACACAGGAAGCTCACCTGGAGATGATTTGAGGTTGTAAAACTTTGAGAACACTCCCTGCGGCCTAGTGCAAACTTGATCTAGGACTCTTTCTAAACTATGAACAAGGTAGTTCCACCCACGATTGTTATTAAGCTGCAATCCGTACAATCAGTGACACGAAAACTCTGATGAAGGCCGGATATATATTGTAGAATCGGTGCGAGAGGTTCATTTATTCTAATATGTGAAACATTTATTGGTGGGTATAAATTTCAAAATAAACATTATATATTATACAGAATCATGTACAATGTACGCTTTATCTTATCAACTGGCTTTCTGGAGAAATAAAACACGAATTAATTTGAACTAAATATAAAAGCAGCCAATAACCGAATTTTCCAGCATATTAAAATAAAAGGAACATATTACAAAATAAAGTCGAATTATGATTAAAAATTTCATGGCAATGTCATTGCTCGAACCATTTGTTTTCTGCATACTTATGGGAATCGTATATTTATTTCATTGGCCTCCAAATATAGCAGTATTTACTCGTACGTTGCTATAATTAAAATCGAAAAGCGTTTTGTTGATATGTCACATTTTTCGCAGGAAAAAATATGTTATGCTAGAGATATATATATACAACATAAATCTTATCTTTCACACTAAATTAGCGTGTGCTCCGACAAACGTAATTTAAACGTCTGCTGCATCTCCCTGATTAAATTTGACTACAGTTTCATCCTGTATGGTAAACCGAACTTGGCCGCCATTCTTTTGTCTGATAAAGTGAGATGGGTCTATTTTGTTGATTTCATCGCTGTTCAAGTTAACTTTAATTACCCAGTCGAGTCTTAATAGAAGATAATTCCACCGTTATAGTACTCATTTGCTATATTAAACTTTGGATCATGTCATCTAAACATTACTTATAAGTCATATTACGACTTGTGAAATTGTATGTTTATTATGAACATACAAATATTGGTTTGATTAATCAAAACGTACCTCTTTATTAAAACAAATTATATAATACAATGTTATTTTATCGTGCACAATGTTTGGCTGCTGTGTCGTATAGTCATTAATTGTATCGTCCAATTGTCCCACATTCCTCACCCAAATATATAGCGCATACATGTCGCATATGGTTTTACTCGTGGGTTCTGGGCTGGCACGGGGTTAGCTCTCAAAATGGGTACTCTCGTAGAAGAAATAGCAACAATTAAATCGCGTCTAGTTGACGCCACCATTGTAAAGAGGATGGAATTAATATGCATGACCAAACTCACTTGGTCGTATGCGTTATCATGATGATGGCAATAAGAGATCATGCAAATTAACGGTGAACAATGTTTGTGTGCTGGTTAAATGTTTTTATCAGATCGAACGTGTATGCTTTCGAAAGCCAACCTATTATTTTTCCTCTTCAATTTTTTTGCATTTATTCTAGGTGAATCAGGCCATTCTAATGATTAATTATAGTTTATCGGGAAAAATCCACTGGACCATCCTTGAAAAGATGATAAAAGATGCCGCCGCTCAAAACAATGTAGTTGCTCAGTCGATTGTTGAGCTTAAATTAAACACCAACCAGTTTGTCATGCGACTTCAGTAAGTTTTCAACTATGGAAGATAATGTGAATGCATGAGATTTTAAATCGGCATGTCTTCACACCATTATGGAATCCAAACTATCACTAGAATTTTGCCAATTAGGACAATACCATGCTCAAAAAATTTTACTGATTCTTCTGATTCATTTTTGTACCGGCTTTCATCTGGATAAGGGTCAAGATAGGTTTTATTGTGTTGCTAAAGATTTTCTAGTTTATGCTCAGTTTTTTATAATGCAGCATCGTCAGTCACCTTCGTTCTAAGTTTACTGTACGTTAATGTGCGTTAGTACGGCTTTTAAAGAACATTATTATGAGAGCCAATCGTGGCATTTTAACACTTTTATCTTTGTCTGAAAAGTCGTTTGAGGTCATCGAAACAGCGAGAAATTCCTAGTAGCTTGAATTGTAGTAATATTCGTAGAGCTTTTATTCGCCAAAATAAATCTAGCCTGAAAGCTTACCTAAAATCTTTTTAGACCTGAAAAACCGAAGAAATGGCTGAAGCTTTTGCATCGGTTGTCAGCCTATGTTTGTTACAAATTAATCGCACAATATCTCTGATAATATTAAACGTTTGCGGAACAATAAATCATTGTAACAATGATCCAATATCCGACAAAATATGTCGTTTTGATAGATAGGCTGTACAGTTCAAATATCGATTAACTTGAACACCTACATCAGACACGATCCTTGAAATCATGCCTGTACCAAAAATTTGGAAGGCTAATTTCAAATAACTATCACAGCTATAAATACTGAATGAGATCTCATCTCTTAAAAATCGCAGATTAGCAGGCCTCTGTGATCTGCATCTGGCCTAATTTAAGCATAGTGGTGACATAATTTGTATGGCATTAACTAATCCTTTTTTGTACTATATGGAATGTGTTGAACGTACCCATTCCTTGGAGCCTGTTGATCATCATTCCTATCTCCCAAAAAATTCAATCAAACTTCGTGAAATAACCATCTTGGTATAAACTTGACTCCAGTTGTATCTAGACTCTACGATTAATATGAACCACTTACTAGAGCAGAACTAGCCGGATTGTAGCTCGACCGAATTTTTATAGATAATCTTCTAATTTTAAGGCAAATTTATGAACAGTGTCAATTTAACCACTGCCCCACAATAGTCGTCCTAGAATGTAGGAGACATTTGGCTCAGTGATTCGCAAAATTCTATACGATATTCTAGTTTTATGCACACTAAATTTGTCAATATTATACGTGCCTCTTCACACATAGTTCTGGTCGGTTTAGGGTCTACAATGAATTATTGCATAACTCTACTGTCTTTCATGGTTTGTCCAATTTCCTCATTCTAATTAAATTTTATGAACACTACTTTTTTATGTGTACAATATAGGAGCATCGTAGTTCTCCTAGGCAGTATACTAGTCATTCTTAACTGTTCAGACGATATTGTACTATTAATCTGCCTTGGCCACCTTTTATAGATTAGAAGTCGCCATTCCGTTCTTCCGTTTGAAATCCAGACCCTTTAAATGTAAGCTATTTCATTCATCACTTACCTTAACTCTAGACGTAACCGACAAGTTTACATATCTTATTAACTGTATCAATAACTCAAGCAATATGTGTGACGAGGTGAATATGAGAATTGAAAAATGTAGAATAGTATTCTCTATCTTTCGCCATTTGTGAAGAAACGCGGGTATCTTAATCTACCTTAAATATCGTGTGTACAGTGCATGTATAATGGCAGTTTTGTTATACGGTAGTGAAACTTGGTTTTTTAGAATCGTAGATTTTGGAAATTTGCAAACATTCGACCATCGTTCTTTGAGAAACATAGCTAATATAGGTTACGAACAACAAATAAACAGCTCCTGACATCCGTAGACCTATTTTCGGATTACCCAACATTGGCTTCTCGTAAGGTAGATAAGGTTCCATCATTTGCGCTTTCTTCTGTAGTTTTCACCGTATCGCTTCAAACCACAATCATGCCTCATATTCAAAACTATAATCAAAAGGTCATACGATTGAGAAAGGTGTGACTATTCTGGGTAGGTAGCAGGATCACCACCTGTCAATTCAGTGCCATATTCCATGTGGCTTGCAAAAGAATCTGAGAGGAACACGTCGGCCCCATCTTATTAGGCAGGCTGTTGGCTGGCTTCCATCACAATGTGTATGTATATCTCAATGTATATCCGTTTGAAAAAATATGCGTATGCATATGCTCGACTATGTGTACTTGTTTCTCTAAATGTAACATTTATCCATTTTTTTAACATTTTTTGTATCTCCTTATGATACCTTAAGCGATCAATTTGCTGAGGACGAACATAGCGAAACTGATGCATCTAATCCTCAGTGGATGGACGTTCTTTTAGATCTTTCTGAGACGGCTGTGAATAATGCTAAACGGTGCGTACATTTTTATAGGCATATATTTACAGTTAATTTATATTGTCTGTTGGTTTTTATCATCAGCAATTTGATCATTATTTATCAAATTCAACAGATTAGGTAAATGTTTGAATAAAGTAATCTTAAGCTTAACCACTATTTTTTATCATGTATAATTTTGCCGTTAGCGTTTTCGTATAAAAGTAATATAGGTTGAGAAATATATCGTGTATTGTACGATAACTCTTTAACAAAACAACTGATCTCTTAAATGCTGATATGGTGAGGTCTGTTAAAGAAAAAATATATTTAAAAGCATCCCTATCGGCATTAATATAGATTTTTCTATAAATTTATCGATAAAATCCACTCAACATTCCGTATATCTGCAGTTCATAAAATTGTCCTCATTAAGTGTACCAAAAGTGTTCAATTTTAGTTCACTGCACAAGATTTCACGCAAACCGCTAGAATACCTTGTATATAAGTAACCTACCAAATTCATTCACTTATTACTCCCTATTTTGAAATAGACCGTATGTTCCAAAAGGCCTACGTGTAAAAATATTTAGAGCTAAATACAATAAGATGTTCTAGCAATAACTATTTTTAATTAACAACACATCAAAACCACTTATTTTGAGGTTATATATATATATATATATATATATATATATATATATATATATATATATATATATATATATATATAGGAACACACCTTTATTCCATGGAATAACATTTATTAATAAATCTTATTTCTATCAGTACCTGCTGTCATTATTCTGGATTTGTTTGTATATTCGTTCATCTAACCCAACTGTACATTTGTCGTACCAATCCCCTCTTAGCTATGTCTGTCTTTGTTTTGCGCAAAAGTTGTGGTCTAAATTGCGCAAAACAAGACAGACATAGCAAAGAGATTGTTACACTAAATTTACAATTGAGATTGGATGAACAGATATATTAACTAATTCATTGTACCCTTCCTGTGTGCAAAAACAAAAAGAAATTTTATCAGATATAAGAAAATTTTCTTTCTCATGGTCTTCTCAAATATCTACTCATGAACATATCTTTATATATAAATTGGAAGGCAAAACAAGATAGAAATATGTGAACAAAGAGAGTGTGAAAAATAGAAACCAATGAAATTGCGTGCGTCACATCCAGTTCAAGCTCAATGCTTGTACGTGCTTCTTCTGCTTACATAAATCCGGCTGCAATTTGTTTATCCATAAGGCTTCGTATGTGGCTAGCTCCCTTTTGTTTTTGCATTTAGTAATTACTTTGAATGCTACGTCTGGAGAACATACGTGCGTTGTTTCGATGATGTGTTGCGCAATAGCAGACGTGTATTCACCATTTGATTTAGAACAGGCGTTCAAGTTGCAATGTTCTCTCATTCGAGTAATTAACCGTCTGGTCGATCGGTCTACGTAAGTTGATCGACAACTTGCGCATGTATATTGGTAAATAATATTTGATAACGACATTAACGGCTGTTTCTTTTTGATTGCTGGTAAAGGCAAGTGTGCTACCCTAAATAACACTCGTAGTTTGGCTGCATTAAATGTGCGTGTTAAAGCTGCTTCAACTTTCTTTTCCCGAATGGCACAAAAGAAAGTTGAAGCAGCACAATGCGAAGTTAATCAACTCAGAAATAATTGTATAAGACTATTTGCTCATATGACTAAAATAATTCATTATATCTATATACATACATATCTAAATATAATATCGTAACACCTTTATATATATATATATATATATATATATATATATATATATATAAGAATTTGTTTTTGGTCTTCCTTGAGATCCATTTTCGATAAATTAACTAAACGTTTGGACATGACCCCATCAATTCTCTTATTTCTCAAAGGGCAATTAATTCCCAATTTTGCTAGTTTTTTTTTCATGCCTTTGTCTAATTTTTTAAAATTTTCATTATCCCTCGTTTTGTCTGTGAAATCTTCAATATGTTTGAAATCAAACATACCTAATCTCGCCAATAATATGGATCTTATTTTTTTCTCTCTAATCAGTTCAAATTTACGTTTGTTTAGTTTATTAATCGATATTTTTATTAAATGTAAACAAAGCTCATGTTTAAGAGTATTTCCTACTTTATCCAAAACGAATGAAAGTTTAAACTTAAAACATTTCGGTATAACATTAAATTTTAAACATTTATTAAAGAACGAGGTATTTTCCACTTGCCTAACAATCTGCATCTTCTTCCGCTTGTACTGATTCATAAGTGTGACGATTGTTGCATCATATTTGATACTCAAGTATTTTTTGAAATTTTGTTGCGGTGTGTACACTTCAATCAATTCAATGCCGCGTTTTGCGTACGCGGGTAATAGTTGTACACGGGCAGTTACACAAAGATCCGATTCTTCACACTTTCCGATTTTGTTTTGTCTTTGATCGGGTTGAATTATTCTTTGTTCAACTGGAAATGCGGTTCTATCACATCTTTGTTTACTGGCGACGTTTCGGTGCCTACTTTCCAGCACCATCCTCAGGCAACACAGTACAAACTTCACAATAGCAGATTTAAGTTTTTTGAAAAACGTTAGTTGTCCATACTATCTCTATCTTTCTCTCTTTAATCTTTCACCTAAGCGTCGCTATGACATTCACTCTCCATCCATCTACGAAACTTGCTGCTCCATATTTGAACTAATTTGTTGCTATGTGCGCAATACCTCATACACCATTGTATACATTAGAGTTCCCGGCTTTAAATAAAATACAATATATGACATTCAAGGTTTTAGTTTTTTATCATTTTGAATTTTGATTACCGTGGCATAGTAGCAATACAGTTATAACAAATAACAAAAGGTTCGATACTGTCTCTCTCCCTTACAATATTCTGCATACGAGATGAGATTACGTATACCGGGAATTTGAGATAGGTGAGGTAATGATTGGTCTGCTAATTATAAATAGTTATATATTGAGTTTAGTTACTGAGACAAATTCTATGATTAAAAATAGTATTGAGTCAATTATATATAAATAGAATGGTTTTGGAACGAGGTTACCACATTTGCTTAAATCTGCTATTGTGATCAGTGTTGTGTTGCCTGAGGATGGTGCTGGAAAGTAGGCACCGAAACGTCGCCAGTAAACAAAGATGTGATAGAACCGCATTTTCAGTTGAAAAAAGAAGAATTCAACCCGATCAAAGACAAAACAAAATCGGAAAGTGTGATGAATCAGATCTTTGTGTAACTGCCCGTGTACAACTATTACCCGCGTACGCAAAACGCGGCATTGAACCAATAAACTTGTACACACCGCAACAAAATTTCAAAAATTACGATACCAGTCTTCTTGGTAAATTTGTTTTGCTAACTTCTAAAGTATTTATTTTTTTACTGTCAGCATATATATATATATATATATATATATATATATATATATATATATATATACACATAAATACTCTAAATTTAATTTAATATTACTACACAGGTAGCATGATGCTATGTCTATAACGAAGAATCGGAAAAGTCTGGTTAAAAATTTAGGTTAAAAGAAGTATCAAATAGACCTAAGAGAATGGCTATCAAAAAATTATTATTTTTTAATTGAATAAAAATTTCGTGTGGTGTGGGGCAGGGGTGGCAAATTGGATAATGGAAATATACTGAAGCGAGAGTGCTTCGGTTCGAGCACTGTTCGCTGAAAATTCTGCCAAGTACTTCACGAATTCAAAATAATGATGAAATCAGTCTTCTTAAAGGATTGCCTTTGCTACCTTATGCAATTTTTAGTTTAAACTGACAAAACACATGTTTTAGCTTTGCTCAACTTATAAAAATTATCTCAGGGTCAACATTTATTTCGGACAGAATTCAGTAGGGTAACAATGAACTGTTCGTATTTATAAATTTTATTTAGATAAAAATGGTCATCTTAATAATGTAAAAGACTATCATACTAGTAAACTATTATTATAATCAAGGTTGCGATCTTGATATAAGCACCTGACCCATTAATTTCTTACATATGTCAGTATAAACTAAGCATTGTATAGTGTAAAAAAGGCAATTAATCCCGTAGACTGGTTTTGTCCATATTGGGAACTCATCACGTACTGGCCAGAATTTCCCGTGAACAGGGCTCGAATTATATATATATATATATATATATATATATATATATATATATATATATATATATATGGCATATATATATCTGTCATGGTCTTATATAAAATGAAGATATTTGCATTTTGCAATTAAAAAATTAATTTTAGTCGTACGCCTACTGATTTTCAAATGCTGCGGTTACAACGGAATGTATTAACTTGCTTTAGAGAAAGCTGTTTTGCCTATTGAAAACTAGTTAAAGTAAATATTAAAATTAACTTTTTATTTTAATATGCTGCCCGAATTTAATTTGATTTTTTTCTTTATTTATTTCGCGCACTGATTAAAAAGAAATCCCCATGTCTACAATTAACGACGCTATAACAGATAACTGGGAAAATACATTGCCACACGTTCTAAAATGTCGTTACATGAGTGTTGCTCAGCATTCCTGTGACTTGCAACCTTGCAACGCTTGCATGCGTGAAAGGTCTTCTCATAAGAAATTTATAGACCATTCAACTCCTAATCAATGTTCGGCACTAGCTGGTGAAATGCAGACAAAATCATCCGAAAGGTTAGTATCGCTTACCAGAACTAAATGCGAAGAGCAGTGCCTTTGCAAGCAGTACTGCAAAAAAGGTATAGGTGTTCAACTTCACTCGTGTCCATTATCTACCGGAGCTTGGAAGTCAATTTGTGCATCATCCGAGTGTGAATCAACTGATCCGATGCTTCAATCAGATGTAGGTGACTGTCCGTTTTGCGCCTTTCACTCTTTTCTAGTGAAAGGCTCAGCTGTGCAAACAGACGTTCATTACCAAAATTGTCGATTCTATGGAAATTGTGTGGTGTCAGGTCTACAATCTCAGACTACTGTGGCTATGCCAGATTTTAGTGCACAAGCACATACATTTTCCGGTCATGAGAATAGCGAAAATGCCACTGAGCAACTTTTAAATGGTAAATATCTTATTTTAGTTCATTATACGGAGTTGTGATCAGTTTTTGAATTGTTGAAAATCTTTTCATGGTGGTGCATGTAGTAAATATTAATGTTATTTGTCTCATACTTATTTGTTGTACATTGAGTGAATTAATAATTTTACTCACCGTTAAGCTTAAACAGTTTATTGGACATTCCTAGTACTTACATATGTCAGAATAAACTAAGAATTGTACAGTGTAGAAATGGCAATTCATCCAGTAGACCGGTTTCGTCCTTATTGGCAACTCATCATGTATTGGCCAGAATTTGCCGCGGACAGGACTCGAACCTGGGCACATTCTGGCCAGTACATGATGAGTTCCCAATAAGGACGAAACCGGTCTACTGGATGAATTGCCTTTTCTACACTATACAATTCTTAGTTTATACTGACATATGTAAGTAATTAATGGGTCAGGTGTTTATATCAAGACCGCAACATTGATTATAATAATTGTTATCACCACCTGCGCAACCAATGTTCGTTTAATTATATAAATGTTCATTTCAATACCACTTCCCCATTGTAATGTGGTGTCTGTTCAGTAATGACAGATTGGGCATGGTTAGTTGGAACTTTGGGTCTAAATGGATGCCATATGAGCTCCACCTAAAGGAAAAATTGACTAGCCAAGTTACATTAGTTAGTATATAACTGAAAATTGTGTGTAGTGTAGTGTGCGGCAGGATAGCTCAGTGGTTAGAGCACCAGGTTCCGAAGCAGACGTGCCCAGGTTCGAGTCCTGTCCGCGGTAAATTCTGGCCAGTACATGATGAGTTCCCAATAAGGACGAAACCGGTCTACTGGATGAATAGCCTTTTCTACACTATACAATTCTTAGTTTATACTGACATATGTAAGTAATTAATGGGTCAGGTGTTTATATCAAGGCCACAACCTTGATTATAATAATTGTTATCACCACCCGCGCAACCAATGTTCGTTTAATTCCTAGTACTATCAGCTGTTATTTTGCGATCACCTAAAATTGATCTATTTTTCTTGCGAATCTCGGAGAACACCGAAGCATTATAAGAGGCGATCGCCAATGTGAGCTAATTATTAAATCCAATACATTCTCCTGTGTGATCGCTAGCAATTTTAAATAATCTATATTCCATCATTATATCTATGCTCGTCTCCGTCAAAATTGTTTACACAAAGCTCTTAGATACATGCAAAAACGAGCGAGTTTAGAGGAAAATTATTGTTGTGGCGGATCGGCTTATTCTGGAATCAACTTTGTAACATTGCCTGGTCCTATCATACTTCTTCTAGCTAGTATTGACAACACGTCTTATTCTTTCATTTTAGCCATAAAGAATACGGAGGTTATCGGTATGGAGACTATTCTTGATATGCAATTAATTCAAATTTTGTATAGACGCCTTTGGTAAGATACATGTTTCGAGGTGTGTCAAACATCTTCCCGATAATGGGGCCGATTGTGCGCTTCAGAGAATAACTAATTTCCATTATCCTTCTGGAATCTAGTCTAAGCTGCCTTATGAGATAGTTAATTGCTCACTATACCTCAATTTTTGTATTGTAGTTCGTTTTTCTTTTGAAGTGTGAGTAGACAACTTTTAGACAATATCTGTATACTGCTTATGTTACGTTCAGGAAACATTCCAAACCAGTGCATATTAAAGATTTGTCTCTTTGTACCGTTTTGATTTCCAAACTGCTATTTAAAATCATAACTTATTTCGTCTCATTTGATGACATTATTATTTGTACTGGCCGAAGTGAATTATTTTCTAACTCGAGTTCGCTTTCAATGCATTGTCGGTGCTGTCGTCGTAGTCGTCGTCACTACCATTTATTATTTAGAGTTGGCGAAGCGACCTCAGATACACGCTCAAATTATGTTTCGGAAAATAAAGAAATGCAGCGGTGTGTCGGACATGGCGTAGGCGAGCTGACGCATGGTCACTGGTGTTGAATACCTCCGGATTTATTTCTCTAGCATGGCTTCATTTAATCTATACGTCTTCTATATTTTACAGATTTTAAGACATATGCAGCTATTCTAGCTAAATAGAGTGCGGAGGGGGATCAATGGATTTTCAAAAATGTCTTCGAATAATAAATTATTTTTCAACGTTTAAACAGTCTAGTGAGTGTGTTTGGTGTTTTTATGTTTTTGTGTTTGCCTCGGAATATTTATGATGGCCTTTGGTGTCTTTTATAAAAATGGTTACGTTTGTGTTTTTCTTTTCTAGATAGTCATTGGTACTTTGATTGCCTTATCAGATTAATCGTCACACGGAGAAGGTCTGAAATCAATTTTAGAAGTAATGTTGATTGTCTAGAAATTTGTTACATAAGCACACCATCTTTAGGCACACTAATGGCCTACCACTTTGCCCTCTTGCAAGATCTTCCACTATGTCCACGTATATCAAACATTTGTTGTGACAGGTTATTCAGTTAAGCAATTATTGATTGCACGTTTTCTGGAAAAACATTTAAATCACAATTATTATAATCAAGGTTGCGGTCTTGATATAAACACCTGACCCATTAATTACTAACATTTGTCAGTATAAACTAAGAATTGTATAGTGTAGAAAAGGCAATTCATCCAGTAGACCGGTTTCGTCCTTATTGGGAACTCATCAAGTACTGGCCAGAATTTGCTGCGGACAGGATACGAACCTGGGCAGGTCTGCTGCGGAATCTGGTGCTCTAACCACTGAGCTATCCTTCCGCACACTACACTACACACAATTTTCAGTTATATACTAACTAATGTAACTTGGTTAGTCAATTTTTCCTTTAGGTGGAGCTCATATGGCATCCATTTAGACCCAAAGTTCCAACTAACCATGCCCAATCTGTCATTACTGAACAGACACCACATTACATGGGGAAGTGGTATTGAAATGAACATTTATATAATAATTGTTATCACCACCCGCGCAACCAATGTTCGTTTAATTATTTAAATCACAATTCTGCCCTTCTCGATTGTTGATTTACAGACAGGCTTGTAATTTATACTTTTATTCGTAGAACACTTAATCGAGTCAAAAAGGAATAATAATTTCTCGTCTGTGTTCAACTTCGAGTGATGAACAGATGGATTCAGTTGTTTGCTTCATTTTTCGTGAAATGCATCTGATGAAGATCTACGGTAAAGTAGATCGAAATATTATGCAAAAAGAAAATTACTGGAACAATGAAAGCTGCGTTAGTCAAAACGCAGATCAGGTAATTTCAATTAATCCAGGATCGCAACTAAGAAGTTCCTTCAAGATTCAGTGATAATTTGATTTAATTTGCTAGAATTGTGAACTACTTTTTCTTCGGGTGTTTAGATGTTCCGCCTATTTGTAAGGAATGCCACCCTAACAACGACGCAATAGAGTTTTGCATTTAAAAAATTATATAGTCTGGAGGCTAGTTCCACCTTTAAACTTTGGTGTTGTTTATGTCACAATTAGTGAATTATCGCACAACGTAATTTTCAGTCAAACTTTAAAAACGAGATTGCAATCAAATCTAAACACAGACTTGTAGATCTATATATGAGGGCCCAGTTTGCTTTTAATTTTGGCGCTCCTAAGAGGCTAACCTGGCTTTCGCCTGCGTTAAGCATGAATTTATGCAGTCTACAACCTTTTTTTCAGCATTTAATTTGATCTGCTACCAAGTGTTTATGGTCTGTAGGGGTAGATCAAATATTCAGATGGCGGTTTTTCCTTTATTTTAATTTTTATAATAAGGAAAAAATTGATGGTAAATTTTTATTCCATCATTAAAATTAACCATATTGTCGATACTTTGCTGTTTAATTTAAAAAAAAATATGTTAAAGGTACAGGTATTTTTTCTCGATAAGCATATTTAAAATAATAATTGTATTATTCTACTACTACTACTTCTACTACTACTGGCCCGTTGCCATAGAAATGCCGGCCTGACGACTAGCGGCCTCAAGCTAGTCAACTCGGGATTGGTAGCATGAACCTTGGTGGGCCATAAAGGGACACATTCATCATTCCGTTTCATATGAAGCCTCGAGTTTGGTCTAACTGTGCTGTAACTTTTTTTGTTAAATGTGTAGTGACTGAATGAGAGCAAGTGTTCCAGACGTGAAGGGCAAGTTTCGGCTGCTGAAGGAAACCTTGGCCACTGGCATCTAGGCAGATAGTGCTCATCAGCCTTGGTTGGTAGACTGTCTAGGAGAAGGAAAACTCCGAATACAAACCATCACTAGGAATGGGCGACCTAGTGTTATTTTACAGTCCACATATTACCATGACACGTACCACTTACAATGATTACATACTGCATCGGCCGTCGCGCAGTATAAAAGGGTCGCCTTATCTGCTGATCCGCGGAGGGTGGATAAGCAAAATCGGACTACTGAAAGCAACTTTATCTCAAATTCTGCCTCCTTTCCTTCCCCTTCTTCTTCTCAATCTAACAATAACACTCTTTTAGATACTATGAATATGGTTGGTTTACATCATAACACTGAGCCCAATACCAGGTTGCCAAATATCGAAAATGGTTCTAGTAGACGATCATTCATTAAACCTAGGTTAGGTTTTAACGTAGGCGCATTTAATGTGCGAACATTAAAACAACTTGGACAACAAGAATCTCTTGCTCGTACGTTGGATAAATTAGAAATCGACATATGTTGCGTATCTGAAACCAGAATACAGGATCCTAAGTGCATTACAGAACTGGTTGCACCATCCCTATCTATGCGTTATTAGCTTCGATCATCTGGTTCGACAGAGTTCTCTCAAGCCGGCAAATGGGGCGTTGGTATTGCCCTTAGTGCACGAGCTGAAGCTTGCTTAATTGAATGGATCCATTTAAATAGTCGATTGTGTGCGGCACGTTTATATACATCAACTAAAATCAAATAAAAAGCCTCTTCGTTGTATCTGCTTATACTCCTACCGATTGCAGCACAGAAGAAAGCAAGGACGCTTTTTACTCCGAATTAAGCTCCTTACTATGTTAAGCACGAAGTTCAGATATAGTCCTGGTTATGGGTGACACAGAAATTTATTTAGGTGGAAAATACACTCCAAGCTCGACGCGCAACGATAATGGTGAACGGCTTTTGGATTTCTGCGCTCAACATAGATTATATTTAAGTAGTACAAACTTCAGACGTAGTGTTTGACGTTGTGCTACATGGCGTCCTCCAACATCCGGACAACGATGGATTTAAATAGATCATGTAGCAATTAGTCATAGATGGCGTGGTTGCATCCAGGATTGTCGTTCTTTTTGGAACACTTATGTCGACTCTGACCATGCACTTATCCGTTGTAGATTTGGACTAAACGTTTCCGGTAAAATAATTAAGAATAAACCCCAAATTGTTGTAGGCAAATTCGAACAACCGTCCTTCCGACAAAATTATGAAAATTTTCTAAAGACTAATCTAACTGGTCTGGATGGCGAAAATCCGAATATACTTTGATCCAAGATAAGTTCCACTATGCACAATGCAGGTACTACTGTATGTGGCATGACAGGCCCCCGTAGAAATAATCACTGGCTCTCTGTAAAATCTATGGAGATACTCGAAATAAGGCGCCAAATTCCACCTGGCTCGACTCATAATAATACCCGTCGCAATATAAGACGCCAACTTAAGCGCAGTCTAAAAGTCGATCTCGAAAACTTTTGGACCAGAAAGGCTGAAGAAATGGAAGTAGCTTTCGCGTCAGGTAATAGTCGCTGTTTGTTCCAACTTATTCGCGCAACAGGTCCGAGAAAGTTAAAAGTTAGCGAAACTATAAATGATAGTAACAACGAATTAATAACCGATAAAATAAGTCGTCTTGACAGGTGGGCTGAACACTTTAGAGATCAATTTTCTTGGCCACCCGCGTCAGTTCCGATTCCCGAAAGCATGTCTGCATCAACAGTGTGGAATATTAGTCCCGAAGAACCCTCCGAGTTAGAAGTACGCGATGCAATCCTGTCTCGTAAACGCCGCAAAGCCGCAGGCGTCGATGATTTTCCTCCAGGATTGTTTAAGGGTGGTGGCGATATAATTTCAGTGGCGTTGACCAAAATTTTTCATATGGAACGAGGAAACCGTACCACTTTATTGGAATGAGTCGACCATCATTCCCATCTTCAAAAAATGCAATCGTAATTCGTGCGATAACCATCGTGGTATAAGCTTTACTCCGGTCGCATCTAGGTCATTTGCTTCGATTATCCTACGTCGTCTTAGCGCTTCACGTGAATCACATACAAGAGAAGAACAGGCCGGATTCCGCGCAGGATGAGGCTGTATAGATAATATTTTTACGTTAAGGCAAGTTCTCGAACAGAGACATTTATATCACCGTCCCACAATAGTCGTCTTTCTAGACTTCAAGGGTGCATTTGATTCGGTGGATCGCAACTTTTTATTCCATATCTTGTCGAAAAGTGGTGTGCCCACAAAATTTGTTAATATTGTACGAGCTCTCTACACAAATACTTCTGGTCGCGTTAAGGTCTACAACGAATTAACGCATAACTTTACAACCAGCGGTGGTATTCGTCAAAGTTGTCCACTTTCCCCATTTTTGTTTAATTTTGTAATCGATGCTATCATTAACAACACTATCCCACACATTCAGGATGCTGGAGTTGAAGTTCTCCCGGGCGATAAACTAGTCGATCTTGACTATGCGGACGATATCGTACTATTATTCGACAATCAGCATGCTGCCCAGACCACCTTAACAGACGTTGTTCTGTCTTTCGGTATGAAATTCGCACCCTCCAAATGTAAGATACTGTTACAGGATCACCCACCACTCACTCCAACGTTGCGACTGCAGAATGAAGATATTGACATAGTCGACAGGTTTACATACCTTGGCAGCTCTAACAATAACGTAGGCAATATGTCCGACGAGGTGAGAATACGGATCGCGAAAGCTAGAGTAGCTTTCTCGAACCTTCGTCTTTTATGGAGAAACGCGAATATTTCAGTTTGCCTTAATGGTCGTGTTTACAATGCATCTGTACGCGCAGTCTTGTTATACGCTAGTGAATCTTGGCCTCTTCGAGTTAATGATTTGAGATGCTTATAGGCATTCGATCATCGTTGTTTGAGAAGTATAGCACATGCTGGTTACCAACAACGAATAACTAACGTTGACATCTGTAGACGTATTTTTGGATCTGACAACAAGTGCTCGTCGTTAGAAAATCAAATAAGGCTCCATCAACTTCGTTGGCTCGGTCACGTTTTGCGTATGCCCTCATTTCGATTGCCCAGTAGAGCTCTGTTCTCTCATCCAGCACCAAATTAGCGTAAGAAACAAAGTGGGAAGATTTTGACATGGCAGAAACAATTGAAGTCACTAACATCCAAATTGGGAAGTATAGGACCCACTCATCAGCCAGGATGGGGTCCTCGTGCGTATCATAGATCTTGGTTAGAAATCCTTAGCGATATGGCATCTAATCGAGCGCAGTGGCGATCTTGTTGCAGATGTCTAGTAGAATCATCTTCGTAACTTTCTTTTCTTAGTAGGGCAAAGTTAGCTGCGAGGTTTGGTTTGTTTATGACGTGATACAGTGAAATCCGCAAGGGAGCTGTATTGCTGATGTCGCCTTGCCCGAATGCTAACTTGGCCATAATGGTGTTGTGGAGAGGTTTAGTTTGCCTCATTTCTGTGAGTTATCCTGATAAATTTACTCATAGTAGCAAGGTATTCCTTCTCTCTGCCTCTCTCTCTCTCTCTCTCTCTCTCGTAAATCTCACTAATAATTTGTCTAAATTCACTTATATACTTTTTCTCACTCCTTATGGTTAAATGACAGTGAAAAATTAGCCACATTTGACTTTTGTGTGGCTGGATATGATGATGATGACTACTACTACAACTAGTACTACTTTTACTACTACTTTTGCTGCTGTTACTACTACTAGTTCTACTATTGTTACAGCTACTACTTCCAATGCTACTACTACTATTTCTTCTATTAATACTTGTACTACTACTACTACTACTACTACTGCTGCTGCTGCTGCTGCTGATATTACCACTAATACCAATACAGCATAGCATATTATACTGATGCCTCACTGGCGTATAACAATGATTTCGAAGCAGACGTGCCCAGATTCGAGCCCTGTCCGCGGAAAACTCTGGCCAATACGTGATGAGTTTCCAATAAGGACGAAACTGGTCTACTGGACGAATTGCCTTTTCTACACTATACAATTCTTAGTTTATACTGACAAATGAATGTACTTAATGGGCCAGGTGTTTATATCAAGTTCGCTACCTTGATTATAATAAATGTTATCACCGCCCGCGCAACCAATTTAATGACTAACAAAGTTATTTGCCGGCTGTAAATGAATACTAAGTCGACCAATCCTAGTCGGGGATTGAGACTGTGCCAGTTTGATCTTTTCATTGGCCTTCGTGGTATAAGAATCTAACTACGCTTTAAAACTAAAGTATGGCTTGGGTATAGTGGAATACAAACCATCACACTAACATTAATTTCAAGTATTCGCAATGTTGGATTGTATGTTCTGTAATTTTTACACATTCTAATTCATGCATTATATAAATAACTGGTTCATTCTACTTAATTATATTCGTATGTTCACTTGGTGTGGGAGTTTTTGTGACATTAACATCTGTAACAATGAACTATGGTTACATTCACTCTTTTATTATTTTATTATATAGAACGTCATACAATCCTGATCTGTTTATGCTTCAACATCCTCGTGATTAGTAGTGATCAATGATGTCCTCATACACTGAGTATATTAAAATAATTACTTTTAATGCTTTTATAATTCTTTTATTTCGCAGTTTCTACAATCTTCTTGGTTAAGCGGCCACCGGCAGCAATATATGCGAGTTTCTGTTAAAAAAATACCGTTATTTTCTGCAAATAGGATATTGAATACATTCGCGTTGACAGTATATAGGTTGATCCCGAAGAATTTCACTTCTTTAACCAATTCTTGAATGTATTTATCTCACGAAAGTGGATATTTCCATTCTTGTATATTATCACTCCAACCGTATGTGTTTTGCTGGAATATACTGAATTGGTCCTTTGCTAAGTATCGTTGCCTGTGTTCTACGTAGATTTGCTCGCAGTATCTGGTTTCGGTTCATTCACTGAGAACTGCAGAGAATTCATTTGAAATATTTCTCTGTGTTCAAAACACTTGAGGTGCTTCTTGATTAATAAATGGTATACCGTTGAGTATTAGTTGTTGAGCTTTGTTGATTTATTAATAGCGCCAATGCAAATAATGAGTCTAAAATGTCTAAATGATAATATCCTATTCATTTTCCGAGCTTCATGGTCTATGATGAAACACGCGGTTGCTAAATCGTAATTAAGATGGATAGTTTGCATTTATAATTTTCTTTCTATTTAAAGGTCTTTCATCTAAAGCTACTAGGCACCATCTGCCCGGAAGGTCTGGTTTTCAAGCGCAATTTGCCAGTTAACTTATGGAGTCGAAACTTTTCCTTTGAATTGTAAACAAACATTTAGCACTCTGTTCATATCAATTTAATTTCTACTGTATTATATTTTATGTAGAATAATGATGAATTATTCGAAATATCATTACTAAGGGGTTTTTAATTTATGATTAAATAAATTTTAAAATCTAAATTTTGATGCTGGTAACACTTTGTTATGAATCATTCATAATCTGTGTTGCTCTTATCGAACTAAATATGGTAAATAAATTGTGATATAATAGGACAAGTTCTTAAAATATATACTTTTAATATAAATTTTATCTTTATATTTTATTAAACCTTTTCGTTTTAAGTAAGCTACAAAGCTATGAAAGAGGATCAGCTGAAGGAAAAATACAAAGTTGGTTGTCAGATGATTTGTCAAAAGGTTGATGGCCGTGTGGAGAAAGAAAAGTTTAAAGAAGTAGACGGAGGTGTGCAAAGTAATATCAAAGACACTCCTAATAATTTCAAAGCATCCTGCAATGAGAGAGAGCGTGAAGCACGAAGCAATTTGGATCCACATTCAGTTTGCACAAACTTTTGTAAACCTAGCTGCTCTGGTGGTAATTTGTCTACTATTTCGCCAATAGTATCATTAACCGATATTGATATGGAAAGCTTAGTCACCTCAAAAAATTCAAGCATAACAGACTCGTCAATTTCATGCCGCCAAACACAAATAACTTTTATGCCTTGCAGTCCACAAGACATAATTACGACCCCATTTGAGGCTGCCACCAACTCTGGCATAATAGAACAACCCATAGCTCGAATCTCAAATCAGCTATCTCCTGAATCCTATCCATTTCCTTCGCCTAATTATGTTTTCGGCATTCATCCAAACTCACTGATTGGTCTTCATAGCAGTGTAGTTCGCTCAGAAGTAAATTGCCGCACTGATTTTGCTAATTCTGTTAATATTGAAAACCGTCAGATCAATTCCCAAAACACTCACGCCACAAATGGTGGAGATAGTGTTGATAATAATGTACTTGGCTGTAGAAGCCTTTCAAGTAGTACTCGAATTATTGCCAGTAATAACACAGTGTTACAAAACAGTTCGCTTTTATGTTCAGGTGGCGAAGAAATACAACCAGATAGTGAGGAACACAACTACACCAATAAGGATGCAGTTGAAACCAGGCAACGTCTTAATAACGACTCGTTTTTAGAAAGCTGTAGTTCATTAATTAAGGCTAAGGCCATTCAGTTTCAGACGCCGGATTGGTCGTCGCTGGTGTCCAGTGAGTCATCAGCTGAGAAGCCTTCCAAAGCTTTTAAATTTGATCAAGCGATGTCATCAGTGGCTATGGTTGGGGCATCACTTAATGAATCTGATTCGATGATTGCATCTATTACAATTCCACCAATTAAAATGAATCTAACAAACGTCGAAAGCAACATGATGCCGAGCCAGATAGAGATGGAGGATGAACACAGTGAGGATCATTCTGATACAAACGCCTATGATCCGCATAAATATGACGCTCAACAACACTCGATATCAGATGAAACTTCAATGACTACGATTGGTCCTATCACTCAAGAGAGTGAGCGAGAATCTGCTTATAGCCAGTCTTGGGATGTTTTAGAAACAAATCTTGCTAGTGGCAGCGGTAGTTGCGCTTCATCTCGATTGTCAAACAAATTGATTTGTGATACAAGCTGGTCGGGAATGAAAACAGTTCACAATTATTCTCATTTGCCTAATACAAACTTAAAGTCTATTGATAACAAATTGAAAATCGCAGAGTCTTTATTCATAGCTCCCCAAGTTCCGAGTCTTCCTTGTTGGTCTCTTGTTTCATCTGAGATCAGAAGTAAGTTCTGGTTGATCGAATTTTATAATCTAATCATTTTTTATTGATACTTGTATCGTTTAATTAATTTTGGTTTTAATAATGTTGCGCAGCCATAATTGTTCTTCATACGTGATTAGTTGGACATTTGAGCTTTAGCGAATGGTTATATTTATATTTTTAAACTGTACTGGCTGTATTTTTGCGAAAACATCCTATAATAGCGTACAATTATTCTTATTATAAATATTGTTTTCATTTCAAAATTGCGGCTAATTTCTAAAAATTGGCAAAAGTTTTACAAATCTAAATGGCAATTAAGGTATGGCTGGCGGTAGTTTTTTATGTTGTTCGACGACTGGTTAAAAACAATGGGATTGGTGTTTACTTCAAGCTCGCAAACTTGATTTAAAGAAAAGGTATGACTTTGTTAATTTAATGTAATTATTCGTTTCTAATAGGTAGTATTATTCCCGAAAATCCGTTTGCAGCGAGAAATAGAATTATTCCCGAAAAATATATTGACTTGTACCATGATCGGGTCGGTAATCATCGACGCACATCAGTAAAAACCCACAAGCGACCGTATGCGGATTGAGATATCGATTGACTGTGCCAATAACTAATGTTATCTTGTGACAGAAATTAATTTAAAAAAACTTATATGTCATCAATATAACAGATTTTTTGCTCAGACAGCCTATCAAACTGCCGACGGTTATATTTCTATTCCAGGGTGCAGTAGCGCTGCGTCGAAGCGAATAAACGTGGGCTTCGTTGGTGGTAAATTTCTGTAACCATATGTGGATCTATTATGCATTTTCATTCTGACTTAAACTGTCTAGAGAATTTAATGCTTAATATACCTTCCAAGCATGATTTAGACCCATATCGGCAGTAATTGCGTTCTCTTATTTTGCCAAATTTTTGAAATATTTCTTGGTTTTAAATTTAAAAGTTTCAAAACAACATCACTTAACTTTTACAACGTAAAATTGTTTTACAAAACAGATACCACCTTTTCAACCGTTGGAGCTCTGCGTGACACACAATGCGAAACACCCGAGGTAGATACCTCCAGTATAGTACAGTGCCAGCATAATTCCTGAACGCTGCAGTGCAAAATTGTTGCTTTATAAATTTCAGTTTCATCGAACGTCAACTAGTTTTTCACAGTGTTAGGTCGTCTAACGAGGTGAGGTGCACTAATGTACATGGTTCGACTCCGTATACCGCTAATTTTTGCGTGTGCTCTCAGATGGCCAGACGCTCTTGGTGTTGGTTTAATATGTGAAATCGGCGTGCTTCACCAGCCTTAAAATAGATTTTTGGACTATTTACAGAAATAATTTTGTTCAAACGCTATTCTACTAATTCTTAGCGATATTTGCATTGAAAGTTTTTCGTACCTCAGGTTTATGCATATCTGTATTTGTGGTAATATAATTGCTTTATGTTGCCATTGTAATCGCTAATTATGGAGTTATCGGTATAGGCCAACGCCTGATATTGGTTCATCTAAGTAGTACATAAACGGAGCAATATGTGCAATACTAAGAACTTTGATATTAATACATATAGGAAAACATCTTAAATATAATTTTATCGAATTATTTATATAATTTATGCATAAATTGCATATTTCAAAGTTTGATTAACTTCTGGAACACCTTTTCTCTGGTCTTCCGGATTTAAAAGTAGAATTCATTTGGAGAACAGTTTGTGGAATCGAACTGTTGAGTACAGCCTCTTATGAAAATTGAATTTGACATAACAGTTGTCCATTATTTTTCAATTGTTATATTTAACTATGTATGAGAAATTTATAACATCGAGTTTACAGCCATTCAAGGTAACCGCCGTCTACTTCGATAAAATGAGAACTCTTTTGTTCGGAAGATGAACTCGCCTAATGTGTGCTCATTTTCAAACAAACACAGTACGGCCACTTGACTTTTATTTTTTATTGTATTAATTTGCAATGGCTATTTATTTGACTGTATAAATTAATTTCAAAGAATTTACTATTCTAATCAAAATATTCAAAACTGGATTTAAACAGAATAAAAGTTAAATAACGCCCCGAAATATATGTTTTGTATTAACGGTCATATAAAAGATAGTCATATTAGCACTGAAACTTAGCTTCGTGCTCTGCTGGTACATTGGTACAGGCAGCTATGATCGTCACTTTATGCGACACATTGGCTTTTCTTTTTGTCATCTGTGCTTCCAGCTGAAAATTTTAAAATCTTACTCAGGTTATTTCATCAAATATGACAGTATTCATCGACTTCATATATATATATATATATATATATATATATATATATATATATATATATATATATATATATATATATATATGCAATGGTCATATTGGCAACGAATCTTCGCTTTTTATTCTGCTGAGCTCATTTTATAGTCAGTTTTGCTTGTCCATTTGTGCGACACAGTGTCTTTTCCTTTGAACATCTAGTCTTCCAGCTGAAACTTTCGAAATTTTACTCGAGTGGTTTTGCTTCCAGCAGTCACCGACTATACATACATAAATTATATATATATATATATATATATATATATATATAAAGTCGATGAATACTGTCGTATATGATGAAATAACCTGAGTAAGATTTAAAAATTTTCAGCTGGAAGCACAGATGACAGAACGAAAAGCCAATGTGTGGCATAAAGTGACGACCATAGCTGTCTGTACAAATGTACCAGCAGAGCACGGAGCTGAGTTTCAGTGCTAGAATGACTATATTGTATATGTACATTGATACATAGCATATATTTCAGGGCGTTATTTGACTTCTATTCTGCTTAAATCCAGTTTTGAATATTTTGATTAGAATATTAAATTCTTTGAAATTAATTTTGAAAATGAGTACACATTAGGCGAATTCATCTTACGAACAAAATTTCTCATTTTATCGAAGTAGACGACGATTACCTAGAATGGTTGTAAACTCGACGTTATAAATTTCTCATACTTATTTAAATATAACAATTGAAAAATAATGGACAACTGATATGTCAAATTCAATTTTTATAAGAGGCTGTAATCAACAGTTCGATTCCACAACTGTTTTCCAAATGAATTCTACTTTTAAATCAAGAAGACCAGAGCAAAGCTGTTCCAGAAATTAATCAAATTTTTAAATTTGAAATTTATGCCTGAATGATTCGATAAAATTATATTTAAGTTTTTTTCCTATTTGTATTAATATCAAAGTTCTTAGTATTGCAAATACTGCTCCGTTTATGTATTACTTAGATGTACCAATATCAGACGTTGACTTCCGTTTTTTATATATATATATATATATATATATATATATATATACAGTTGCTTAATGCCATTTAGTGTACAATGTAAATGTCTTTTGGCCGATTTGTCAGCTTTCTATATTTTTGCATATTATTTAAATTTGAAGTGCATAAAAGTTATTATTTGCGCCCACATATTATTTCTTTGCCTTATTGTTAGTTGACGCATTTTGTTTTTTTTGCTTTGGTTCTCGTTATTCATATTTGCGCATTGCTTTACCAGTCAAAATTTTTTCTAGTTTATTTTCATGCATTTATTTACTTGATTATTTAATTCGTTTGTAAAATGAGCGTTCTAATTTAATTTTAAGCACCAATTTCGGAATGTTTCTGTAAATATAACATCCCTTTGTACTTGTTATATCGTTATCTCGATGTGCCTTTATTCCATTTTTATTACAATAAAATTATTTTTATGTTGTGGTACTTAAATGATTGTTTGAAAATTGATGTCTATACCCGATTTTACATAAATTTGACAGTTCTTCTTTTGAAAATTATCTACTATATTAATTAAGTTGTAGTGTAAATTTGTCAAAGATTGGTAGTCTTCGGCACTCTTTAAAAACTTTTCTGTTATCTGGCATCGTTAACAATTTTCTCAGACTTAATTTTCTGATTAAATTTGTCTAAGAATCATTAACTGTTATGGGTCATTATCAGCTTGATCCCGGATTTATTGCAAAAACGCATGAGAATGATTTAGTTATTGATATTTCAAACTATACGATGCAACTACAACAGCAATTTAAACTTGTTCTTAAGAAAGCGCCAAACGGAGATAATTTATTTTAACTGTCTGCTATGTTCAGCTATCGACAGTTCGACTTTTTAAATATTAAAAAAATTTGACACTTTCATTAAAATTAAACGTCTTTAAATAATTTGGAAGGTCTAGCCGGCTGCGTGAACTGAATGGCATATTTGTTAGGAAATTGGTTGTATTGTGTTTCTTATTGTGCATCCACCAAATGTTTGGCATACTTTGATAATTTTTTATCGTTCTCGAAGTTCTAACATGCTAGCTTTTGGCTATTCATGAAGGCAACCAATTGTCTTAGCCAGCCAACTAACTGGCTTATATTAACGTTTTACCCGGCATTAGTAACAATATTGATACGCGATTATCGGAAAGTCTTCAATAGGTTCTGCTATCATTCACGTAAACTGTGTAAGGAAATGATAATGAATACAACCAAAATTTGATGATTTGACATTAAAGTCGTTGCTTTAAGTGTCTTCCATATCGCAGGAATGTAATATCTATTCGCGGTTTTTTTATTTTTTGATCTTATTCTACTAGCATTATGCGTTAAATAAATCGATATTTTGACCATCTTTTTTAATTGGAGAAGCTGGTGCCTCTTAAAACAAGCAGCTTTTTAAAGCTGAATTATAGCAGTAGACATTTGCTATGTTTAAATACTCTAAAACCCCTTTCTTTGAGTAGCTGGCTTTGATGGCTAATTTTCCTTTTGTAACTTTCACTTCCCCGAATATTTGAAATTCCTATTGTATTAAGGTAGACATTTAAGTGTTTATGAAAGATATTGGGCGTGTATATTTCGTTATAGGCACTGCATTGTACTTTAAAATGCCCACCATATCTGATGTTGCTCTCCGCACTAACCTTCGATCCAATGGCATTAATTAGACCAATTGGAATGCTCAATATTAGGTGGATGAATTGCAAATATTGCAAATACTGATGTCTTAAAATTCTCGCTTAGTAAAGCATATCATTTAAAATGGAAAGGAAAATATTTCTGTTAGCACAACGGATAAAAGTTTTGCTTATTTTTGTGGCTGTATTCAGAAATTTAAACGTCATAAGACAGAAATTGTCAATTGGCGGAATATAGTATTGAAAACAAATTTAGACAGCAGTCTCAATATTCAGCCTTATTGAATGTTTCTCGCCACGTGTTTTCTTTTAAATCTAGGCATCATTTTATATTTAACATTTTTAGCATTATCATGTTCTGTATGTTGGCATTTAAGACTATACTTCGGCATTGTTGACATAAATGCTGGAGAAATTCCAGAAACGCTTTTCAATTTTGATTTGCCAAAATCTGTTTTACTGTGCATTTTAACCTCTTAAATATACCACTAATGTGGTACCCGACGAATAAATTTTTGTTTCTACTTATGAATTTCGCTTTAAAATTAAATTAAATAGAAGGTCTTTGTCGACAGTTGGTTAATGCTTAAAACGTAGTTTTTAGAAGATAATTCTCTTATAGACGTTGGATTTATACTTTACCTAGTAAAAAAATTGACTTTTTGTCAATTTTCGTGTTATTATCAACTTGACCCAAAATAATTACGTATAGTTATTATTATTTCCTAGATGTTACGCTAATTTTACGGGTTTCTTGTGCACATTATTTATTTGCTGTATACGGATTGTAACTTGGTTAAAGATAATAGTGAACATTTATTGCATCGTCAGTTGTTATTCCGCATACGTTTTTAGGCATAGTAAGCTGTTAGGATTCAGAAGACGTATATTAACTGAAATGAAATACTAACGTACTGTGAATATTCATTATGCCTTGTTATAAATTAATAATGATCGTCTTGTAATAACGATGTTACTATGCCTCGCCTGCATGGATTTGCTTGCATGTTTAAGCATTTTCATTTCTCAATCTCAATCTTGTTTCTGCTATTACGTATAAGCATTATCGATTTTAAATTTTATCTTTTGAGTTTGAACGTTGCCTTCGAAAAGTAAATTTACAATAGCATAATAATTTTATTAGTGGAAATTTATTTGAATGTAACAATGAAAATATGAAGCAGAGGAAACAGCAAATGTAAGGAAATAATTATTGGTCATCATTTTGCATAACAAAGTCCGTGTTACACTAAGCTAAGTTGCTATTGCTAATCGCTGCTACTTTTGGCTCAATTAAATATTTACAAAGTTACAATAGAAGAATACGAACCAATAACAAATTTGAATTATTAATTGGCGATAGTTGCAGAAGAAGCAACTAAAGTTTTACACTGTTTTCCCGTTTACATGCGTCACTCCTAAATGAGAATGCGATTGTTATTTCGCATTCTTCAATAACTTTAAAATGA
Organism: Eudiplozoon nipponicum; assembly: GCA_029291075.1. Classification (NCBI taxonomy): domain Eukaryota; kingdom Metazoa; phylum Platyhelminthes; class Monogenea; order Mazocraeidea; family Diplozoidae; genus Eudiplozoon; species Eudiplozoon nipponicum. Next base: position 133,443 of record JAQBSW010000495.1, read on the forward strand.
AAAATTTAGACAGGTTACTTGTTGGCAAATGTTTTTTAATAAATGTATTTCATACAAATAATTATTTTCTTTTATATGAAATTGTTGCCTGCTTCCATTAACGTGCTAAAATACACGAATTTTGTCTAATATTTGTTCTATATAATTATTTATTATATATAGTCAATTATATATTGAAGTGATACCATTGAGCTCTTCTCTTATCACATAAGAGCATTGCTACATAGTATATTATAAAATATCTGTTGAAGAATGTAATATTGCAGGTATTTCAGAAATGGATAAAATAGAATTCGTTCGTGTTATAATATTGGTTTTTAGACTACAGAAATTACAAATATTTTGATTACGATAAGAAATCCATAAAAAAATATATAACAGATCTTCACTCGCAAGAAGGTTACCATCGTTTTGGATAAACCTCGCCTAGTGTGCAGGCTACTTGCTATTATAACCTTTGTCTATATCGCTAAATTTGCATAATAAGCTAGTGAAGATATAGAAAGTTACGTCACCTAAACCTATATTAAACATGTTACATGGAAGTGTTAATTATACGCGTTTAATAGTGGAATAAATAAATCGAACTGTTGAATAAAAGTGACTCAAATGATTATGAAACTGACAATATGCGTATTATATATATATATATATATATATATATATATATATATATAATAATCGCATAACTTTGCGTGTGATGAAACGCATGCTAAATATGGCACATCTAATGCCTGTGTTTTATTCAAAAGCAGTTAATTCTGTCATGCTAGCACACTGTTCAACAATTGAGCATCTCTATGTTTACACATTTGGATAACTCCATAAAAAAACACTGTCAACAGACAAGGGTAAGCACGCTACAGTAACCAAAGATTATGCTTAACTGACTGTGTGTGCAATAAAGCCGAAAGCCTTGATGAATTAATTAATTAACCTAAATGAATATATAACAGTTAAATACTGTTTGTTGCGGAGATCTAATATATATGCAAGTATGTATTAGGTGTTGCGAACCTAGTAACAAATTAGTTCAGTTGTGACCATAAGGATAAACCAAAGACAGCACGAGCGGAAAGTATAATCTTATGCACATTCGTTTCGTGCTTACTGGCAACTCATCAGTAGGACACGGTATTACGACCTTTACCCAGTATATATTTGGGTGAACCTAAATGAACACTGTTTTTAACTTAACAAAATGACCATGAATAAATTGTAATGTTATACTAAATTGTAGTTCTACAGATCTCTAGATAAACATTCCTTTTGCAAGGCTCTAAGTAAATGTGGCATGCTATTTCACCCGCCGCTAAAATTTAAATCGAACTCATCGACGGGATCTTGTTGTTTCTTCTGGAATATGCTCTGAGGTGGCTTCAGTCATGCCACTGCTTCTAATGTTCTGACTTACTGATGGACGGTTGATATGGTAATGACACTTGTTCTTGATCGTTATCAATTCTTGATATAATTAGGTTTCGACTGCGTAACTAAAATGCAGGCGTCAATTGATTTATGGAAACTGGTTTAGGATTTCAGTTGAAGTCGATAACAAAAATGTGGAACCTCACTTGATTATCGAGTGAGACCCGGTGTATTTTAGCTTCAGTGTAGAATGTACTGCGTCCACTCGTACATAAACTTGCTCAAATGTTTCCATAGCTACGGAGTTATAGACAGGCGGATGGTATCCTTTAGTGGTATGTGGACGCAGACTCCGGAACACGTTGGAGTTGTAATGTGGTACCGCGTATTCAGTGTAATGTTACTTATGGAATCTAATATTTTGATGGTAGTAATTTTGGAAAACCTCTATTGATTTCACGCACCCGTGAATCAACGGATTCGACCGAGCCAATGCTTTCAAATAGGAAAACTTGGCTATCATCACTGCAAGCAAAGGCACGTAAAATTAAATTCGTAACCGGGTCTAACAAAGTATCTTTGGCTACGTATATTGTCAGTCCATACTTTGTCAAAAAATTTAGGTCTAATGTAAAATATGTCACGTCCGCTAAGACAAACGTTTACGGAAATATGTGGCGTAAAATTTGTAAATGTCTGATTTTTGTCAATCGATGTGTTTTGATTGACCGGCCATTGGTAACCTTTAACTGTACATATGTGTTGCATGCTTCTTGGAAATCGTGCGTTACTTAGAATATTGCAGCACTACTATCATGCAAAAACGCTATCCGCGAGAGTGGATCGCTATCAATTATTAACGAAGCGGTATATTAAGTGACAGAAGTATTTGGTAAGCCGGGATGACGGTGGACATCTTGCAGGTTTTTTGGCTGCTAATCTGTACTCTACGTGGTACTGGCGCTGCGATGAGTGACTGGGACCCTACAGGCGATGCGAAAAAGAGCATCTTCTGAAGCCAGTACAGATCATGTGATTTCTACCCGAAATGGGTAAGCCATTTTTGATTTCAGGTTAACCTCAGTTCAATTTTAGTCGCGGGCAGCAAGTTCAAATTACCATAGCAATTACAATAATCAAGGTTGCGAATTTGATGTAAACTCCTGACCTATTAAGTACATACATTTGTCAGTATAAACTAAGAATTTAATAGTGTAGAAAGGGCAATTCATCTAGTGGACCGGTTTCGTCCTTATTAGGGACATCACGTACTGACCAGAATTTGCCGCGAACAGGGCTCGAACCTCGGCACGTCTGCTTCGGAATCTGGTGCTCTAGCCACTGAGCCACTCTGCTGCACAGTGGTTAGAGCACGAGATTCCGAAGCATGAACGGAAAGTATAATCTCATGCACATTCGTTTCGTGGTTACTGGCGACACATCAGTAGGAGCCGGTATTACACCCTTTAACCACTATATATTTGGTAGAAGAATGTGGGATAATAGGACGGTACTCACAAGATACTAGAGCGAGCTATGAGCAATACTGACTCGGCAACCATAGTATTAGTATCATGTACCTTTTCGGTGCTATAATGTGGTATCGGTTACTGACACAATAGCCATAGTGTTAGTATCCTTTACAGACTCGGTATATATATAGTTATATATTATATATTAAATTATATATATTATTATAGTATATATTATATATATATTATATAATATATTTTTAAATATATATAATATATTATATATATATTGTATATATATATATATATATATATATATATATATATATATATATATATATATATATATATATATATTATATAGTGTGAGTTAGCGCTGAAGTCGCATTGTCGTAGACTATATGATGTTAGCTTCACTATTGCAAGTTTACACATTCGTCTAGGAGATTGTACCGTCCTATTATCCCACATTCTTGACCAAAATATATAGTGGCTAAAGGGCGTAATACCGGCTCCTACTGATGAGTCGCCAGTAAGCACGAAACGAATGTGCATGAGATTATACTTTCCGTTCATGCTGCCTTTGGTATATCCTTCTGGTCACAACTGAACTAATTTGTTACTAGGTTCGCAATACCTAATACATACATACTCAGTATTTTACAATATTAAAATTTGGTAAAATTTGATTGGCTACTATTGAATAACTAGTACAATGAGAAACTCCTAAAAATTATCACGAGTATAATTATCCTATCACACATATAATTCAGTAATGCAGACATTTACTTCGCGGTGAGTGATAAACGCTGTTTAATTCAAGTTTGTGGAACTGCGATAAGTACAAATCCTATTTTATTTAACCATTTGCATAACATTTAAAAATTTCCCGCCAGTCTCACGTACTACAATTTAACAATCACGTACTGACACGTTTTGACTTTCTATGGTCATTATTGGATCGAGAAGGAAAATTGAATTACGATGATCATTTCGTAAAGTACATAGAATATGCAAAATCAGCAATACAGCTCTTATCTCCTAATAATCTATTATGAATTGTGACTTAATCCTCTCAAGTTAGTTTGCTATTCGGCTATGATAATGACCACTAAACGCATCAACGAGAGACTTTCTGTAAGTTTTCTGTTATGATTTGTTTTATCTGAATCACGCAAATTTGATTTAATGAATTTAACTCACCGCACACGCTATCATTGATTTTTTGCTCGTTTAACTTAGGTAAATATGACGAGAGCCGCAAAGCGTTATTGTTTGTGACTGCACAGTAATTTGCAGCTGAAATATACATTCCAGGAAAATATAAGTGAGATTACTTTAGATGAGAGGCGCTTATCTAATTTCCTTACCTCATATATGGATTGCTTTTTGATTCTGGCTACTCAATTTGCTCTGACGTTGGTCATGGAAGGTCGAAACGCGTCAGTACGTGTGACTGACGATAGATTTGCTACGTTTTACTACTACTACTACTACTACTACTACTACTACTACTACTACTACTACTACTACTACTACTACTAATACTACTACTACTACTACTACTACTACTACTACTACCATGCATTACTACTACTACTACTACTACTACTACTACTACTACTACTACTACTACTACTACTACTACTACTACTACTACTACTACTACTACTACTACTACTACTACTACTACTACTACTACTACTACTACTACTACTACTACTACTACTACTACTACTACTACTACTACTACTACTACTACTTGGATTGGTGTTTTTATCAAGTCCTCCAACTTTTGTATTACTATTCATGCAAAGAGGGATTGCCCAATGGGATAATATATAATATTTTTTGAGAAATCTACAAAAGGTTATGTTCTTGATTGCATAGAATGTGTGCAACCGACTCTAGTCAAATAAAATGTGTATGAGATGTATAGGAGTGGAAGCTGTATTTATAATTCTTCATATTTGGAGATATACGTTTCGGCTTGGTCATCATCATTCATTTTTCCGTCGTGATCCGGTCATAATATAATGTAAGGTCAATGCATACGACTAACGATAGGCTTGATATGTTGTGAGTCTGATTAAATAATCGTTTATTTAAATGATTTTAAACTATATTTTGATGCAAAATATGCTAAATCATTTTATTGGGCTGAGGCTATTAACTGTGCTAGTCTTTATCTGTATCTGACTTTACGCAATTTATTTATAAATGATTGACGCTTAGATGTTCATCACAATTACATGGATCGTAAATTTCAGCTATGGATCTTTGATGCATACTTGGAAATGACAAACTGCAAACCGCCGAACATCTAACACTTCTTCAAGCAGGACGTAATCTGTCCATTGGATATAATCAGATAAATATAAATATAAATATATATATATATGTATATATATATATAAATATATATATATATATATATATATATATATATATATATATATATATATATATATATATATATATATATATATACCCAATAGACTGTGATTACAAACGTGCTTGATAACGTTTAAAATGTTTTATAATTACTTTTTCGATGCACACAACAGGCCAAATGGATAAAGTTCAGTTCTCATAAGTCCTTGTTGATCACAAACACACACACACACACATATATATATATATATATATATATATATATATATATATATATATATATATATATATATATATATGAGCAATCGGGGACTTTTGCGGGGTTGTTTTCTAGTTCGTGGATTTAGTACCCGTCCTCCATATCAATGGTGGTTATTATTATTACCCGTGCGTCTAATCAGTCTCTGATCATTGTCGGATGGTTGATGTGAGAAAGCAAAAACATCTGGTCATACGTATATTATATATAATGTTGCAAGTAGTAATATAATTCACAGTTAGTTCAAATTGCTTGAATTTCTTAACTCTAGATATTTGTTAATTCTTTGCTGGCTGTGAGTTCGACGAACCGGGGCACCATAATGTCGTTGTTCTCTAGTCACATTTTCTGCGTATATGATCATAATTGTATATAATTTAGCCAACTACGATATTTTGGTCTAACACTCAATTCCAGTTTTAGTATTCGCATATTGAGTGCGATAGATTGTGAAGTCGGGGAAGAATCGAAGTAGTTATATTTTAAGCTAACGTGATATGGTCGAAGATTTTTAGTCTCAAAATTGGATACGAAAACTGTTTCACATAGCCCGTTACAGTAATGCCGTCCAAAATAATAATTAGGATTAAACAGAGTGAAAGTATAGCGGAGAATGAAGGAAAGTTAAGTCAGGTGATCATATGCAAAAATTAACCTTGTATAAAAACTTATATGAAGCCTTCATAAGAGGAAGCTTAATTCTTTAAAGATTGTACAAATAAAATTAAAATACAAAGGTAACTAATAATGGAAGAATTATGAATTTAAAACAATCGGATTGAATAAGAGACTTACAAAAAGCAACGCAAGTTTTTGGACGATAGCTAAGACGGAATTATAGGAAACTGTTCGATTCCTACTCTCACAGTTAACATTATTATATTGACGTCTGGGTCTCTTGTTATATTTTAATTTTAGCTCTGAATCATCTAACCCACGTTTTCTGCTCATTGGTAAGGTTTCATTAAATATTGGTCACAAGGGTTTTTTACAGATGTTACTTTCATGACATCACTTCTGGATTTTATTTCTATTGGTTATCTGATTATACTAGTAAATTTACTGCATTTTTTTATTTCGGCGTAGGTTTAAAGTATTATACGTCTATCTGAAGGTCTACATCCTGTGCGTTTCTGGCTATGATTGATATTTGAATATGCTCATATTTGCATAAATTTCTATGATCTCCTCTGTGCCTCTACTAGGCGAATGGCCTAGTTGCGTGTTATAATTAAATTATCTGACCATATCCTTCATAGTCTTTTCCATTACCTTTATCGGGCATCCATTTGTAAATCTCTCTCGGATCTAAAATATAATTATGCATCAATTTTACATGATAGGCAGCAACATGGGTTTGGAAAATTGTGCAACCATCTTTAAGATATCACTTTAGGTCATGTTATGATAATGCGATAACGATGACTAGTCAGTACAAGTCAAATAATAAAGAGTCTAAAGTGAGTGGAATATATCTCGTCTATTTAAATTTACTTAAAGTTTATTTTTGAATCTAACTGCTTTGGAGTTAAATTTCTATTTTACTTAGACAAATTATGTGAGGTACTTAAATAAGAAATCTATTTAAATTTGATGAAAATATAGATAGAAACTCGAGGAATGTAAATTTAAATTAATTCAAGAAACTGACAAATTAACGTATGTATCTTCTACTAACTTATTTGCGATTGATTTCAATTTCAAAGAGAAATTCACCGATAATATGAATAGTTGAATTAAAAAGGTGAGATTTAGACATGAAAAGTAGCTAGTAAGCCTTTGGATTCATAGTCATTCGAAGAACAATCAGAATGATTCCGCCATGGTTAAACGGCCGGTCAATTCATCCTCAATGGATCTGAAGAATAACCACAAGAAAATACTAAACTTCAGACTAAATACTGGGATTCCTACAGAATACATGCCAAAGAGTACCCATTTCCCCTAAGGTAAAGGTATAACAAAATTTCAATTAGATGTACTCAGATGTTTGTTACAGTATAAGGAAGACAAATGCCAAACGAACTATGAATTTCTATATATATTATATTATTATATATATATATATATATATATATATATTATATACTAAGACTGTTGAAAGTGAAGCAACGATTATAATGAAGCAGATATATTATGATGATAAATTGTATGATCAACTAAACAATCCAGATGTTTCTAATAAGATAAATAAGGCCCCGACGGACAAGTTCCAATGAGAAGTTAGGACGTTAATCAATCAAATGATTTTGTCAAATTAATTTTAATCGGCACATGCTAAAATAGTAATACAATGAGATCCACAAACACGGCAATGTACTTAAGCCATTTGTAATTGCACAGAATTAACCAACTTTTAAAATGTAAAAACTTCTTTGTTATAGAATTATGAAATACTAGTCTCTTAGATTGCACACTGCAGAACGCATCATTTTATAGATAGTATTAATAAATAAGATTAAGTAGTGATAGTGTAAAAAGCCACGATTCTATATCAGTGTTTACTAACAAAAGTACAAGATCCGTTGGCGTGCGTTAAACATTTCCAGAAATAAAATTGCCTTAAGGTGCACTATTGAAATGCTAAACATACGTATTTTCTCAACCCACTTTTAAGCAGGGAAAGAAATTTCACAAATACATTAAAGAAAGGTCATGGTCTGTCCCGGCCGCAAACATTTTCATGTATCATCTAGACAAAAACTAAAACATTTATTGTGACAAATTAGTTTTTGAGATGCCTTGACGACATTATCGAAATTTGAGAATTATATAAATGTCGTTAATTTAGTCAAATTAATAGTTGAATTGTTATTTACGTTATAAAAAAGATAGAGATTTATTCGTCATTTCTTTATGAAATTTAGTATAGTTGTTATCTGTATGCATGTATATTCATGTTTGAAAATTTTGTGCGTGTCTTTGTTGTGGGCGTTTGCATGTGTGTATGTATCTCTTCGTTTAACGTATTCCAATAAAACATTTTCCACTGCCTGCCTTGAAAGTGCCTTGCTTTTATTTTTTTAAATTTATTTTAAATAGACCATACGTTACAAAAACGCCATTTACAAAACTAATAACATGTTAATTAAAACAAAATTATGTGATTTCCGAATAGTTCCTTCTGTGCTTACTACACTTTGTCAAATTAGGCTGTTGCGCGTACTAAAGGTATACTGTTAACATTACGTAGTTTGCAAACATTATTTCCCATTTGGATGACTTTTCCAAAGAACAACTACCCACGGTTGTGTATTCAAAACAGTAGTTTTTGTACAGTGCCAAGTCCACGTTTAAATCACACCTAGTTTCGTGTTCATACAAACAAGAATAACCCATAATTTTTAAACATTTCCTTCCTATTTTTGGCTTATTGAAACGATGAACTTTGCCTTAAAATCAGATGTAAGAATGGAGCAAGAAACTACTAGAATATTTGTTGACTCTACGCGAGTTGTTGCCTTGCACTATCAGGTTCGCAAAGATCCCCATTTCCAAGCTTGCATCAATTTTTTATTCATTTTGGCTGGGTGCGGATTTGTTCCTTTCTTCCGAAGGCTTCAACATCGTTCATACTAAGCACTGGAAATGAGGTACGATCTAACCTTCGTTGACTGGCAACGTTTCGGAACCTAATTGCCGGTTCAATTATCAGGCCTCTAATCACATATATACACAGCACAATACTAACAATAGCAGATTTAAGCGAATGTGTGTCGATTGCGTAAGTCTCAGAGGTAAGGATTGTTTGGGCATGTAATACTCGAGAAAAATAAAGTAAAATGATCAGACACAACATAAGTTAATAAATTAAATAAACATTGGTTACTATAATTAAGGTTTCAATCTTGATATAAACACACTATCCATTAAGCACATACATTTTTCAGTATAAACTAAGAATTGTATAGTGTAGAAAAGGCAATTCATCCAGTAGACCGGTTCCGTTCTTATTGGGAACTCATCAAGTACTGGCCAGAATTTGCCGCGGACAGGATACGAACCTGGGCACTTCTGCTTCGGAATCTGGTGCTCTAACCACTGAGCTATCCTGCCGCACACTACACTACACACAATTTTCAGTTATATACTAACTACTGTAACTTGGTTAGTCAATTTTTCCTTTAGGTGGAGCTCATATGGCATCCATTTAGACCCAAATTTCCAACTAACCATGCCCAATCTGTCATTACTGAACAGACACCACATTACATGGGGAAGTGGTATTGAAATGAAAATTTATATAATTAAACAGACATTGGTTGCGCGGGTGGTGATAACAATTATTATAATCAAGGTTGCGGTCTTGATATAAACACCTGACCCATTAATTACTTACATATGTCAGTATAAACCAAGAATTGTATAGTGTAGAAAAGGCAATTCATCCAGTAGACCGGTTTCGTCCTTATTGGGAACTCATAACGTACTAGCTAGAATTTGCCGCGAACAATTCTTAATTTATACTGACAAATGTATGTACATAAGGGGTCAGGTTTGTATATGAAGATTGCAAATTTGATTATAGTAATAAATTATTAAAGTTATCATGATCTAAGCAGATGCTCAAATTAAGCATTTTTTTTTTAAATTGGTGATTTCTTTACCTTAAATTGTTGCGAACTATATTTAGAGATGCTTTTAAAATATATTATCTGACTTAGGCTGCGGGTCTGTTTCTGAGTATTATCGTAGAAGATTATCTTTTGTGTGACAAGGTGAATTTTATCAATTTACCGTAAGAAAGACATGAATAGAGCAAATGATGCCATTTATAAAGCCAATCAATAATTCATGTATATTTTTGTGCAAGAGACAATAATATCTAGCATTACACTGGCGTGATATACCGATATTTCACTGCCGTATAACAGTGAAATTCATACTTATATAGGTTGTCCATTACTAGTAGGAGATCGAGACCTTTTTGGTGTCACATCTATTCATTGGCCTTACTTGCTTTGAGAAACAGCGCTTCGACCTACCAATATAGACCAGCGTTTAATGAGTCATCACATCAACCGTTAGGTAATGTTTCTAATACACCTCCAGTGCCGCTTTTACTTATATCTCTGTTATCTGGTACTTATTAGTTTTCATGATGAAAATGTAGGTCAGAGCGATGAATTCTTTCTGCTCTTCTGATAAAGTTAAACCCGTATATTTGAAAATAACCACGTTTGGGTTCTCCGGAACTGCGTTACCGACTTGCTCGTTTAAAAAAGATCATTGTGCAGACCACCCGCGCAATCAATTATAGTTTAATTCTATTGTCTATATATATATGTGTATGTGGCGAAAGCTACAAATAGCTAATGTTTGTAACTGCATAGAAATTGTGCAGCCGAAATTTCCAGTCACGTACAATGTATGCAAGACTACTAGAGGTGAGAGCCGCATATCTAAGTTTGCTTTCCATATATATTCAATGCGGTTTGATCCTCGATAGTCAGTTTGCCGTCGTATTCTGATGATGATCATGGAAGGTCGAAACGCGTCAGTGCGTTGCGGCTGGCGGTAGTTTTGTTATGTTGTTCTACGACTGGTTAAATACAATGGGATTGGTGTTTACTTCAAGCACGAAAACTTGATTTAAAGAATTGTTACCACCACCCGCGCAATCAAATATTGTTTCAATGTGCAGTCTATCGTTTTCTCTGCAAACGGCATTAATAACTAGACGATTAAGAATAGCGTTTATTACTAAAATATAGTAGGTGGCTTCGATGCTTTAAACTGGTTTTCCACAATTTCAGGTAGCAGACTCTGGGTTAATCGCATTTTGCGGTAATCGTCTTAACATTTGTGAATATTTATTTATGTCTCACTTAGTGTTGTGTTCTCAAGACTATCTAGAAAAATCTGAGCTAACACGAAAGGAACTATCGTTTTAATGAGAACATCCATAAACAGGTTTGTAGTGTGAAGATGGAGAACTCCTTATATCCAGTTCTAGCACAGATTTTCTATGCCATCTTAAGAACATATCACTAAAGAGGAATATGAGTAAATTTTTCCCATTTAGGGACACTGTTAATTGCACGGCGCGGAAAGAAACTGAAGCGGCAAAGCCAACGCAAATGCAATGCAACTTAACCACGCGTGTTATTTAAGGTGATATTTTCTCCTTTGACAGCAATTAAAGAGAAACAGCTGTTAATGCTACTCGCAAACCTTACTACCAATATGCAAGTATGTATTATTACCAATATACATGCGTAGGTTGTCGATCAACTAACCTAAGGCGATCGACCAGATTGTTAATAACCAGGGCAAATGAACATTGCAATTTAAATGTATGTATCAAATCAAATGGTGAGAACACACTTTCAATTGCAACACTTTCAGTTGAACATATTTTCTCCATCCGTGGCCTTTAATTGACTTGGCAAATTCAATAAATAAAGTATTTTAGCGACATATGAATCACTGTGGATAATTAAACTGTAGCCCAAATTATGCAGTCAAACAAACATGTTCGTCCATTGAGTCTGAACCGGAGGTGATACACAAAAATAGTTGGTCGCTACTTTATTTTACAATCTCCAAATTTTCATGTTCTGTTTGTTCTGCCTTCGATTAAAAATAAATTGCCTTTTCTACGCTATACAATTCTTAGTTTATACTGACATATGTATGTAATTAATGGGTCAGGTTTTTATATCAAGACCGCAACCTTGATTATAATAATTGTCATCACCACCTGCGCAACCAATGTTCGTTTAATTATACAAATGTTCATTTCAATACCACTTCCCCATGTAATGTGGTGTCTGTTCAGTAATGACAGATTGGGCATGGTTAGTTGGAACTTTGGGCCTAAATGGATGCCATATGAGCTCCACCTAAAGGAAAAATTGACTAACCAAGTTACATTAGTTAGTATATAACTGAAAATTGTGTGCAGTGTAGTGTGCGGCAGGATAGCTCAGTGGTTAGAGCACCAGATTCCGAAGCAGACGTGCCGAGGTTCGAATCCTGTCCGCGGCAAATTCTGGCCAGTACATGATGAGTTCCCAATAAGGACGAAACCGGTCTACTGGATGAATTGCCTTTTCTACGCTATACAATTCTTAGTTTATACTGATATTTGTAAGTAATTAATGGGTCAGGTGTTTATTTCAAGACTGCTACTTTGATTATAATAATCGTGGTTAGATGCTTGAGAGGAAATAAGAAAGAAACGGTTCTTGTATCTGATAAAATTCTTTTTCATTTTTGCAAATGAAAATGGTATTATGAATAAGTTATATGCTTGTGAGCGTGAAAACCATCTGTATTTCAATGTCTTACTGATATTGAGACAGACAGATGGTAGGCTTCGGCTAGATAGTACTATTATTATCGCAGCAAAGTCCCAATATCCCCAAAAAAATAAATCGAATATGAAATGCATCCAGCTGAATAAAGCTAATTTATTATAAAATATGACAAAGACAAGAGTTAGCGATGCTCAAACCAACCGTGTCAAAGAAATGATATGTTTAAAGAGTTATGTAAGCAAACGTGAGATATAAAAATCAACAAAAGCAATGAAGCTGCATCAACCTTAATCATCAAATATGTTACTTATCCTTTGAAGGAGATTCACCATCCGAAATACTAATTAGATGCCTTCAAATAGAAATTACTGCTAGTATGCGTAGTGCATATTTTTATCTGTGCATATGTGGTATTGAATACCACAATTGGTTAAATGTTAAAAATAATTTTCAATAACATTAATTAAAATAACTATCAGTAAATTATTCGCGACGAGGTAATTCACTTTCGTTATATAGGCGCTTGCTGTGTTTTCTTGTTTCGTAAAAGTTGAGAAATCATCTGAGGGAATGGCTATGCAATAACCAACAAAACGCCATAAAAATTAAAACGAGCTCCAATAATACAACACTTCAATGTAAACACAGAGAATTAAAGCCCTGCCATCAAAAAATTCCAATCTGTCTATCTATACATATGTAATAGCTGCTCGAAGCACTTTGCAGATGGGACCGGCCGATTTCTAAGCAAGCGACTCCAAGAACATTTCTTTAACTAAAACAGTTATGAAATTGAACACAATTTTCGCCATTTCTGAACACATTTTTCAAAAAATGCACTGCCCAAACCGGGCGGATTTCTGTTTTTTCAAAGCTTGAAGTGAAAACGAGCTGCGCTTTTCGGAAGCTGTCAGTCTGAATATCCTCTAAAGGCAGATAAATAAGCACAAGAAATGCTTACATGAATTGATTACGAATGGGCGAATCAGTGTGTGTGTGTGTGTGTGTGTGTGTGTGTGACTTGTTCCGTGAGTTTTTATTTGTTTTTAGTTAGTTGTATCATGTTTACGTTGAATGTAACCTAACCCCATACGCAAAGTTTTTTTGTCTAATAAAGATCGGTTCAAACATCAAGAATCATTCTCAGTTCATACTAAATCTTGTTTTTGTTCTCATTATGGCTGGCAGTGTTACTTCTGACATCAAAAATTGAAACGTTAAATCAGACTACCTAAAAGAGTAAATGAAGGTCCAGAAAGGTACTGTCTTCGTGCAGGAGGATAATAAACATTTTTATTCAAAGCTTCGGAATGTACAAAAGTTAATTCATTACTTTATGAACTATTTACCAATTGGTATTTTATTAATTTAATTAATTGAAGACTCGTTCATTATTTAATTTGCTTTGTTGCAGTAAAACTGGGGAGTCGTAAAACAAGATTCTTTAATGCCACGTATAATAGTCAACTCAATCAGTCTTATTTTAGTTTTGGGATACCTCTACATGCACTATGGATATTATTAATACGAAAAAATAGTGGATAATTGTACTTAGGAAGTTTTGAAGTTGTAGACAATTATCAAACAAAAGACGGCCATTTTCTGAATTGATATTATGCGTAATTCAATTGAATCACTACGGCTATTGTTCATAGGTCTCATTCATTAAAATTGTAGCTTTTATGCTAATATTTCCACTTTAACATGGCTATGATCGGATTGAGCAATCCTGTTGTAGTAACCAAGGCGTTAGTGGAGCTCGAAAAAAGTTAAACTCCGCAAAGTGATTGGCATGAATTACTACGGTAATGTGCCACTGGTTCGAGCCTTATTAAGGGTTCTTTCAAATATTGAATAGTAATCATGTCAGAAAAATCATTTTCTACTAGATGGGTTGACTTTCTGACCGAGTCATCTGAGCAAAGGCATTATTTATGCTGTTGGCTTTGTAAACTAATTGTTTTAACAATAATTGTTTGCGCGGATGGTGGTAACAATTCTTTAAATCAAGTTTGCGAGATTGAAGTAAACACCAATCCCATTGTATTTAACCAGTCGTCGAACAACATAACAAAATTACCGCCAACAGTCGTCGAGCAACATAGCAAAACTACCGCCATCAGTCGTCGAACAACATAACAAAACAACCGCCGTCGTACTCTGATGATGATCAAGGAAGGTCGAAACGCGTCAGTGCGTTGGGGCTGGCGGTAGTTTTGTTATGTTGTTCGACGACTGGTTAAATACAATGGGATTGGTGTTTACTTCAAGCTCGCAAACTTGAAAAAAAACTAATTATTTTGTTGGATTTTATCTTAACTGTAACTTTTATTTGGTTAATTCATAAATAATATTAGTCACCACATACGTTTTCGATTTAAATTCGTGGGATTCTAAGGATGGAGCAAAGAAAATCGTTTGTTTTTAATATTACACTACCTTACTCAAGCTTAACATTGTATTTTTATTAAACTTTTATGTAGAAACCTGTTCAAAAATGTTACAGTAGTCACTGCATGTCAGATAAAACTTCAGATCTTCGTAAGCATGATTTGTATAATGTGTTGTATTCTGTACAATTAAGAAATATTCTTCACCATAATAAAATTAAGGTTGCAAACTTGATATAAACTCTTCAACCATTAAGAACTTAAATTTTGTCAGTATAAACTAAGAATTGTTTAGTGTAGAAAGGGCAATTCATCCAGTAGACCGGTTTCGTCGTTATTGAAAACTCATCACGTACTAGCCAAAATTTTCCGCGGACAGGACTCGAATCTGGCCACGTCTGCTTCGGAATCTAGTGCTATAATCACTGAGCCACCCTGCCGCACTCTACAATATAAAATTCTTAGGTTTTACTGGCAAATTTAAGTAATTAATGTGTAAGGTGCCTATACCAAGATCGAACCCTTGATTCTAATAATTGTTATCACTGCCAGCGCAACCGATGTTCGTTTAATTATATGAACGTTTATTCCAATACCACTTCGCCATTTAGTGTGGTGTCTGTTCAATAATGACAGATTGGGGATGATTAGTTGGAACTTTGGGTCTAAATGGATGCCATATGAGCTCCACCTAAAAAGAAAAAAGAATAACCGAGCTACATCAGTTAGTATGCGACTGAAAATTGTGTGCAGTGTGTGGCAGGGTTGCTCAGTGGTTAGAGCACCAGATTCCAATGCGGACGTGCCCAGGTTCGAGCCCCGTCCGCGGCAAATTCTGGCCAGTACGTGATGAGTTCCCAAAAAAGACGAAAACCCGTCTACACTAAAAGGTTCTTATTTTATACTGACATTTGTAAGTAATTAATGGGTCAGGTGCTCATATCAAGTTCGAAACTTAGATTATAGTAAATTTTATCACCGCCCGCGCAACCCCTGTTCGTTTAATAACAAAATTGAAACAGTTATTTTAAATGATTATCTATATATTTGATTATTTTATTGTTACAGAATAGCATTGAACAGTTGTGTGTGTGTGTGTGTTAAAGTTTAGCAGAAGAGTAGGAACGCTGCTCAGCAAGATCATCGACTTAATTCTGTTCTTCAGATTCTGTGTTCGTCGTTTCTAAACAATTGGTTTCAATGCATTCCACGTTATCAAACATATCCTCCAGAAACGCGAATGGATAGCGTTCAGACAAACTAAGCTCCAAGTTGGCTTGTCTCATAAATCGCTCTATTTCATGCGCGGCAAGATAGACCGCATGACCAGCGCCGCATAGTTTTTGTGTTTCTATTGCATTAAATGTAGTACCGTCGTCCTTAAAGTAACGAGAATGTCCGCCAATTTGGGGAGAACATTCATTGCTTGCATGTGTACGCTTTATGCGTTTTCGAGCATTGCACTGTACACGGCGCTGTTTCGGTCGAACTACGCGCTTATCCTTAGTACTAGACAATAGACTAGTATCACCTCTGCTGGCCTGAGCCTTCTTAAGTTTTTTCTTATGCCTACTGTGTGCTATTTTGTGAGACTTGTTTATGAGATGATTGCGCGCGCATCTTCGTACATTACCATTCCTAATGTTAGACCAATTTTTATAGCAATTGCGTGAACTAATGCTGGACGTTGTGCACCTGATTCTTGATAAACTTGCAGTTTTACACTTGTCCCCGACTGACATTGGCGAACCCTTCTGGTTATGGAGAGAAGAGAATCGTAATTTTGCGTTTCTATACATTTTGATGGAATAATGTTGCGATGCTGATCCAATTGTAATAGTCGAGCTTTGTGTTCTGCCATCTTTAACGAATTCAGTCTCTCCATTCAATTTCGATTGTTGAAAATCCTAATAAATTTAGAAAATACCAAATAAAAATTGTTATACGTATTTTCATTGGCTATTATATATAAATTAAATTATTGAAAATAATTAGTTGTAACTTACTATTATGCGACTATAACCATTGAATCAGGTGCAAAAATGAATAAAATATAGATAATATTTTCGAAAAAAAGGGTAGGAAGAAAATATTAACACAGACAGCATCAATATTTCCGTTCACAGCGACCAAATGTGTAATAACTGCTTTCAAAATGAAAAGGGAAAGTCATGCCTCTGTAATCATTAAGGACATCATTTTATAAGTATACGTACATTAATCCCATTGTATTTAACCAGTCGTCGAATAACATAACAAAACTACCGCCAGCCGCAACGCACTGACGTGTTTCGACCTTCCTTAATCATCATCAGAGTACGACGGAAAACTGACTAGTGAGGATCAAACCGCATTGCATATATACGAAACGCGTCAGTGTGTAGCGACTGGCGGTGGTTTTGTTATATTGTTCGAAGACTGGTTAAACAAAATGGGATTGATATTTACTTCAAGCTTGCAAACTTGATTTAAAGAATTGTTACCACCACCCGTGCAATCAATTATTTTTTAATTATACGTAAATTAGTTTGTTGATTAGTCATCTTATAAGTATATCATCTTTAAACATTGTGTCACATCATTTGGTTAACCAAACACTAATTAATATATTTATTAAGTATTAATTGATTGCAAAAAAGCGTTTACGCACATACCTGCGAAAATATATTTTAATTTTAAACGGAAATTACACGATACGCTGGTACAGCACCTGGTATAGTTTCACATTTCTAAACTTATTACCTATATATTTAAGGTATTTGGGTGTGTAATTAACCAAAATGACTCGTCTAAATAAGTTCGATCAATTGACTTCATAACAGAGTGCATCAGATCATCGTGGTTAGCTAGTTCAGGTTCGATAACAATGGATTTAACCACAGATAGGTATACTTTTATAGATATGCATATGTTTATGCTGACTTATACACATGTTTCTTTATTTGTTGAATGAATTCTATAATTGTTTATCTTCATTGTACCCTTCCTGTGTGCAAAAACAAAAAGAAATTTTATCAGATATAAGAAATATTTCTTTCGCATTGTCTTCTCAAATATCTACTAATGAACAGATCTTTATATATAAATTGGAAAGCAATACAAGATAGAAATATGTGAACATAGAGAGAGTGTGAAAAACTGAAACCAATCAAATTGCGGGCGTCACATCCAGTTCAAGCTTAATGATTGTACGTGCTTCTTCTGCTTACATAAATCCGGCTGCAATTTGTTTATCCATAAGGCTTCGTATGTGGCTAGCTCCCTTTTGTTTTTGCATTTAGTAATTACTTTGAATTCTACGTCTGGAAAACATACGTGCGTTGTTTCGATGATGTGTTGCGCAATAGCAGACGTGTACTCACCATTTGATTTAAAATAGGCGTTCAAGTTGCAATGTTCTCTCATTCGAGTAATTAACCGTCTGGTTGATCGGCCTACGTAAGTTGATCGACAACTTGCGCATGTATATTGGTAAATAATATTTGATATCGACATTAACGGCTGTTTCTCTTTGATTGCTGGTAAAGGCAATCGTGTTACCCTAAATAGCACTCGTAGTTTGGCTGCATTAAATGTGCGTGTCAATGCTGCTTCAACTTTCTTTTGTGCTATTCGGGAAACTGCATCCCCCTTAAATGGGATGTTTAGGTAGACTGCTTTCTTTTCTGGCCCATAATACTTCTGGTTCTGTTTAATTCTACTTTTAATAATTGATTTAATTAATTGTCTGGGATAGCCATTAGACATTAAATCGTTAATTGCTTTATTATATTCATTTACTTTAACCAACCTGTCAATTCTTGAAAAGCAACCACGAACTGTTGATAATTTATATTGAAATGGCACAAAACTGCTGTAATGTAATCGATGGGCCGAAATTATGGAATACATCCTTCTAATAAATGCGATGTTGATTTTGAGGCAGCATTTGAATTGCTATTTGAAAAAACAGCTGATTTGGAACCTACCAGTATTGATTATAAAAATTGGTTCAAGGCTACACTAGTTGATCAGACTTCACATTTCAAATCGTCAAAATGCGCAGAACAGCATGCATTGACAAAGCAGCATCTACATGCGCTTAAATTATCAGTAGAAATGCAGACATCAAAATGCTACGCGCTGATAAAGGAAAGAGCGTAGTTATAATAGACAATTCTGACTACGTACAAAAGATGGAAAACGTGTTAAAGGACAATACAGAATTCACAAGTCTAGACGATAAATCAGATGAAATAGACAAGGTGGAGCGCAAAGTAATAAATGAAATTAAGATTTTGACAGATGCCGGTTTCATTGATGAGGCCACTGCACAGAAGCTCAAGCCAGTTGGATCATCTACACCAATAATGTACGGATTACCAAAAACACACAAAAGAGGTTGTTCTATGAGGCCAATTTTATCAATGGTAAATTCTCCGTTTCATGCACTAGCTAAATGGCTAGTTCGTTTACTTGAACCATTACGTAAACTACTAGGTAATCATTCGGTTGCCGATTCTTTTGAGTTTGTAAACAAAATTCAAGATATAAATGTTAAAAACAAGATTATGGTATCTTTTGATGTTACGTCTTTGTTTACAAATGTTCAAATTGATGAAACCATTGACATTATAGTCAAAGCGGTAGAACACGATATATTACCATCGCCGGTGCCAGGTCAAACTCTACGCAAGCTTATCTTATTATGTACGAAAGACGTACGATTTCGTTTTAATGGAAGCATCTACAAACAGACTGATGGTGTCGCAATGGGAAGCCCCTTATCTCCAGTGTTGGCTGAGATTTTTCTAGGGCACCTAGAAAATACATTATTAAAGAGTGACATAAGTAAATGTGCTCAATATATACGGTACGTGGATGATATATTTCTTGTACTTAAGAACAGGTCGCAATCACGAACATTGCTTCAAAGTTTCAACAAAGCACATAAGAATATCGTTTTCAGGTCAGAGCAGGAGAAAGATGACTGTCTGCCTTTCCTAGATGTACTATTAAAGAAAGAAACTAATGGTAAATAAAACAGAACAATTTACCATCAACCAACATGGTCTGCACAGTATTTGCATTACAGCAGTTTTGTGCCATTTCAATATAAATTATCAACAGTTCGTGGTTGCTTGTCAAGAATTGACAGGTTGGTTAGTCAAGATTCTAAAGAAAATGAATATAATAAAGCAATAAACGATTTAATGTCTAATGGCTATCCCAGACAATTAATTGAATCAATTATTAAAAGGGGAGTTAACCAGAAACAGACGTACTATGGGCCAGAAAAGAAAACAGTCTACTTAAACATCCCATTTAAGGGGGATGCAGTTTCCCAGATGGCACAAAGAAAGTTGAAGCAGCATTAACGCGCACATTTAATGCAGCTAAATTACGAGTGTTAGTGTTAGGGTAACACACTTTGCCTTACCAGCAATCAAAAAGAGAGAAACAGCCGTTAATGTCAGTATCAAATGTATTTACCAATATACATGCGCAGGTTGTCGATCAACTTACGTAGGCCGATCGACCAGATGGTTAATTACTCGAATGACGAGAACATTGCAACTTGAACGCCTGTTTTAAATCAAATGGTGAATACGCGTCTGCTTGTGCGCAACACATCATCGAAACATCGCACGTATGTTCTCCAGACGCCCAGCATTCAAAGTAATTACTAAATGCAAAAAAAGGGAGCTAGCCACATACGAAGCCTTATGGATAAACAAATTGCATCCCGGATTTATGTAAGCAGAAGAAGCACGTACAAGCATTGAGCTCAAACATATATATATATATATATATATATATATATATATATATATATATTCATTGTACCTTCCTGTGTGCAAAAACAAAAAGAAATTTTATCAGATATAAGTAAATTTTCTTTCGCATGGTCTTCTCAAATATCTACTCATGAACATATCTTTATATATAAATTGGAAAGCAAAACAAGATAGAAATATGTGAACAAGGAGAGTGTGAAAAATAGAAACCAATCAAATTGCGTGCGTCACATCCAGTTCAAACACGCAATTTTATTGGTTCATTTTCACACTCTCTATGTTCACTATTTCTATCTTGTTTTGCTTTCCAATTTATATATAAAGATATGTTCATTAGTAAATATTTGAGAAGACAATGCGAAAGAAATATTTCTTATATCTGATAAAATTTCTTTTTGTTTTTGCACACAGGAAGGGTAAAATGAATTTTATTAAAGCTCGCATTTCAAAAGAATTGTTTATCTGTTGATAGTAAACTAAATTAATGATAATGAAAGGAAAAGCATCGAAAAAGACAGTTACTTATGTTCTTGTATTGTCGGCTATGTTCTCTCTTGGTGCGAGTATGGAATCTGTGATGATGAGTTCGGAAAAATGAATTCGAAACGTGAGAAGAATTCGTAGAAGTTTTCAGTACACTAGAACACGAGAATCAAGAACTTAGGAAGCTACGCTGCCTAATGAAAAATAGATTTATAAAAGACAATTAATGAACGCAGCGCTAATTGGTGTGAACCGCAAAAGTTTATTCTTAAACAAGAAAACATTAAAAAACCAATATACATGTGATGAATTTAAAATAATTATTGCATGTAGCCTAGTAAAAAGCAATAAAAACCTCGCTATTTACCTTAGGATTATACCGTGAAACGTCCTTAGTTTCCTAGCCTATTCGCCATAATCTATCTATTTATCTGTACAATTTAAAGCAATAGCAATTATAAAAATCTCAAAAAACTTGGATATAGATCAACTTAATTTATGACCCTTTTATCCCGTGTACACAATCACGAGAGGATAGTGACAGATTGTTGATAAATAATTAAAAAAACACTAGTAGAGAATGAATTAACTAAAGCTAAATGTGCTTAGTTAAATCTATGCAAGAAGACAATTGTAAACTTATGTTAAAACGTTTATTAATACCTTTTCAGAGGTGTTCAGTTGTTCATTTGTATACTTATCATGAAAGTAGTCGAGAGATGGCGTATTTGAGGACTGGGAGAGTTCCAAACGCACCGGTGATGTATAGTCGATGTCTAGCCACTTACAATCACTCATGTCATAAAAGTGAACTGTGTTTTTGGATTGTTCATCAGTGGCCTCCATTAGGTTACTGCTATGATCGGAGTATGTCAAATTTTCCATATCTCTCAAGGGGCTGCCGTTTTCAGAACTCTGTTTATTGCGCGTGATATTTGTATTTACGTCATTTATATATCGGCTATTCTGCAACGACAGAACTTTGTCTGAGCTTTCAAACATTTCAAATGCGCCAGCATTACAAGACTCCCTATTCATTGTTTGGTCATGTAACCATAATTCAGCATCCTGCTCGTTCGTCAACAAATGGCGTTGATTTAACGCATGACTAGGATTTTCTGTTTCACTTAAACAAAGTGGATTAGGAGTCTGAGTTTTGGTTTGTGAAGCAGGAACTAGTAGATCTGTAGACAGATTGCAGCAGAATTGTGCTTCTCTAGTTTCTGTTGTATACGGTATTCTGTTAGCGTCATGAAACCCTAAAGTAAGAGAAAAATGAAGCACACAGAAAGACATAAAGCTTTAAAAGAAACATGTTTCGCGACAGGAAATAAACAATTTACCTGATTTTCGGATTGCGTACCAAAATATTTGAATCCACTGTCATCATGATTTTTGCAGATATTTCGGGCTCCAATTACGGAGCCCTTTTTCAATGCCAAACACATCACACACTTAGTTGACAATCAATATGTCAAGTGGAAATATTAATTTAAACCGCCTCATTTATACTTGATTTTAGATCTCTTAAGCATAACGTTTTTTTATAAAAATGTTAGGAAAGTGTATGTTAAATTGGTTTGTGTATGTGTCTACATGTATACACTCTTCGCAATGAGATTACAGTGATTTAATGACAATTACTGACAACTCACTAGATAAGCGTACGTCATGCCTGTGTGTATGTGTTCTCGTTTGTTTTGAATTGAGGAGTAATCAGTTAATGCACGTGTACACTCATCCCAGTGAAATTACAGCGATTTGGCAACATCTGACTATTCACTGGATAAGCGTGTTTGTGTGTATGTGCGTGAGCGTCTACTTAAAACTGAGAGCTAATCTGTTACATGTAATTACAGGCACGTGTAACGGTCATACAAGTAAAACTAAAATGATAACTGTCATTTCCTAACTGCACACGTCAGACCTATTTTACACTTACTTTTATAAATGAAGTAATTACGAGTGGCATTTCGGTGAGGAGGGGGCAAGATACTATGAATAGAGTAAATAATTAGTAGGTAGCAAAATTAAATTAGAAACGGATAAAGTGTTTCAATAGGGTAGAAAGTTAAATTAAACGGTACGTAAAAGAAATTAAAAATTGCCTGATAAAGAAGATACTAGTAATAGTGCAAAGAAAATTTGGCTTTTTTAAAAAAAGAACATAAATAAAATAAAATAAACCTTGCCATCATGTATAGATAAATGTTTGTTAAAGGCGCTACACTAACAACAGAACGTAAGATAATAGATAAATAAGATAACAAGTAAACAAGGATGAAATATAAGACAATCAGATAATAAATTATAAGATACGGAATTACTCACCCTCCACCTCTAGAAGTTAATATCAATCCAGTGTTCTTATTCTTTTACTTGAGCGAGTTTCTGATTCAGATTCGTGCAATCTTCGTTCACTATCATTATTTAATACTGTATTCCAAATAGGACCTAGTGATTTTTCTACGGCTGTTTCATTCATGATATCATTTCTCGATTTAATTTTTATGGATTCTCTAATCAATCTAGTCGATCTATTTCGGCCACAAATTGATATACCTCTACATCCAATGCAATTAATTCAATGTCCTGTTTCTACTGTATGGCGTGCTAGATCCGATCTATTAATATTGCCATACTTGCATGTGGTTTTATATTCCCCTCTTCTTACCCTAATTGGATGCATGGTTTCACCTACATACATCAAGTTACAGTCGTTACATGGAATTTCATATACTCCTGATGTGCCTAATTGTTCTATTTTCTCCTTTTGTTTGGGCAGTTTAATACCTAGGGTAACGGTCTGTTTTAAAATAGTACGTATATTGTATTTGGATGCTATCATTTTGATTTTCCTACTTAGTTTAGAATCAGGTATTACCATTACCCTCCGATCATCTTTTGTTTTATTTGATTTCACGTACTTCCAGTCATGATTAAATTTACTTATAACGCTCATTATAGTGGCTTCAATTAACTTTAGAGGATACCCATTAGCACTGAATATTTCTCGCAGTCTACCTAATTCAATCTCTCCTATGCTTTTTATCTGTTAATCTTAAGCTTCTTATTATCATCGATTTTAAGATACCGATTTTCATTCTATATGGATGATTTGAATCGAAATTAAGAAGGATACCTGAGTAAGTATCCTTCCTATAGACATCCCGTTCTAGTTTTGTACCATTTCTAATTAACTTGACATCCAGAAATGGTAATTCACCACATGATTCATTTTCAATAGTAAATTTCAGCTCGCTCACCTGATTTGCTATATTTAAGAAATTTATCAGTTGATCTTCCCCGTGATTCCAAATAACTAATATATCATCCAAATATCTTACATACAATTTAGGATTAAGGGGCGTTATATCTAAGAGGGTCTTCTCCATGTAATGCATGAAGATATTAGCTATCGGAACTGACAGTGGTTGTCCCATTGGAACACCTCTAATCTGTTTCTAAAATTCATTCATAAATTTAAAATAAGTGGAGGACATACATAAGTCCATCATTTCCATGACATGTCTCATCGTCATTTTACTTCCTTCTAATATTACTGGATGATCAACCAGGAAACGCTGAAAATAATCTAGTGCTTTGGGTACTGGTATATTGATGTACATTGACACCACATCTAAACTCACCAATCTATCGTTTTCATGTAGCTCACATTTATCGACAATCTCAACCAAATGGTATGAATTCATCAAAGTATGGTCTAAGAAGTACGAATATTTCTTTATTCTATGGTATAGAAACTTAGACATTTTATATGTTGGCGAGTGTTAGACATTAACAATAATTCTCAAAGGGTTGCCTGGTTTGTGTATCTTTACTAAACCATACACTCCAGAAGCGACTGTATCTCTTTGTATGAGAGCGTTACTATGCGCTTGATCTAATTCTCCTTCAGTAATCAAGTTATTGATCAATAATTTAACTTCTCCTTGTAGTTTATCAGTAGGATCTTTATTAATTTTAGTGTATACCTTTATATTGTCTAGTTGTTCATACATTTTAGCATTATAGTCAGATTGACTCATTAGAACCGTCGCTCCTCCTTTGTCTGCTTTTAAGCATATCACACTGTTTGCTATTAGTTCTTTTCTGAGACTTTTTACTGCATAATTTGGTTTATATTTTGCATTTTTGCACGTTAATACAGCTGCGGCTACGTCTATTTCAATCATAACCTTATTTTTGTCCGAGAGGAATTGTGCTGTTTTAACAGTCTCAGTAATTATCTCATTTTTTGGTGATTTCTCAATATGGATAGCTGTATTCAGACCACGGTTAAGCATTTCTAGCTGATTCTCATTAAGATTTATTTTAGAAAGGTTTACCACTCGATTAGTTACAGCAGGGAACGTCTTAGTTATGGTCGGTCTATAGATGCCCAAATTTCCTAATTTTTTATCATGCCTGACTTTAACCTTTTAAATCTCTCTATTACGTGCGCCATCAGTAAAATACTCTATACATTTAAAGTCATCCAGGTGCAAAAACGAAAGTAACAAAGATCTTATTTTAGTTTTCTCTCTGATTAGTTCGTATTTGCGTTTTTCTAAATCGCTAATCAAAGTATTCATTATGTTCAAAGTCAGTTCATGTTTAAGAGATCTACCTTTATCATTTAAATGAAATGGCAATTTAAATATAAAACATTTAGGAATTACGCAATGTTTTTAACATATTTTAATGAAACGAAAATTTTCCACTTGCCTTACTAATTATTTTTTATGTGATGATAGCGATTGTGCAGCTTCAATATTGTAGCACCGTATTTAGTACCTAAATAAGATTTAAAAGAAACATGTTGCGCGACAGGAAAGAGATAATTTACCTGATTTTCGGATTGCATACCGAAATATTTGAATCCACTGTCATCCTGATTTTTCCATATATTTCGACCTCCGAGTACGGAGGTCTTTTTCAATGGCAAACACATCACACACTTAGTTGACAATCAATATGTCAAGTGGAAATATTAATTTAAACTGCCTCATTTATACTTGTTTTTAGATCTCTTAAGCATAACGTTTTTTTATAAAAAATGTTAGAAAAGTTTATGTTAAATTGGTTTGTGTATATGTCTACATGTATACACTCTTCGCAATGAGATTACAGTGATTTAATGACAATTACTGACAACTCACTAGATAAGCGTACGTCATGACTGTGTGTATGTGTTCTCGTTTGTTTTGGATTGAGGAGTAATCAGTTAATGCACGTGTACACTCATCCCAGTGAAATTACAGCGATTTGGCAACATCTGACTATTCACTGGATAGGCGTGTTTGTGTGTATGTGCGTGAGCGTTTACTTAAAACTGAGAGCTAATCTGTTACATGTAATTACAGGCACGTGTAACGGTCATACAAGTAAAACTAAAATGATAACTGTCATTTCCTAACTGCACACGTCAGACCTATTTTACACTTACTTTTATAAATGAAGTAATTACGAGTGGCATTTCGGTGAGGAGGGGGCAAGATACTATGAATAGAGTAAATAATTAGTAGGTAGCAAAATTAAATTAGAAACGGATAAAGTGTTTCAATAGGGTAGAAAGTTAAATTAAACGGTACGTAAAAGAAATTAAAAATTGCCTGATAAAGAAGATACTAGTAATAGTGCAAAGAAAATTTGGCTTTTTTATAAAAAACAATAAATAAAATAAACCTTGCCATCATGTATAGATAAATGTATGTTAAAGGCGCTACACTAACAACAGAACGTAAGGTAATAGATAAATAAGATAACAAGTAAACAAGGATGAAATATAAGACAATCAGATAATAAATTATAAGATACGGAATTACTCACCCTCTACCTCTAGAAGTTTATATCAATCCAGTGTTCTTATTCTTTTACTTGAGCGAGTTTCTGATTCATATTCGTGCAATCTTCGTTTACTACCGTTATTTAATACTGTATTCCAAATAGGACCTAGTGATTGTTCTACGGCTGTTTCATTCATGATATCATATCTCGATTTCATTTTTATGGATTCTCTAATCAATCTAGTCGATCTATTACGCCCACAAATTGATATACCTCTGCACCCATCCCAATTAATTGAATGTCCTGTCTCTACTGTATGGCGTGCAAGATCCGAAAGACAGGTCGACAACTACTAATATGCTCTCTATGTGGAAACATTTAATTACATTAGATGAGAAAAAGTTAGATGCATTAATTGTATTCATAGATATCTCAAATGCTTTTGACTCTATATCTCTTGATGCTATTTTGAATGCGATTAATTTATTGAAGATTGATCCGAATATTTTTAGATTACTTAGATACTATTTATATAATCGAAGAATGAGTATTCAAGTAAACGATTTGATATCTAAATCGAAAAGGGTAACAAGTGGAGTTCCACAGGGATCAAGTTTGGGGCTAATTTTATTTAAAATTGTATTTGCACGTTTGGAAACTAAGATCCCTAACGGTCGAGTTTGCAAATTTGCTGATGATTTGAAAATAATCTTTCCAATTGATCCAAATAATGTCGAATTCTCCAAAAATAATGTGACACTAGATTTGTATGATTTAAGTAGATATTTGTTAACACTAGGGCTGAAAATAAACAGTAAAAAGACGAGAGCTTTAAAAATAGGTAACAGAACAGATTTTAATTATGTTTATTTTCATGATGCTGAGATTAATGATGTTTTTGAGATTAAACTTATGCAAGAAATTAAGGATTTAGGCATAACTATTCATTGTACGGCTTCTGCTGAGAGACATATTGAAAGGATAGTAGGCAGTGCCAAGAACAGATGGGCATTACTAAATAGAAATATTATATCGCATGAAATAAAATTTAAAATGTTTATAATATGGATTAGACCGATACTAGAATATGCTGCCGCTACTTGGAATCCCTTAACAAAGGGTTTGTCTAATAAGATAGAAGCTGTACAAAGAAAAGTTGTGAAACAAATTAGTCCTATCTCCTGCACTATATACGCCACTAGATTACAGTTTGTATCACTGCATCCTTTATGGTTTCGGAGAATGTGCTATTGCATAAAAGTTTTCCATTTGAACCAGTGGTCTGGTGCCTATATGAATCCCATAAGAAAGAGTCATGAAATTGGAACTAGATCTGGTCATTTTGCAATATCTCCACCATTGGTGGGGAATGTTGCGAGCAAGCTATTCTCTTTTTCAAAAATTTACAAAATTTACAATCAATTGCCAAAGGGGCTTAGAGAAACGCCTCCAACTAAAATGTCTTTTAAATTTTTATCTACCGAAATAGAAAAAGTGTTTAATCCTGCTGATATTTTTAATTTTGATTATGATAATACTTTCTCATGGTTAAATAAAAGACAGGATTAATTGTTTTTCAGCAACATAATTTCTCTCGAGATTCTATCTTCAAATTTTGTATTATTAAAACTGAAATGTTATGCATTATATCATCTTGTTAATCAACAATGCACACAATCAATTATTAGTCATGGTTCCCTTTTTTTTACAAATGTTATACTCGAATTATAACTTAAATTTTTTTGTAATTTTGATGAAGAATCTATCACTGTTTACAGCTGATCTTTCTGATGCTGATAAATTGTACAGTACAACTAATTGCACATTTATATGTGATGTGATATCTTTTTATATTGTACATTTTGTAATTTTATTATTTGATGGAAAATGTGTGGTTTGAATCCAAATAAAGATATTCTATTCTATTAATATGGCCATACTTGCATACGGTTTTATGTTCCCCTCTTCTTACCCTAATTGGACGCATGGTTTCACCTACATACATCAAGTTACAGTCGTACTTCCAGTCATGATTAAATTTACTTATAATGCTCATTATAGTGGCTTCAATTAACTTTAGAGGATACCCATTAGCACTGAATATTTCTCGCAGTCTACCTAATTCAATCTCCCTATGCTTTTTATCTGTTAATCTTAAGCTTCTTATTATCATCGATTTTAAGATACCGATTTTCATTCTATATGGGTGATTTGAATTGAAATTAAGAAGGATACCTGAGTAAGTATCCTTCCTATAAACATCCCGTTCTAGTTTTGTACCATTTCTAATTAACTTGACATCCAGAAATGGTAATTCACCACATGATTCATTTTCAATAGTAAATTTCAGCTCGCTCACCTGATTTGCTATATTTAAGAAATTTATCAGTTGATCTTCCCATGTATACATGTAGACATATACAAAAACCAATTTAACATACACTTTCCTAACATTTTTTATAAAAAAACGTTATGCTTAAGAGATCTAAATACAAGTACAAATGAGGCAGTTTAAATTAATATTTCCACTTGACATATTGATTGTCAACTAAGTGTGTGATGTGTTTGCCATTGAAATAGACCTCCGTACCCGGAGGTCGAAATATATGGAAAAATCAGGATGACAGTGAATTCAAATATTTCGGTACGCAATCCGAAAATCAGGTAAATTATCTCTTTCCTGTCGCGCAACATGTTTCTTTTAAATCTTATTTACAGCTTCTATCTTATTGGACTAACCCTTTTTTAATGGATTCCAAGTCGCGACAGCATATTCTAGTATCGCTCTAATCCATATTATATACATTTTAAGTTTTATGTCATTCGATAAGATATTTCGATTTATTGGAAAAATTATTTTTAAATCATCAGCGAATTTGCAAACTCGACCGTTAAGAATCTTAGTTTCCAAATGTGCAAAAACGATTTTAAATAAAATTGGCTCCAGACTTTATCCCTGTGGAATTCCACTTGTTACTCTTTTCGAATTTGATATCAAATCGTTTACTTGAATACTCATTCTTTGATTATATAAATAGTATTTAAGTAATCTAAAAATATTCGGATCAATATTCAACAAACTAATCGCATTCAAAATAGCATCAAAAGATATAGAGTTAAAAGCTTTTGAGATATCTATAAATAAAATTAATGCATCTAAATTATTCTCATCTAATGTAATTACATGTTTCCACATAGAAAGCATATTAGTAGTTGTCGATCTATCTTTCGCAAAGCCATGTTGACATATATCAATATCAGCCGGCAACATACGTTCTAAATGATGTAGTATCAATCGTTCTATTATCTGCAAAAATGAAGGGATAATAGAGATTAATCTATGATCACTGGCGCACGTTGGCTTACTTACTTTTGGCAACGGTTTAGATACTATCGTTAGTATATCGATTGGTAATTTCCCATTCTTCAAAATTCTCTTTATTAAGTTGCAGAGCGCATTCATAAAAGTTAAGGGTAATTGAAGCAGGTTATCAGTCGAAATACCACGGTAATCCTTTTGTTCTTTTGATTTTATTTTTAACATTAATTTTATCAATGCATCACTGTCAATAACAAGTCCTGGTTCCTGGTATCCCGAAGGATCAGGTAATTCCATGAAATTTCTTTAACTCTGTGTAGTACATATCAAATTGCCAAATATTTCATCCACTTCACAGAGAAATTCATATTCTGTTTTATCCTCAGGTAATATAAGCTTTAACTTTTCCTTATATTTACTGTAATCTGTGAGGATTTTGTATCCTAGTCTAGGATTACTCTTCATTTTGGCCAAAATAATTCGTCTGATCTTTGACGGATTACCAGCAGTGATGACGTAGCATGGCGAATTCTTTCTCGGCGGACTTATGTTTGTGTGGTGCCAATAGACGTGCTCTGGGAGGATAAGGAAGTGGCTTAGATAAGATGATACGATGAGCTGTGATGGCACGCTTCCTCTTGAGATCTGGCATAAAGTAGATAGGTATGAAAATCTCTTCATGTCGCTTTAGAACATCGTCCAGTTCTGATACGTGAGGAAATAGAGGAATGAGCTGTATAGATGAGACTGCTTTGGCGCGAGTCGTGTGTTTCAGCGCTGATGATAGCAACTGATTGTCGGCAGTGCATATCTCTCGTGTTTTTGGACGTATAGTAAGGTCGAACTGTTCGTGAAAGTCACGTTCAATGATGTTACTTGTCGTGCTGGCAATGATAAAAGGATAAGTGAAACATCTTTTTGAGTTGGAGAACGAGATTGTGTGCACTCGTACCCCAAACGTCGTTTTGTTGGAGCCATTGGCGCAGGTAAAACTGCAAGTGTTGACTGGGTAGGTGGGATCGAAATAATTGTGGCAGAGTAAATTTACATATGATCCAGTGTCTATGGGAAATAATTCGCCAGAGTTTGCGTCACGGATGAGGAAGTATGTTGATAGTGGCAACTGGTGATGACATTGGTTGCTGGCATTTGGGCGTGTGAAGCATGACTTGACTGTAGCCATCGCTGGAAAGACAATAGTTTGACTGCGTTTTACCGCGAAAGCAACGTGCTTCAAGCCAACAGAAGTCAGGCGGCCAACAATTTTGGGGTGTTCAGCCACTACTGCTGCAGAGGAGGCTAACCCCTGTAGTTTTCCCAACTCTCCTTGGGCGGATAATCTTGAGTTGTATAAGGTGACTATGCCCATTTGAACGTTGCGTCTGTGCGCAGGAATTTGCAGCCATTCTGCGGTAATAGCGCGTGGAGGGGCTAAAGCTGCGGTGATTCGGACACCAATACGCCGATGGCTGTGGAACTGTGGCTTGGCCTCTGTATGTCGACCTCCTGGGGCTGTTTCGGGACGGTGGTCAACGCTGGTCTCGCCTGATCTGTTTGCGTCTATATTGGACGGCATCGATCGAGGCCGAAACTCACCTAGCGGGGAGGCTCTAGAGCAGGCTGATGAGGTGCTCATTGGTGACATTAGATCGGGCTGATGATGATGTGGATGGAGGCTTGGACAGTCGTGAAGTGATGCAACCTGGCTCTGAGGCAGGTGATCTGCAGTGGTGTTTCTTCCATCACTTGTTTAGACTTGACGGCAGTACGTCGCCTAGCACTTTGACTGATTCGCGCAGAAACTTGGTCATCTCTTGGAGTGCGGGAGGAAGCTTCTGAATGAATAGTCGCATTAAGATTTCCTTGGGTAGGTTGAATTCAGAGGCTTTCTGCTCCATCTCCCTAAATAGCTCGGAAGGCGTGCGGCTACCTAGGGAGAACTGGCTCATCAATTAATTAAGCCTGTCTTCCCGATCTGGTGTCAAGCGCTACCTGACGGCCCTCAGTGTATTGATAAGGGATATTATTTAGTCCGCGACTGAAATACATTGGGATTGTCTCCGAAGCCCTCAAAAGTATTGAGCCTTCGTCTGTTATATTGGACACCTTGGCCATTTAAGTAACATCGTCGATCCATTCATGAAGGTAGTCTGGATTGAATTGGCATATCTTGTACTGGGTCCATGTGGTGGTGCGGCTTGTTGCTGGGCTCGCCACCGGGCTTCCTGCATTTCCTGAGCTGGACGTCATCTTGTGTGTGTGTGTGCTGTCGTCCTTATCCGTCAGCGTGTGTTTTTCCTAGATATTTGTGATCACGAAAGGACGGTTTGTTATGGTGTGGCTCGGGATTTTTTTTCTTTTGTGTTTTCCCTGCTCTACCGGATTCGCTCTTGCATGGCATTCATCCGAAGTGCTTAGGTAAGTGGAATGGCTAGCGCCTGATTTATGTTCTCAAAGGCTAGAGGCTGATTAATTTTTTGATGGCTGTGAGTTCGACGAAACGGGGCACCATTTATGTAGGAGGTTTTGTAGTTAATGTAAGAGGTTCTGCGGGCAGAGCTCTCTACTTAGTGAGGTTATACCCTCCTACCTAATACCTGGTAGCTGTTATTACGATCCGCGTTCATGATTAACACCTGGCCCTTTCCCGAAGGGCGATGTGAGAAAGCTCTGTTGAAGGTCACTGTTTTATTGAACACAATGTTGCAAAGCATAGATAAAAATCGTATAAAAGTAGTCACAATAAGCACAAATTATAAATCCAAGTTTTGCGTTTTCACAGTAACCCAATGTATGCTAAGTTTTGATTGGTAAATCACATAAATACACGGAACTGTAGGGTTTCGTATAAATGATTCAGAAATACACAAAATATAAATCCAGAGAATCCTAGGTGAACTATTAGTGGTCATGGATTTATTTATAGTGTTTATTATGACTACTCCTGTACCGAGATGGTAACTTGTGTTGACAATGTTGATAAGTCTCAAAACCTAGCATACAGTGGACTATTTATATAAGTTGCTCATTATGACTACTTTTACACGATTTTTATATTTGCTTTATTAAATTTTGCTTAATAAAACAATGACATGATGCGGGTACCTTCTCACATCCCCCTTCGGGAAAGGGCTATGGATTAATCATGAACGCGGATCGTAATAACAGCTACCAGATAGTAGGTTGGATGGCAATATCGCACTAAATAGACAACTAGCTCGCAGAACCTCCTACATAAATGATGCCTTGATACGTCGAACTCACAGCCAACATAGAATTAATCAGCATCTAGCCTTTGATAACATCAAGCAATTTGGATGAATGCCACGAAAGAGTGAATGAGGTAAAGCAGGGAGACCACAAAAGGAAATAAATCCTGAGCCACAAATCACGGCGAACCACCATCTTGAAATCACAATTCTCGAAGACAGCCGCACGATGACAGGTGACGACGATGTAATATTGCCATCTATACTAGACAGCACTCACACACATAGGATTACGTCCAGCTCAAGAAATGCAGGAAGCCCGGTGACTGAGCCCAGCCGCAAGCCGCACCACCACAGGGACCCAGTACAAGATATGTCAATTCGATACAGACTACCTTGACGAGTGAGTCGACGACGTTACTTTATTGGCCAAGGTGTCCAATATAATAGACGAGGGCTCAATTATTTTGATGGCTTGGGAGACAATCCCAATGTCTTTCAGACGCGAACTTAAAGAAATCCTGCATCAATACAATGAGGAAACATGTTCGCAGCCATGGCAGAACCTGCAACACGCCATCAAGCAGCGCCTGACACCAGATCGGGAAGACAGACTTAGAGCATTGATGAGCCAGATGTCCCTAGGTAGCTGCACGCCTTTCCAGCTATTTAGGGAGATGGAGCAGAAAGCCCCTGAATTCAAACTATCCAAAGAAATCATAGTGCGATTATTCATTCAGAAGCTTCCTCCCGCACTCCAAGAGATGGTCACGTTTCTGCATGAATCCGTTGAAGTGCAAGACGACGTATTGCCGGCACGTCTAGAAAAGTGGTGGAATAAACACCACTGCAGCTCACCTGCCTCAGAGCCAGGTTGCATCACATAACGACTGTCCGAGCCTCAATCCACATCATCATTAGCCCGCACTAATGTCACCAATGAGCGCCTCAACAGCCTGCTTGAGAGCCTCACCGCCAGGCCAAATTCGGCCCCAGTCAATGCTGTCCACAATAGACGCGAACAGAGCAGGCGTGATCTGCGTCGACCACCGTCCCGAAACAGCACCAGGAGGTCGACGTCCAAAGTCCAGGCCACATTTCCACAGCTACTGGCGGAGTGGTGTCCGAATCACCGCAGCTATGGCTATTCCACGTGCTATTACCTCAGAAATGGCTATACATTCCCGCGTACAGACGCGACGTTCAAATGGGCACGGTCACTTCCGACAATTCAGGATGATCCGACCATCGAGAGTTCGGAAAACTGCTAGGATCAGCCTCCTCTGAAGCAGTAGAGACTGTTCACCCGAAGATTGTTGGCCGCCCGACGTCAGGTGGCTCGACGCCCGTTGCTTTCGCGGTAAAGCGCAATCAAACTATTGTCTTTCCAGCGATGGCTCCAGTCAAGTCATGCTTCACACGCCCAAATGCCAACAACCAATGTCATCGCCAGTGGCCACTATCAACATCCTTCCTCATCCGTGACGCAAACTCTGGCGAATTATTTCTCATAGACACTGGATCATATGTAAATTTACTCCGCCACAATTATTTTGATCCCACCCACCCAATCAACAACTGCAGGCTTACCTGCGCCAATGGCTCCAACATAGCGACGTTTGGGGTTCGAGTACACACAATCTTGTTCTCCAACTCAAAAAGATGTTTCACTAATCCTTTTATCATTGCCAGGACGACAAGTAACATCATTGAACGTGACTTTCTCGTGGTCTTGTACACATTGATAGGAGTACATTCGGTATTGCCGTAAGGCAATTTTCATCGGGGCTAGCCTTGAGCGCCGCTTTCAGTTCCCGGTGTGGCCTTCGATGAAACTATTTCCTCTAGGATTACGAGCCGCGGTCACGGAGTGTTTGACACCATAGTATTCCAGTAGAGCAGCGAACCCTTCGCCGATGAACTGGACGCCGGGATTGATTGTCACTTTAGTTGGAGCACGAAACCGAGCAAACCAATTGATCTCTAAAGCATAACTGACAATGTCATGTGTCATGTCTGGCTGTGGTATGGCATCATACCATGCAGTGGTGCGATCCCGTATTGACAGTAGATAGCGTATATTGTTCACGGTAGGTAAGGTTAACTGATCAACTTGTATGTGCCTGAACCGTACTTTGAGCACATGTATGACGTGTGGCGCCGTTTTGCTGTGTCTCATCACTTTGCATTTCTGACATTCTAGACATTGTTTTGACTACATCCTGACATCTCGCTGCATGCCAGGCCAAAAATTCGTTCTGAATAAAATTTCCACTGAGGCTTTGCCAGATGGGTGACTCATTGAATGGTAAATCTCGAAGATCTTGTGACGGAGGTTTTTAAGTATAAATAGCTGAGCCCCAACGCCAGTTATTTCACACTGCAGCAGAGTTCCATCGTAATCAAATTGCCGAAGTGATGGATACTCTTGCTGTACTGTGTGCAATTTCTGATTACTAATAGAAACTGGAAACAGGATAGAGGCACAGAGTTCTGCAGGATGGATCAGGGTGTCTGCAACAAAGTTTTCTGAACGGTTTACGTGAGTGACTTCATATTCATAATCGTGTATTCGTGTAAGTTGCGAGTTGACACATCGTGAATTTAAATACTCTTTCTTTCATCTGAGCATCGGTAGTATTGGAAGGTGGTCGTTGTGGATCTTGAACTTTCGGCCATCCAGATAGGTGTGGATGTGTAGGATCGACCGGTAGATTGAGAGTAACACTTTCAGTAATATATTATATCGCGTCTCGCGAGGTTGTAGTTTTTGTGAGTAGAACGCGATAGGTTGGTTTACGCCGTTGATAGTCTGTTGAAGTACTGTGCCTGTGACAACGTCGGATGCGTCAGTGATTCATTCCAACGTTTGAGACCAATCAGGAATATGTAGCATGATCGCTTTACATGAGGCCCTTTTTGGCGTCCTCGTAGGCCGGCATGTCTTCCACCTTAAGCTGAATCAGTTGTGATTTCTTGACAAAACGGCTATCTGGCACGAAATATTTGTAAAGAGGTGCTAGAATCTTGGCAAGGCAAGGTACGAATCGAGAGTAGTAGTACATATTGCCCAAGAATCGTCGTAACCCTCGAACGGTGATTGGAGGCTGTAGATCTGGAATGGCACAAACCTTAGCAGGTAGAGATGTCATGCCTTTATCGGAAATATGATGACTGCGGAATTCAATTGATTTTTGTGTAAAAACACGTTTATTGCCATGAAGCCGGAGGCCATAGTCTATTAGACGTGCGAGTAGAATGTCAATATGCTGCATATGTGCGGAAATTGAGTTGGAGCATACGAGAATGTCGTCAAAGTAGAAAATTACAAATGGTAGACAATCTAGTATTTCGTCCATAACGCGTTGAAATGTTTGAGATGCGTTCTTAAGACCAAAAGGCATATAATGATATTCGTGAGTGCCACCTCCTGTGAATCTGAGTGCAGTATAGGATACGGAGTCTTTGTCCATCGGCACGTGGTAATGAGCTTTCACTAGGTCGAGTTTTGAGTACACAGCATGACCGATAGCAGATCTGAGTAGGTCAGCTGGATTTGGCAGGATGTACGAATCAGACTGTGTGCAAGAATTGAGAATACGATAATCCTCGCACACTCTGAATGTTCCGGGTTCACTCTTTGGTATTACTACCATAGGCGACGCAAATGGTAAGCTGAATCGTGCACAGATAACTTGTTGGCGGCGGCCTTATGTTTGTGTGGTGCCAATGGACGTGTTCTCGGAGGATGAAGAAGTGGCTTAGATAAGATGATACGATGAGTTGTGATGGCACTCTTCCTCTTGAGATCGGGCATAAAGAAGATAGGTTTGAAAATCTCTTCATGTCGATTTAGAAAATCGTCCAGTTGTGGTACATGAGGAACTGGAGGAATAAGCTGTATAGATGAGACTGCTTTTGTGCGAGTCGTGTGTTTTAACGCTGATGATAGCAATTGATTGTCTGCAGTGCATATCTCTCGTGTTTTTGGACGTATGGTAAGGTTGAACGGTTCGAGAAAGTCACGTTCAATGATGTTACTCGTCGTCCTGGCAATGATAAAAGGATTAGTGAAACATCTTTTTGAGTTGGAGAACAAGATTGTGTGTACTCGAACCCCAAACGTCGCTATGTTGGAGCCATTGGCGCAGGTAAGCCTGCAGTTGTTGATTGGGTGGGTGGGATCAAAATAATTGTGGCGGAGTAAATTTACATATGATCCAGTGTCTATGAGAAATAATTCGCCAGAGTTTGCGTCACGGATGAGGAAGGATGTTGATAGTGGCCACTGGCGATGACATTGGTTGTTGGCATTTGGGCGTGTGAAGCATGACTTGACTGGAGCCATCGCTGAAAAGACAATAGTTTGATTGCGCTTTACCGCGAAAGCAACGGGCGTCGAGCCACCTGACGTCGGGCGGCCAACAATCTTCGGGTGAACAGTCTCTACTGCTTCAGAGGAGGCTGATCCTAGCAGTTTTCCGAACTCTCGATGGTCGGATCATCCTGAATTGTCGGAAGTGACCGTGCCCATTTGAACGTCGCGTCTGTACGCGGGAATGTATAGCCATTTCTGAGGTAATAGCACGTGGAATAGCCATAGCTGCGGTGATTCGGACACCACTCCGCCAGTAGCTGTGGAAATGTGGCCTGGACTTTGGACGTCGACCTCCTGGTGCTGTTTCGGGACGGTGGTCGACGCAGATCACGCCTGCTCTGTTCGCGTCTATTGTGGACAGCATTGACTGGGGCCGAATTTGGCCTGGCGGTGAGGCTCTCAAGCAGGCTGTTGAGGCGCTCATTGGTGACATTAGTGCGGGCTAATGATGATGTGGATTGAGGCTCGGACAGTCGTTATGTGATGCAACCTGGCTCTGAGGCAGGTGAGCTGCAGTGGTGTTTATTCCACCACTTTTCTAGACGTGCCGGCAATACGTCGTCTTGCACTTCAACGG
The DNA here is from genome assembly GCA_029291075.1 of Eudiplozoon nipponicum. Classification (NCBI taxonomy): domain Eukaryota; kingdom Metazoa; phylum Platyhelminthes; class Monogenea; order Mazocraeidea; family Diplozoidae; genus Eudiplozoon; species Eudiplozoon nipponicum. The sequence continues at coordinate 172,121 of JAQBSW010000495.1, forward strand.
ATTCATGCAGAAACGTGACCATCTCTTGGAGTGCGGGAGGAAGCTTCTGAATGAATAGTCGCACTATGATTTCTTTGGATAGGTTGAATTCAGGGGCTTTCTGCTCCATCTCCCTAAATAGCTGGAAAGGCGTGCAGCTACCTAGGGACATCTGGCTCATCAATGCTCTAAGTCTGTCTTCCCGATCTGGTGTCAGGCGCTGCTTGATGGCGTGTTGCAGGTTCTGCCATGGCTGCGAACATGTTTCCGCATTGTATTGATGCAGGATTTCTTTAAGTTCGCGTCTGAAAGACATTGGGATTGTCTCCCAAGCCATCAAAATAATTGAGCCCTCGTCTATTATATTGGACACCTTGGCCAATAAAGTAACGTCGTCGACTCACTCGTCAAGGTAGTCTGTATCGAATTGACATATCTTGTACTGGGTCCCTGTGGTGGTGCGGCTTGCGGCTGGGCTCAGTCACCGGGCTTCCTGCATTTCTTGAGCTGGACGTAATCCTATGTGTGTGAGTGCTGTCTAGTATAGATGGCAATGTTACATCGTCCTCACCCGTCATCGTGCGGCTGTCTTCGAGAATTGTGATCTCGAGAGGGTGGTTCGCTGTGATTTGTGGCTCAGGATTTATTTTCTTTTGTGGTCTCCCTGCTTTACCTCATTCACTCTTTCGTGGCATTCATCCAAATTGCTTGATGTTCTCAAAGGCTAGATGCTGATTAATTCTTTGTTGGCTGTGAGTTCGACGTATCAAGGCATCATTAATGTAAGAGGTTCTGCGAGCTAGTTGTCTATTTAGTGCGATATTGCCCTCCTACCTAATATCTGGTAGCTGTTATTACGATCCGCGTTCATGATTAATCCATAGCCCTTTCCCGAAGGGGGATGTGAGAAGGTACCCGCATCATGTCATTGTTTTATTAAGCAAAATTTAATAAAGCAAATATAAAAATATATATATAAATAATAACCCTTATCAATACACTGAGGGCCGTCAGGTAGCGCTTGACACCAGATCGAGAAGACAGGCTTAAATAATTGATGAGCCAGTTCTCCCTAAGTAGTCGCACGCCTTCCGAGCTATTTAGAGAGATGGAGCAGAAAGCCTCTGAATTCAACCTACCCAAGGAAATCTTAATGCGACTATTCATTCAGAAGCTTCCTCCCGCATTCCAAGAGATGACCAAGTTTCTGCGCGAATCAGTCAAAGTGCTAGGCGACGTACTGCCGTCAAGTCTAAACAAGTGATGGAAGAAACACCACTGCAGATCACCTGCCTCAGAGCCAGGTTGCATCACTTCACGACTGTCCAAGCCTCCATCCACATCATCATCAGCCCGATCTAATGTCACCAATGAGCACCTCATCAGCCTGCTCTAGAGCCTCCCCGCTAGGTGAGTTTCGGCCTCGATCGATGCCGTCCAATATAGACTCAAACAGAGCAGGCGAGACCAGCGTCGACCACCGTCCCGAAACAGCCCCAGGAGGTCGACATACAGAGGCCAAGCCACAGTTCCACAGCCATCGGCGTATTGGTGTCCGAATCACCGCAGCTTTAGCCCCTCCACGCGCTATTACCGCAGAATGGCAGCAAATTCCTGCGCACAGACGCAACGTTCAAATGGGCATAGTCACCTTATACAACTCAAGATTATCCGCACAAGGAGAGTTGGGAAAACTACAGGGGTTAGCCTCCTCTGCAGCAGTAGTGGCTGAACACCCCAAAATTGTTGGCCGCCTGACGTCTGTTGGCTTGAAGCACGTTGCTTTCGTGGTAAAGCGCAGTCAAACTATTGTCTTTCCAGCGATGGCTACAGTCAAGTCATGCTTCACACGCCCAAATGCCAGCAACCAATGTCATCACCAGTTGCCACTATCAACATACTTCCTCATCCGTGACGCAAACTCTGGCGAATTATTTCTCATAGACACTGGATCATATGTAAATTTACTCTGCCACAATTATTTCGATCCCACCCACCCAGTCAACACTTGCAGTTTTACCTGCGCCAATGGCTCCAACATAGCGACGTTTGGGGTACGAGTGCACACAATCTCGTTCTCCAACTCAAAAAGATGTTTCACTTATCCTTTTATCATTGCCAGCACGACAAGTAACATCATTGAACGTGACTTTCACGAACAGTTCGACCTTACTATACGTCCAAAAACACGAGAGATACGCACTGCCGACAATCAGTTGCTATCATCAGCGCTAAAACACACGACTCGCGCCAAAGCAGTCTCATCTATACAGCTCATTCCTCTATTTCCTCATGTATCAGAACTGGACGAAGTTCTAAAGCGACATGAAGAGATTTTCATACCTATCTACTTTATGCCAGATCTCAAGATGAAGCGTGCCATTATAAATCATCGTATCATCTTATCTTAGCCACTTTCTCATGCTCCCAGAGCACGTCCATTGGCACCACACAAACATAAGGCCGCCGAGCAAGAATTCGCCATGCTACGTCAACACTGCTGATAATCCGTCAAAGATCAGACGAATTATTTTGGCCAAAATGAAGAGTAATCCTAGACAAGGATACAAAATCCTCACAGATTACATTAAATATAAGGAAAAGTTAAGGCTTATATTACCTGAGGATAAAACAGAATATGAATTTCTCTGTGAAGTGGATGAAATATTTGGCAATTTGATATGTACTACACAGAGTTAAAGAAATTTCATGGAATTACCTGATCCTTCGGGATACCAGGAACCAGGACTTGTTATTGACAGTGATGCATTGATAAAATTAATGTTAAAAATAAAATCAAAAGAACAAAAGGATTACCGTGGTATTTCGACTGATAACCTGCTTCAATTACCCTTAACTTTTATGAATGCGCTCTGCAACTTAATAAATAGAATTTTGAAGAATGGGAAATTACCAATCGATATACTAACGATAGTATCTAAACCGTTGCCAAAAGTAAGTAAGCCAACGTGCGCCAGTGATCATAGATTAATCTCTATTATCCCTTCGTTTTTGCAGATAATAGAACGATTGATACTACATCATTTAGAAAGTATGTTGCCGGCTGATATTGATATATGTCAACAACTACTAATATGCTTTCTATGTGGAAACATGTAATTACATTAGATGAGAATAAGTTAGATGCATTAATTGTATTTATAGATATCTCAAAAGCTTTTGACTCTATATCTTTTATGCTATTTTGAATGCGATTATTTTGTTGAATATTGATCCGAATATTTTTAGATTACTTAAATACTATTTATATAATCGACGAATGAGTAATCAAGTAAACGATTTGATATCAAAATCGAAACGAGTAACGAGTGGAGTTCCACAGGGATCAAGCTTGGAGCCAATTTTATTTAAAATTGTATTTGCAAATTTGGAAACTAAGATCCTTAACGGTCGAGTTTGCAAATTTGCTGATGATTTAAAAATAATCTTTCCAATTGATCCAAAGAATGTCGAATTCTCCAAAAATAATGTGACATTAGATTTGTATGATTTGAGTAAATATTTGATCACGCTAGGGTTGAGAATAAACAATAAAAAGACGAACAAACTTTAATTATGTTTATTTTCATGATGCTGTTATTAATGATGTGTTTGAGATTAAACTTATGCAAGAAATTAAGGATTTAGGCATAACTATTTAATGTACAGCTTCTGTTGAGAGACATATTGAAAGTATAGTAGGCAGTGCCAAGAAAAGATGGGCACTAATAAATCGAAATATCTTATCGACTGACATAAAACTTAAAATGTATATAATATGGATTAGACCAATACAAGAATATGCTGTCGCTACTTGGAATCTATTAAAAAAGGGTTTGTCCAATAAGATAGAAGCTGTACAAAGAAAAGTTGTGAAACAAATTAGTCCTATCTCCTGCACTATATACGCCACTATATTTCAGTTTGTTTGAGTGGTACCAGGACGGATGTTAGAAGTAAACCTCATAATGCAACCTTGTAAATGATGTTGATAAACCCCTTTACCGTAGGCAAAAACAGGTTTATTAGTCATTTGTTGCAAAAATGGTAGCTTTCATTTTATCGATGTAGAAATAGTATGTGGCCGGAAAATTTCGTTTTGAAACTTTAATTTTAATTGCAGACATAATAGAAATAAAAATACGTGGATACATTAACTTACAAAATTGTTAAGCAGATACAAGTTGCAACTGCACTAGACCGAGGTGATGCGTACACGTTTGTCGACGGCCAACGAAATTTGGTTGGAGCAACATTAATGTTGCTTTCAATGTGTCAGATGTGAATTGCTTCAGATATTTATAACTTATACATTAGCGTAGTGCAACATGCGGATTGTAGATGCACAAAATGAGCTTGTCATACACTATCTAACGCGGAGCGCAACTATAATTCAATCAAGAAGGATATGCTGGTAATTTAGTGTACATTTAAAATTTCATGGTTCCACGACATTGGTAAACCCGATGAACATGTACACAAAACTTAAAGCATTTATACATTTGCGATCGCTGGACATAAATAAACCACGCATGCATCAAACAGTCAAATAACTGCCTGAATTAACAATGTGTTGCAAACTGGGATAATAAAGGAGGCAAAGAGCTGAAACTGTTCGGCGCAAAGTTCTACAACGTAGTGGCTTTATAAAGCACAACTGTACTCGCTGCAACATCTGCAATGTGGTAAGAGTATTTATAGGCAGTACCGGATACTGGTAAACTGAAAAAGTGGTAGGTGCTGAAGCAGTGCGGATAGAAATATTTAATTTATTATGAGTATTTATGCTATACTGGCGCCAGTAGTCTCTACGATACAAAACCGGCAGTTTTAAAGCAGCAAGATATTTCAACTTATTTTCAGAATTGCCCCATATAACACACACATAGGCCGCAAACCAGCATCATTCTGTTTAACTCAAAATAATATATTCCTTAATGGTTAATTATTAGGGCCGATAATGCTGGGCCGAGTTGAAGTGATTTACATATTTACATTAATAAAAAAATTAACACGCCGTGTAGAATTTTCGTTGCTTTTAACGATCAAGAGGTCTCGGTTCGTACTGTGACATAAAGAACAACGAATATGTTACTTTGGTTCATCTGCAGCAATTTCAACAAATCAAAACACGCGAATAGAATTAGCAGAGATACTGCACTGGAGTTGCAGACTGGTTGTTTGTCCATGCTCAATCGGCATCATGTAATCTGTAGACATGTGTGCCGAAAGGACATGCACCACACCCATTCAATGAATGCTTACGCTATTGATGTCTGAATAACACCTGCTAATTGCGTAATTGACTAAAATTATTTAGAGCGCTATTGGTGAGCTTGTTTTGTAAAGAATCGATGTTGATTATAAGTATCCGGATGAAATGGTGTGTACCAAGCCATTAACACTTGGCGTGTTATGTTGTAACATGCGGATCCGCGTTAAAACCCAACGAAGTTCAATTTTGACAAATATAGTTCTCTTTAAAGTCAAATAGTATAATTCTGGTTTTTCACAATATTTCTCGTAACTGTGTTTTAGCAACAATCTCTGTTAGTTTCAAGCAGTTTTAAATGAGATATCTTTAACTGCAAATTTAATTTTAGTTAATAGGGTTTTGTATATTAATAATACACACCCACCCGCAAAACGTAGGTAATATGCAGTGGATTTAATTGACTTAAAACTCAAAGGCAGGGTCTATATATTTAGTTTACCTTAACCATTTTTATATTACTACTAACAGTTCAATTAAGGTTCTCTTGATTTATATTTTATGTATTTCTCAATTATTTATCCGAAAACCTACAGTTCAGTGGTTTTATGTGATTTAACACTCAAAACCTAGCATACAGTGGATTATTGCAGCAATGCAAAACTTGGATCTAATTACAGTGTTTACTGTGACAACTCTTAAACCGAGATGATTACTTGTGTGGACTAATTATTTGTGGTTCTTATTGTGTCTACTTTTACACGATTTATATCTTTGCTTTATAACATTTTGCTTAATAAAACGATGACGTGATGCTCATGCCTTCTCACATCACACTTAGGGAAAAGGCCATGGATAAGTCATTAATGCGGATCGAAATAACGGCTACCAGATAGTAGATAGGAGGACAATATTGCCCTAAATAGACAACTAGATTGCAGAACCTCTCATATTAACTACAAAATCTCCTAAAATCTCGCCAACATTATGTCTAGCCTTTGAGAACATCAAGCACTTCGGATGAATGCCACGCAAGTGTAAATGAGGTAAAGCAGGAAGAACACACAAGAAAATAAATCCTGAGCCACAAATCAAAGCGAAACACCCACTCAAGATCACAATTCTCGAAGACAGCCACACGATGACGGATGAGGACGGTGTAACATTGCCATTTATACTCGACAGCACAAATAAAATGCAGGAAGCCCGGTGGCGAGCCCAGCCACAAGCCGCACCACCACATACACCCAGTAAAAGATATGCCAATTTGATCCAGACTACCTTGACGAGTGGGTCGACAATGCTACTATATTGGCCAAGGTGTACAATATAACAGACGAGGGCCCAATTTTTTGCGGGCTTGGGAGACAATCCCAATGTCATTCAGATGCGGACTTAAAGACATCCTGCATTAATACACTAAGGGAACATGTGCGCAGCCATGGCAAAGCCTGCAACGCACCGTTAAGCAGCACTTGACACCAGATTGGGATGACAGGCTTACAGAATTGATGAGCCAGATGTCCCGAGGTAGCCGCACGCCTTCCGAGCTATTTAGGGAAATGGAGCAGAAAGCCTCTGAATTCGACCTGCGCGAGGAAATCTTGATGCGACTATTCATTCAGAAGCTTCCTCCCGCACTCCAAGAGATGACCATATTTCAGTGCGAATCCGTTGAATTGCAAGACTACGTACTGCTGGCACGTTTAGACAAGTGGTGGAAGAAACACCACTGCAGCTACCTTCCTCAGAACAAGGTTACATCACCTCACGACTGTCCAAGTCTCAATCCACATCATCGTCAGCCCGAACTAATGTCACCAATGAGCGCCTCATCAGCCTGCTCGAGAGCCTCACGTTCAGGCCAGATTCGGCCTCAACCGATTCCGTCCACCATAGACGCGACCAGAGCAGGTGAGACCAGCTTCGACCATTGTCCCAAAACAGCACCAGAATGTCGACGTCCAGAGGCCAGGCCACAGTTCAACGACTATCGGCGTTGTGGTGTCCGAATCACAGCAGCCATGGCCACTGCACGCCCTATTGCCTCAGTAATGGCTGGAAATTCCCGCGCACAGACACGACGTTCATATGGGCGCGGTCGCCTTCCACAACTCAGGATGATCCGTCCATGGAGGATTCGGATAACTGCTGGTGTCAGCCTCCTCTGCGGCAATAGAGGCTGATCACCCCAATATTTTTGGTCGCCCGACGTTTGATGGCTCAAAGCACGTTGCTTCCACGTTAGAGCGCAATCCAAATATTGTCTTTACAGCGACCTATCCAGTCAAGTCTTTCTTTAAAAGTTCAAATTCCAGCAACCAGTCCCATCATCAGTTGCACTATCTACATCCTTCCTCATCCGTGACGCAAACTATGGCGAGTTATTTCGCATAGACACTGGATCACATGTAAGCTTATTCCAACACAATTACTTCAAACCCACCCACCTAGTCAACACTAGCAGTCTTACCTAAGCCAATGGCTTAAACATAGCGACGTTTGGGGTACCAGTAAACACAATCTCGGTCTCCACCTCAAAAAGATGCTTCAATTATTCTTTAATCATTGCCAACACGAAAAAAACATCATTGTACGTGACCTCCTCGAACAATTTGAACTTACTATTCGTCCAAGAACACGAGAGATACGCACTGCCGACAATCAGTTGTTTACATCAGCGCTAAAATACACGACTTGCGCCGAAGCAGCTTTATGCTCGATCTCAAGAGGAAGCGTGACATCACAGCTCATCGTATCATATTATCGATACCACTTCCTCATCCTCCCAGAGCACGTCCATTGGCACCACACAAACATAAGGCCGCCGAGCAAGAATTCGTCATGCTACGTCAAAAAGGCATCTGTGTACGATCCAGCTTATTATTTGCGTCGCCTGCAGTAGTGGTGCCAAAGAGTGAACCTAGAACATTAAGATTTTGCGGGGATTATCGTATTCTCAATTCTTGCACACAGTCTTATTCGTACAGCCGGCCAAATACAGCTGACCTACTCAGATCTGCTATCGGTCATGCAGTGTACCCAAAACTCGACCTAGTGAAAGCTCATTACCACGTGCCGATGGACAAAGACTCCGTATCCTATACTGCACTCAGATTCACAGGCGGTGGCACTCACGAATATCATTATATGCCTTTTGGTCTTAAGAAGGCATCTTAAACATTTCAACGCGTTATGGACGAAATACTAGATTGTCTACCATTTGTAATTCTCTACTTAGACAACATTCTCGTATTCTCCAACTCAATTTCCGCACATATGCAGCATATTGACATTCTACTCGCACGTCTAATAGACTATGGCCTCCGGCTTCATGGCAATAAACGTGTTTTTGCACAAAAATCAATTGAATTCCGCAGTCATCATATTTCCGATAAAGGCATGACATCTCTACCTGCTAAGGTTCGTGCCATTCCAGATCTACAGCCTCCAATAACCGTTCGAGTGTTACGACGATTCTTGGGCAAGATGTACTACTACTCTCGATTCGTACCTTGCCTTACCAAGATTCTAGTACCTCTTTACAAATATTTCGTGCCAGATAGCCGTTTTGTCAAGAAATCACAACTGATTCAGCTTAAGGTGGAAGACATGCCGGCCTACGAGGATGCCAAAAAGGGCCTCATGTAAAACGATCATGCTACATATTCCTGATTGGTCTCAAACGTTGGAATGAATCACTGACACATCCGACGTTGTCACAGGCACAGTACTTCAACAGACTATCAACGGCGTATACCAAACAATCGCGTTCTACTCGCAAAAACTACAACCTCGCGAGAAGCGATATAATATATTACTGAAAGTGTTACTCTCAATCTACCGGTCGATCGTACACATCCACACCTATCTGGATGGCCGAAAGTTCAAGATCCACAACAACCACCTTCCAATACTACCGATGCTCAGAGGAAGGAAGAAAGAGTATTTATATCCAAGACGTGTCAACTCACAACTTACACGAATAAACGAGTATGAATAGGAAGTCACCAACGTCAAAGGATAAGAAAATGTAGTTGTAGACTCCCTGAGCCGTCCTGAAGAACTCTGTGTTTCTATCCTGTGTTCTTCACCTATAAGTACTCAGGAATTGCAAGCAGCACAGCAAGATGATCCATCACTTCGGACATTTGATTTCAATCGCCTCAAAACATTTGATTATGATAGAACTCTGCTGCAGTGTGAAATAACTGGCGTGGGCCCTCGGCCGTTTTTACCTCAAAAACTCCGTAACAAGATCTTCAAGGTTTACCATTCAAAGAGCCACCCATCTGGCGAAGCCCCAGTGGAAATTTTATCCAGAACGTATTTTGCCGCGATGTCAATAAGTGGTCAAAACAATGTCTAGAATGTCAGAAACGCAAAGTGACGAGACACACTATAACGGTTCACGCACATACATGTTGATCTGGTAACCTTACCTGCCGTGAACACTATCTACTGTCAATACGGGTTCGAACCCCTCGATGGTATGAGGCAATACCATTGCCAGACAAGAAGCAAGACACTGTCAGTTATGCTTTAGAGCTCAATTGGTTCGCTCGATTTCGTGCTCCAGCTAAAGTGACAACCGATCCCGGCGCACAGTTCCACGGCGAAGAGTTCGCTGCTCTATGGCGGCTCGTAATCCTAGCGGAAATGGTTTCGTCGAAATGCCACATCGGGTACTAAAAGCGTCGCTCAGGGCTAACCCAGAAGAAAATTGGCTTAAGGCTTTGCCGGAAGTACCCCTATCAATGCGTACAAGGCCTCGAGAGCCGATCAAAATGTAGTTCCGCTGAAATGGTACTTGGCAAATGTCTACGGCTGCCTGGCGAACTAGTCCGATCACGCTCTAGAACTGCGATAACGATGAACGATCCAGAATTTCTGTTTCCACTTTGCAGTTAACTACAGTACAAAGTTCAGAATCTGTCGATCTGTCCTACACGTCAGCAAAATGGTCCAATCTATAAACGCAAACATTTTGATTGCTGCAAATGGTTCTTCGTAATCAACGACGTGGATAACCGGATTCTAGCCAAATTGTAGCGCTGTTCTTATCGTGTGTTAGATCGACGTCAGAATTACATTATTTTGGAGATTAATGGCAAAGCTGAAGCTGTTTCTAACCACAGATTATCCCTGGCCGACTTTGATCCAAATGGCCCGCTGTTCCACAATGTTGACCTATCAGGCGGCGAAGAAACGTTTATTCCACCTCCAGACAGTTTTGCTGACCACGGGCTGGCTCCTAAAATCTCACCAGCAACAGAGCCAACTGACGCCGTCTGGCCACCAGGAGATATAGAGGAACGAGAGTCAGTGTCGACAGAGCCAACATCAGTGTTTACTCGTTATGTCATAGCCACAACACCACCTGTAAGGTTAGCCCCCTTCATTGTGTACTAGTTTAAAATATCGGGGGGTGTATGTAACACGCGGCTCCGCGTTACAAACCAAAGAATTTCAATTTTGACAAATATAGTTCTCTTCAAGGTCAATTAGTCTAATTTTCATTTTATACAATATTTTATTCGTAACTGTGATTATAGAAAATATCTGTTACTTTCAAGCTGTTTTAATTGAGATTTCTTGAACTGCAAATTTAATTGTAATTAATAGGGTTTTGTTTGATAATAATACACACCCACGCGCAATACGCAGATAACACGCAGTGGATTTATGTGAACTTAACGTTCAAAGCCAGGATCTATATATTTAGTGTGCTTTAACCATTTTTATATAACTACTAACGGTTCAATTAAGACTCTCTTGATTTATACTTTATGTATTTCTAAACCATTTATCCGAAATCCTACAGTTAAATGGATTTATGTGATTTAACTGCCAAAACCTAGCATAAAGTGGATTATTGTAACAACAAAAAACTTGGTTCTAATTACATTATTTATTGTGACTACTCTTATACCGAGATGGTAACTTGTGTTGACAATATTGATAACTCTCAAAACCTAGCATACAGTGGACATTATTTTTGGTGCTTATTGTGACTACTTTTACACGATTTTTATCTTTGCTTTATAACATTTTACCTAATATAAAAATGACTTGATGCTTGTGTCTTCTCACATCACCCTTCGGGAAAGGGCCATGGATTAATCATGAATGCGGATCGTAATAACAGCTACCAGATATTAGGTAGGAGGACAATATCGCACTAATTACACAACTAGCTTGCATAACCTCTCACATTAACTAGAAAACCTCCTACAATCTCGTCAACATTATTTCTTTTTAAAGCATCCCGTCCGTAATTAACTGAGGACCGATGAAAAAGTTATAGTATACAAATTCGAACCAATAGCATTGCAATTGATCAATAGCAGTACATATAAGATGAGCAGAGTGAAGTAGGGGCGAAATGCAGTAATTGTTATTTACGTCGCATTAGAAATATTTCATTGTTAGTCTATTGAAACCCTGTCTTTCACTACTAATTAGGCTTTTAAATGTAGAAATCCTTACTTTTATTCGTTTAGAAAATGAGCGGTTATGAAGTATGCCAATTTTGTCTTGCCAAAATTTTACAGAGTTCAACTAAAAATAAATTCCAATTAGTCTACAGAAGGAGTAAATTGTGCGCTGTTCAATGCATAAATTATTACAAAATATTTCATGGCCAGTAGGTTCTTTATCCTGCATTAGGCGCATACGCACCTAGACTTTTCTCGACTTTGTTTATTTGAAAGAAATCTTTCAATAAATAAATTATTCATCACATCATTCCAAAGTGATATGCTTATTAAAAATATATTCTCAATATTTGCAGCCTAAATATATGATAAAACTGTCATACAATGATTAATAAATTTTGATCAATCATCACGAACAAAATCGTTCTTTAAAAGTTACCACTTACTGATACCTTAATGGACAATACACTGAACTACAATTAAAAAATAAATGATTGCGCGAGTGGTGGTAACAATTCTTTAAATTAAGTTTGCGAGCTTGAAATACATACAAATTTTATTGTTTTTAACCAGCCGTCAAACAAGATTAAAAAAGTAACGCCAGTTGCGTTGGACGCATTTCGCCAAATTATACTTATAAAAATTGTTATTGAAAGAGAAATAATTTCCTGATGAGATTTGATTATAACTGTAAGGCAAAGTTTGAACCCAATCTATCAGTTGCTTCATAATTTGCTCATATATGAACTACAAAATATATTGTACTTATCTGATGCTGTGTTGTAGTAAACACCTTACGTGCATTATCGATGATATGATGACAAATATTTAATAGATTTTGCTACATAAAATATTAGCCATAGTGGACGGTAATTCCGCGTGAAATAATTAGGAGCAGTAATGAAAACGTTCGAGAGCCACACCATTAAACTTCTAGATTGCTTGTAATAGGCGATACCAGATACCAGGTGGCGTTCCTGAGTAACCTCGCTTATTGCTGATTAGAGTAAAGTCGAAAAGACTAATGGAGCACTAAGAGCTTGGAAATCCATTCCGTGGCATTCGAAATGTGTGTCAATATATCAAATCGCAAAATCTATAAAATGTTTATATTTATAATTATTGACTATAAAATCTGATGTCTGTTCAACTTCAATCAGTGGGCGAATGTCGATATAACTCTAACAAAGAAAAATTATGGAGCATGAACTAAATCAGCCATATCTCCTTCTTTCGTTGGAATCGTGTGGGAAAACGTTTTACAAAAAAATATAAAATTCGCAAACAATTAACAAATTGGTTTAAAGAAAAGACTACTTTTAGGACGTTTTAAAAAAATTAATTATGTATTGAAGATGCACAAACATGTGTTGAGGCCCCTAACCTATTCGTGTCTGTAAGCCCCATAGATGCCAGATCGCTGGAAGTCCTAAAATTCACAGTAGAATCTGATATGCTTATATTATTGCTAGTGTCATTTAAATTCAAGTCCGCTATGTCCTGCACTAACTTGCATGTGTCCTCATACTTAATATCGGTATCCATGATCAAATGTTTTAATAATTAAATTGACACTTACAATGGCAATCGGAAGGTGAGAGTCGGACAGCTGCTATGCCAGCAATAATCTGTTTTGATGTGTACGTGACCCACAAATAAAACAATTATACCTGTTCCAAGGCTCCTCCTCAGTGTTATATTATATCAGAACACAAGGCAATTGATGGAAGAGTTTATTGTTTAATGTTGTAATCGTTTACTATGGAAAGAAATGTTAAAATGCAGCAGACCAAAGTTTCAATACCAGACATGAAGCAAGATACCCAAAAACTGAAAATAGCGCACAATTTTAAAAATCAAGTCTTTAAACAAAGAATGTTCTGGAAAATAAAAAGAAAAAATTCTTTTAAATAAAGTTGTTACAATCAGCTATGGTGGTTTAAATTTATCATTCAAGGTCATTTTATATAAGGCGGAGGATTCAACATCCTCCACATACACCACCTTCTCAAAAAAAGAGAGGAACGACTAATAGTAGATGTAATCATCGTTCTTCGGCTGACGATGTATTCTTCCAGAACGTTTTGTGCATACTGGCGCTCCTGACGTCGTCATCTCGCCCGATATAACATTCGCTGGTTCTTCAATATCATCTGGTGTCGACAAATAATTTTCATGCTGTGATTCAGTACAATAAGATTTTGCTATGTTAGACAACGGTTTTTCCGAGTACTGCATTTCATTATGTGTCTGCAAGATGGGATTGCACACCTCAGATTCGCCAATGGAACGGTCATTCGACGCATCTTTTAATTCGGTCACACCGTCAATCCAGATAAACTGGGGAATACAGCAATCCAACGTAACACAATCCTCAATGCCAATTATTTCTATGATGACATTCTTGTCAGTCATCTTCTTGACCTTGTAAGGTCCTTTGTAAAATGGTGTTAGGCAGTTCTTCCATTCTCATTAGTTATATATACATGCGAAGCCGATTTTAAATCGGAAGACACATAGCATTTAGTTTTAGGTTTTCTAGTCTTGGTTGGGGCCAAACGACACATCTTGTCTCTAAGTGCTCCTACAAACCAATCTACATAACTAGAAGCCCAATCAAGACTACTTGGAGTTTCAATAAGAAGATCTCCAGGTAAACTTAATGACTCTCCATAAACCAATTCTGCTATGAAAGGTCCTAATTGTGCCCTATATCTGTTGCGCATGGCGAGTAGTACTATAGGAAGATCGTGTATCCAGCTTGTTCCACTAGTACACCTTAATGCAGCTTTCAGTTCACGATGTAGCCTTTCTACCATCCCATTCACTCGTGGGTTATACGCGCTAGTATGTATTATAGTGGTTCCCATGATGTTGAGGGACCTTACGAAAAGCTCTGACATAAATTGACTACCGCGATCACTAGTGACCTTTTCCGGAACACCATAACGCGACATCCAATTATGTAGAAACGCGAACAAAACTCCTTGCGCTGTCATGTCTTTTAAAATCGCCACTTCAAATTGACGACTAAATCTATCTACCATAGTCAGCAAGTATTTGTTTCCGTTTACTTCAGGCATCTCAACAATGTCTATGTGTACGTGTCTGAACCGTCCATTTGGTATTCCAATGTTCTTTATCTCGGTTCTGGTATGTCTCCACACCTTACACGTTTGACACTTGGCACAGGCTCTTACACCATACCCGTATGTCTTTAGACATGTGCGGCCATACGTATCTGTCGTTGATCAATCGAATGGTGGCTTTAATGGATGGATGACCCATGTCATGCAACACTTGGATAATCTTGGCCCGTAACTCCAATGGCACATATGGTCGTGGTTGACTTCTAGATGTTTCGCATAACAACCACTTGCCACTTATGAGCTTACGAACATATCCTGGTCTTTTAGATAATACTAATGTAAAGGGATCCGATCCTTGCGCTTCCTCGATTTGACTAACGAAATCGTTCATTGATTCATCTAAATTTTTTAATGGACCTTGAAATATCAGCTCGACATCAGCTTCATTCGGTCGGCTAAGTGCATCGGCCACCACATTCTCCTTACCAGCAATATGAGACACAGTGAAATCGAACTCTGCTAACCGTGTTATTTGGGAATTTACTCTACGAGAGTAATTAAGCCTAGCTTTCTTAACAAGTATGCTAATCAATGGCTTATGATCGGTCAATAACTTAAACTTATGACCATCTTAGTAATGCTCGAAGTGTATCACTGCGGCATACACTGCTAGAAGCTCTTTTCCAAACGTATCATAACTTTTTTCTCGATCATTAAGCTTACGGCTATAAAACCCAATCGGTCTTACTACGTCCTGATCTCTTTGCTGTAGCACTGCCCCTAATGCAACATCTGAGGCATCTGTGATTAGTTCGAAAGGTTTTTCCCAATCTACAGGTGCTAATGTGGTTACGTCACTTAACATATCCTTGGCCTTTTGGAAATTTTCTCGGTCTTCTTGACTCAAGTTTATAGGCCAAGACTTCTTGATCGTGCTCTTTTCACGAGTGAGATGGCTTGTTAACGATCCAAGAGTTCCGGCTAGACCTGGAATGAATCGACGATAATAGGTGATCATACCCAAGAACCTTCGCAACTGGCGAACGGTTCGCCGTTTAGTTACGTCCTTTATGGCTTGGACCTTATCTTCCAAAGGCTTAATTCCGTCTTTGGAAAGTATATGACCAAGGTATTTAACTGAAGAGCAACCTATATTACTCTTATTTGGTTTGACCACTAATCCATATTGTTCCAGCCTGGTCAAAACCGTTTCCAAATGCGTACGATGTTCATTTTGGGAGCGATTGAAAATAATTATGTCGTCTATATATACTCTTGTAAATGGACAATTCTGAAGGATTTCTTCAGCCAAACGCTGGAATGTCTGACTGGCGTTTTTCAAACCAAAAGGCATTCGAAGAAATTCATGCGATCTCCCTCCTGGAAATCTGACTGCGGTGAGTGGTATCGAACTTTCTTCCATTGGTACCTGATAGTACGCTTTCTGGAGATCTAAAGTTGAATAAACCTCATATCCCATTATATCTCGGAGCAAAGTACTCTGGTTAGGGAGAGGATAAGAATCACCCTTCGTCACTGAGTTTAATAGACGATAATTCCCACAAACCCTCCATTGACCCGGTTCAGGTTTGGGAACTACCACTATTGGGGAAGCAAAATTGGAATTTGACCTTCTACAAATCCCCTCTTCGCGCAATTGGTGAAATTCGGACAAAGCAACCTGTTGCTTGTGTTGTGCCAATGGTTGAGCCTTTGGTGAACAAGGCAACGGAGCCACCAATTCTATTAGGTGTTCTACTCCTGTCTTCAGACCTATCCTTTTGGCACTGAAAGGTTGAAACACTGCTAGGTGCTTCTCGATTATATCGGCAAAATCATGTGCGACTGTTGGACGAGGTAAGAGGACTGTTCTAACTGCCGACACGTTAGACTCAGTATGTGTTGATGTCCCTATGCCTTCTGCGATAGTCCTGGCTATGGGGTCTAATGTCAGCTTAAAATGGGTCAAGAAATCCATGCCAATGATATGGTCCTTGACATCGGCTACTATAAAATTCCAACGGAAGGAAGATTTCTGGCCTAATGTTACCGACATTTCTTTCATCCCTTTTACTTCAATTGGACTACCATTAGCGGCCCATAGTTGATAATCAAATGTGGGGCAATCTGCTTCCACCACGTCTGACCTTACTATGCTTACCTCAGCACCCGTGTCTATGAGAAATTCTAATCCAGATAATTCATCCTTAATAATGAACTTTTCGCTGGACAATCCGGCAATGTTTTCAAGATCCCCGCTTAGTGAGAATCGGACTCACTTGCCTTTTATCTCGGTGCTGTTTGTACTAGTCGCCTCTTTTGCTTTGAGTATGCCTTTTAAAGGCATATCTGGGAGCCTTTGCAATGGAACCCCCCTACGGCTCCTACTAGCGGGGGTTGTTCCCTTTTCCCGGTGACGGATTCCTCTCAACCGGTTTTGTGCTTCCTTTCCATGTGGGTCCACCTAATCGCGGGTAATTACAATTTTCGCCTTGGCACTTCGCACTGCGTCCGTATTCGCAATGTGCCTTGCACCATCCGCGTGGCCCTTCGAAGCGTTGACGCGAGTGACTCCTTCGACGTCTGTTATACCTATCCTGAATCTGAAGTTGTGCAATATCACTACGCAAGCTAGCAACTTCTCTACATAAGAAACGCAAAGTTTCTTGTATAGCCAGGTGGTTTTCGGTATCTGCCCTGCCTGGCTGCATCGTTACAGAATCTGCCATTACAGCATGTACTTGTGGTTCTTGCTGTTTATACACGCCGTCTAACCCTCTGAGTTTTGTTGGCCAATCTATGTTCATTGTGTCAAATACTTCCATTGTTGTTCTGAGCCTAATTGGTAGCTCAGCTGTAAAAATGGAGTTGACTACATCTCTAGATATATTCAACCTGGAAGCTTTTGTGCAAAGGCGTTCGTAAAATTCGGACGGCAGTTGACGCCCCATTTATTCTAAGCGTAATAATTCGCACATTTGCGCTGATCTTCCAGGCTGATATCTCTGTTGAATTTCTGCCATTAATAACTCAAATGCATTATACGGCTTTTCTTCTACAGTTCTGTCTCTGAAATTTTCCAAAGCATTTCGGAAATTTTCAGGCAATGCCATCCATGCTGCAACAAATTTTTCCATAGGGTTCACTATATTGTAAGCACTAAATATCATTTGGGCATCTCTTACCCAACTTGAATTTTTTTCTGACTTATACTGTGGTAGACTTAATCTTTTTGGACTGGCGCGGTCGCCAAATTTTGTTGAGGCCCCTAACCTATCCGTGTCTGTAAGTCCCATAGATGCCAGATCGCTGGAAGTCCGAAAATTCACAGTATAATCTGATATGCTTATATTATTGCTAGTGTCATTTAAATTCAAGTCCGCTATGTCCTGCACTAACTTGCATGTGTCCTCATACTTAATATCGGTATCCATGATCAAATGTTTTAATAATTAAATTGACACTTACAATGGCAAATGGAAGGTGAGAGTCGGACAGCTGCTATGCCAGCAATAATCTGTTTTGATGTGTACGTGACCCACAAATAAAACAATTATACCTGTTCCAAGGCTCCTCCTCAGTGTTATATTATATCAGAACACAAGGCAATTGATGGAAGAGTTTATTGTATAATGTTGTAATCGTTTACTATGGAAAGAAATGTTAAAATGCAGCAGACCAAAGTTTCAATACCAGACATGAAGCAAGATACCCAAAAACTGAAAATAGCGCACAATTTTAAAAATCAAGTCTTTAAACAAAGAATGTTCTGGAAAATAAAAGAAAAAATTCTTTTTAAATAAAGTTGTTACAATCAGCTATTGTGGTTTAAATTTATCATTCAAGGTCATTTTATATAAGGCGGAGGATTCAACATCCTCCACAATATTGTCGAATAGTTATTATGAATTTAACTCCATTACTACTTAAATTTTTGTTTATGTTTGTGATTTCTTGACCAAATTTAAAGCGGGTATAGAGAATATTACGTGAGTCTACTGATGAGTCGCCAGTAAGCGTAAAATTCATGAGTACACATGATTATATCTTTCGTACACGATGATTTTGGTTTATTCTTTTGATCCTACTTGAACTTATTTGCTACCAGGGACACAGCACCTTATAGAGAAAAGACTAATATAATTTTTATAGGGCGTTGCAACGCAACCTAATTTTAAGTCATCAGTAAGTTCGAAACCCTTATGTACTTGAGATTGTACCTATTGTTTATGTCAAATGTTGTATTGTAGGAGGTTTTGTGTTTAATGTGAGAGGTTCTGCGAGCTAGTTGTCTATTTAGTGCAATATTGTCCTCCTACCTACTATCAAGTAGCTGTTATTGCGATCCGCGTTCATGATAAATCCATGACCCTTTACCGAAGGGTGATGTGAGAAGGCACCCGAATCACGTCATCGTTTTATTAAGCAAAATTTTATAAAGCAAAGATGAAAATCGTGTAAATGTAGTCACAATAAGCACCACAAATAATTAGTCCACTGTATGCTAGATTTTGAGAGTTATCAATATTGTCAATACAAGTTACCAACTCGGTATAATAGTAGTCACAATTAATACTGTAATTAAATCCAAGTTTTGCGTTGATACAATAATCCACACTATGCAACGTCTTGAATGTTAAATCACATAAATCCACTGAACTGTGGGGTTTCGGATAAATGATTGAGAAATAAATAAAATATAAATCAAGAGAGTCTTAATTAAACTGTTAGTAATTATATAAAAATGGCTAAGGCACACGAAATACGTAAATTTTGGGTTTGAGCGTTAGGTCACATAAATCGCCTACATGCTACCTACGTATTGCGCGCAGTTGTGTATTTTTATTAAACTAAACCCTATTAATTCCAGTTTAATTTGCAGTGCAATAAATCTCAATTGAAACTGCTTGAAACTAATAGAGATTGTTGCTAAAATCACAGTTAAGAGAAATTTTTGTAAAACCAGAATTAGACTATATGATCTTAAAGAGAACTTTTTGTCGAAATAGAACTTCGTTGGGTTTTACTGCGGAGCCGCGTGTTACAGTATATCATTTTAGTCTTATTTGAACTAATTTGTTTTTATGTACGGAATACCTATTGCATGATCTTAAAAAATTTTAGGCAAAGGAAGGTTAATCAAATATCTTTTAGAATGCATATGTTGAATATATTGATGAGACGAACGATGCCCTAAGAGAACAACTGTGGTTGTTGCAATTTGTATTTTTATGCGGTTGTTTTATGTCTGTGCTTGGCTTAGAAATTTAGGACATTTAAATAATGTTCAGCGTGAGAACTGTAAATCATACGTTATGTTTTATTGTTGTGTAGAATGTTGTCTATATACATAATGAGAATCTGGATAGCGCACTTGAAACAATTTCACTTGTAAATATATTCGACCAAGCAATAAGGAGTGGTGAAGGCTGATATTTTGATGTTCTATGGGGTTAACAATATGTGTGTTTAGGCTTATCCAAGAACAATCACTTATGAATAGTTTCGACTACTAGGACAATCTAGTAATGTACTAATAGTAAGTGAAGGACATGAAGATATCTTTATCATAGTGTTCAGCATAAGATAATAGCGGCAAGTTCTGTGGCTTACATTAACCTCATAGACCAAGTGAAATAAAAATGCACAAGAACTTTATAATGGTCTGATTATGTCTATTTAAAGTAGTCTTGAGTACTCATTTTTTGTGCGGCTTCATATTTGATAAGAGGTAAGGAATCTATCTTAATTGCAATAGGTGTTTCAACAGTGTTTATATAATGAATCCTGTTGGTAACTCGTAGTTCTGATTTACTGAGGTTGAACAAGGAATTTTTCTTTGTAAGAGCTATTTATATCTTGGTTTAGAAAAGCGCTGGAGAGGGCAATTTGGCATGTAACGCCATACTTTTGACAGAAAGTGCATTAACACATTTTTCAAAGCCGATAGATTGGTCTATGTTTTCATGATTTGCTAGATCAACAAAGTGCTGAAATTTCAAAATAAAATCAAGGCGTAAAACGCTATGTGCGACTTTGTAAACTAACATTAAGTGTGCATTTGTAGCAAAATTAAGAGGTAATGGTCTGCAAAATTATTGTTTTTTTAAAGCAATCTAAAACCCCCTTTAGAACTGAAAGATCTGCAGTTGTGTTTATGATAAATTCCTTTCTCTTTTGAATATATAGAAGGCGCAAGAGCTCATTTTTTCGTTTTGCCGGTTCATGTATGCATATTTGTTGTTCGTTTATTTTGGCATTATCGTCTGTCATCTTATTTGATGGTTCTTCTATTTAAAAATAAAGAATCACAATTGGCTGCAGCAATAAGTTTCTGAATGTTGGCTGCCTCTATCGAATATAAAGTAAATGCTGTAGTTTCCTATTTTGGTTCATGTTGAGCTATCAAAATAAATAAGCACTTGTTTAAAGAAATTCTCTGAATAATAAAGACTATTTTAGCTAAAGTCGAAGAGATATTGCGCGTATACAACCAATCTCATTGTATCTAATCAGCAACATAACATAACTAAGCTACCGTCAGTCACGTGTACTGACGCCTTTTGATCTCATATTCTAATCAGCATAGCACGAAGGGAAACCGAATAGCGCAAACCAATCCAAAATGAATGTAGATGTTACGAAAAATTAGGTATGCGACTCTCAAATCTAGTTATCTCGCATAAATATCACTTGACTATAAATGTCGGCTGCACAATTTCTATGCAATCACGAACATTAACTTTTTGCTGCTTTCGCCACAAACATATAATATACAGTAGAACAATCATCAATTTTGCGGTTTGTGCTAAAATATCTTTAAATCAAGTTTACGAGCTTGATATAAACGACAATCTCTTTTTATCTAACAAATCCCTCAACATACATAAACTGCCGTCAGCCACACATACTGACGCGTTTTGGACTCCAATGATCATCACTAAAGCACAACAGAAAACTGATTAGCCAGAACCAAACCACGCTGCAAATATCAGTTATGGAAAAGCTGATATGCGATTATAATCTCTAATAGTCTCGCATATATTGAATTTAACTAGAAATGTCGACTACACACTTTATATACAGTCACGAACATTAATGTTTTGCAGTTTTTGCCGCATATATGTGTCGCAATCAATGATTGTTAAATTGTATATCTTTCATATGCAACAAAATCTGAAAATCGTAATTGTCCTTGATTGCATAGAAATTGTGCCACCAACATTTCCAGTCAAGTGAAATCTATTCAGAACTACCATATGTGAGAGCCACATATCTGGTTTTCTATAACGTGAATATGCATCTTGGTTTTATCCTCGCTAGTCAAATTTTCGCTGTGCTTTGATGATGATCATGGAAGTTAAATTATGCTGTGCGGCTATTTAGATACAATTTGATTGGTGCTTATATCAAGCTCGAAAACTTGAAGTAAATAATTATTATCACCACCCGTGCAATCAATGATTTTTTAATTGCATACCACTAATTGTTTTGGTCATTACATTAAAGGATGGAGGCAAATTCGATCTACGTTTCTTTTAATATTCCAGAATTACTTATAATATATACTATTCTGAAACATTCAGATAACAGGCTGTACCAGTCTGAGTGTACGATTACTCAAGTTATATTGCAATTGGAATAGTCCTAATAACTTATTCACATTATCCAGGCTCTGCTTATTTGAAAGTGACATCCATGTCAATATACCAGACACATAACATTAACGATATTCTGAATGATAAAATGAAAGTAGTATTATCCGTAAAGGTTCACAACTTATAAATCTACCAAGTATGCGCTTACATAAATTTAAAGCCAATACCAAATAAAATACCTGAATTCATTTGCTTCTACGCTTTCGCATTAAATGTAAAGACATAAATTCTAATAGAACATGTATATTAAATATAGCTTTTAGAGATAATTAGATCTGAACAAAGTTGGGAACCGACAGCTAACATAGCTCTCACAAACAGAGAATGCACGACACCAAATGGTGAGCACTGGGTAGATAGGGTAACAGAAATACCAACTTTATTTGCTGCGTTACTCTCGTCTTTGATACATTTTGTTAAACATAAAAAGGCGTTTCTTGTTTATATTTAAAAAAGTTTGCAAGTTTGGGACGGAGTTAAAATACCAGCCTGATAATTGAGATACCAAATTCAATATGCATTCCTGTCTCCTCGCCTTGTCTAATAATCTGAGTTTTGGTATTTAATGACAGATTGAAATTGATTTGAAAATTCATCCCAATAATGTGATACATTATTTTACCAACTAGAAAATTCCACTTAAATGAAGATTTCTGTCGCAACGTCACCGACAGAGCTTTCATCTCCTTCACAACTTTCAAGCTACTATTGACGGTTCATTGTTTATAATCAAATGAGGAGCATGAGCGAAAACAAGTGGCTGACCACAGAATGGGCCTATTTACTCATTTAATCGATTACTATTTTCGAAATTAACATTGGTGGCGCAAGATCAAGAATATGTGCGAGTCAGATAATTGACGTCAAATATCACGAGAGAAAAACAATTTTTGAGGTATTATGTATGGGGTAGCAAAGGCATCCCGTTTATATAAGCGATGTATTACAAGTGACACATAATGGGTATATAATCAAGCTAACCTGTGTGCTTATCTACTGGCTTATTATCAGTTATTGTAAATTGCTTGGTACATTTGAGTTAAATTACAAGCTGCCATGGCATTGTAATTGAACCATTACAATTGTAGAGGCTTCTATCCTATTAGCTGATGAGAGCCCTATAGATGCCAAGTCCGATGCAGTCTTATTGTGCGTATAGGCATCTTATAAGTTGCTTTTCTCTTCCACATCTATCAAGCTCATGCCTACAATATCTCGAGCCATATTGTCAGTGTCCTATACTTCAGATTAGCTAACATGTTATTCGGGCTTTTCCTGAACTATCCCAATATGCACAATACAAAACACAAGTTAGTTACAGGATTATATTGTGAAGATCAAGAATTGTAAGGCCATATTAGAGAAATAAAATGTCAAATGCAGTTTGCTACCATTTAAACAGAAGTCAAAATGCGCCAGGCACAGTATGCGGAAAACTCTAAACCGACAACTAAACAATTATTCCATAGTTTATATTAACTTCGTAGCTATTTTTTACTACAAATAACTAAGTAATCATTGTTTATATAAATGTCGTTGCTTAGTTAGGCTCAGTGGTCTAGAGATATGATACTCGCTATGGGTGCGAGTTATCCCGTGTTCAAATTCTGGCTGAGCCCGGCTAATATTTCACTACCTGCCGAATTAACAACATTTTTTCGACGATCTCTTCTATCCAAAAAAATGGTACATCATCAATCTCCTCATTGAAAGATCTCCGTCCCTTCTTTCAATAAAATATTCGACAGGGTCTTATATAACTTAATCTACCCTTTCATCAAGTCTCGAGACTACTTCTGCCTCATCGATGATCAACGTGGCTTCCTGAATGACCGCTTTTTTCCATCAACTTAGTCAGTGTCCTTGATCATTGCCACTCTATCTCTAAAGGTCATGAATGCACTCTCCTCTTCCTAGATGTTTCCAAGGCCTTTGATTCACTGTCGTTATCGGCAATTGAACCCGCCTTATTATGCAGTGGTATTGGCGGCAATGTCCTCAATCTTATCAGTTACTATCTCCGACACGGTTACACAACTTTAAAAGTCGGAAATAGTTACCCGAGGTCAGTCCTCACTTGATCTGGAGTTCCCCAGGTTTCCGTATTTGGTCCTATACTTTTCAACCTAACACTCCCTCAAATGCAAGTTGAGGACAACCTATTGAAGCTGTTCAAATATACAGATGACATGGTAATTGTATTCAGAAATCCTACAGAATCCAACCCTTCCCTACCTATTATCATTTAGCTTTTATCCTCATTACACTCGCAGCTTAGCAGAATTGGTCTTAAATTAAACCCTGATAAGACTCGTTTGATGAAACATACTTCTAACCTATTCTGTTCTATCCCAGGTACAAATTTCCCCTTGATATCGAATTAATTGACTCGGTCAAGCACCATGATATCTATTTTTCTAAATCGCTAGACTTCTCTCCACATCTTTAACATACTACCTCCAAACTCTTCAACTGGGCCCGTTTAATCTGCTTCAAGACTAACAATCCCACTCTTCAACTCACATTGTTTTAGGTCTACGTCCTACCCTACATATCATACGCTAACGACATTTATTGTCCTCTCAATCTAGCCTCCTCTTACGCCATCGAACAGATTTCTTCCAGATATTTAAAGGAGTCTTCTCTCACAGCCAGAATTATCGGGAACACATACTCCTGGCTAACCTTCTTCCGCTGTGGTTTTCCCGTCACTGACGAGTCATTTCTTTCGTACATTAGATCACAACTAGCCTATCACTGTCAAACTTCGTTCATCCAAGTCACAATTATGCTACACACCATAGCAACTATTCAATCCAATCCCACCAAACTCCCAATATATTTAACAAGATCTATCTCTTTTCCAAAGCCACAAATGTATTCAACGATTTTCCCGCAGAAATAAAGCTCCTATCCTAGCACAAATTTAAAAAGGCGACTCAAAATTACTTCTTTAACAAATTCCTATGCGAGACGTCTGATTGGAAGCAAAACAGGTTCCTTCTCAACCTATAACAGGTTTTTTTATCCCTAGGCTATTAGCTAGTTTTGGAGCGTAAAGTCTCTTCTGGCTAGCCTTTTCTTTCAACCATTCGCCTCAGATACTCAAATTCAAATATGAACTCCCCGATACTATTTCTATTTTCATTTTTTATTCTACCGCATCCAAATATTTGATTACTGTGCCAAAATTTGCTTTACTAATTACTTTCTTTTTGATTCAGCAAACAATCCAAAACTCGAAAAGCCTACTGGACCATCTGACGGCATCCATCGGACTCTGGTTCCTCCACGCTTTCTATCGGTCGTAACCTCGCTTAACGGAAATCAGTGATACCTGCACGCGACACTGACATGCGGACTAAACACAACTCGGCATAGAACTCCGTCGGCTAACTTCTGCAGCAGATCCTTCATCGCCTTCTAACTCCGAATCCAATTCGTCTGTCCGACACCTGCAAATCCCGCAATGATACTCGGATTCTTCACGATCTTCACTCTCGTCGATCCTTTCTATTCCAATAGAATTTCTTTCCATCAGAACGAACTGTCGCGATGTTGATCAAAAAACTTCTCTTTTTCAACTGCCTCCTCCCTTATGGTTAAATACTTTGATAGTCACAATTACATTCAACTTTACATATTCTACTTTTGATTTGTACCTCATCATTTCAACTGTTGGGCCTGTTGGCCTTTGTTGCCAAATAAATGTATTATTATTATTATTATTATTATTATTATT
>JAQBSW010000496.1:0-97500 GCA_029291075.1 Eudiplozoon nipponicum
TGTCCTTCTAATCCTATTTGAACTAGTTTGTTACTAGGTACGCAACAAAAAATACACAATTGCATATATATTAGCTCTCAGCAACAAACACGGGATAAAATTAACAATAATTGATTGCGCGGGTGGTGGGAACAATTCTTTAAATAAAGTTTGCGAGCTTGAAGTAAGCACCAATCCCATTGTATTTAACCGGTCGTCGAACTCCAAAAAAACTACCGCCAGACGCAACGCATTGACGTGTTTCCACCTTCTATGATCATCATCAGAGTACGACGGAAAACTGACTATCGAGAATCAATCCGCATTGTATATATGGAAATCAAATTTAGATATGCGGCTCTCACCTCTAACGGTCTCGCATACATTGAACTTGACTGGAAATGTCGGCTACACAATTTCTATGCAGTCACGAACATTAACTGTTTGCAGCTTTCGCCACATATACATATATGAGCAATACAATTTAACAATAATTGATTGCGCGGGTGGTGGTAACAATTTTTTAAATCAAGTTTGCGAGCTTGAAGTAAACACCAATCCCATTAGGTTATACCTAAGAATGTATATATAATAGGGTTGATGTTCATACCGAGCTCACAACATTGATTTGAATACTTGAAATCAACGCCCGCGCAATCAATACTGTCACCATGAGATATCGTGTTCCGATATCGTGCCGAGTGGATAAGTTACTTTTGAGTAGAAGAGACTAGCTATGAAGACCGGAAATTAGGGCAGACAATAAAAAAATACTTTAGGAGTTAGAATAAATATAAATAGATCTGTCTTGAACGAGGATACCACACATTTGGCACAAGTAGCTTTTTCCTGTGAGTATTGCGTGAGCCCTGAGGATGTGACTGGAAATCAAGTCCCAAAAATTCGAAAAAAGAGCGGAAATGGACATGTAAGAACCCATCCATCAATCAATGCCAATAACCGGTGCACCTGGAAGTGTAAAGGATTCAATATTTTACCGACCTACGAGTGCCATCAATTGGCCCGTACAAGACAAAGGCAGCGAGAATACACACAAGAAGGACAGGACTGCTCAATTCACGTCAACATTTAAGCGTCTAACAATACCGACTTGTTAAATACCTGAAATGATGAAACTGACTCCGGTTTCATGGATCACCCAAAATGCAACTGATTCAAAATGTGCCTTAGTACAGTTTTACTAGCGGTGCGGTAAATAGTAAGGCCGAGTCCAGTGTCTGCTCGATGGATTATCTGGTAATGCAAAACTCCCTTCAGCATGCGACATAAAAACGCCCGCATCCGATCAATTGACCCTATCAACCGATTACTTCGTACAAAACGTGTTTACATTGGCAGCACTAAATTGGTTTGGCACACAATCGAATTACGCGTATTGCGTAATACCATCAGCTTACACACACACACACACATGTCAAACTCATGCACGCCAACACACACACACACACACACACCGACAGAGAGCGTGTTAATTAACTATTTTGTGCTAGAGGCCTCAGTTCAAACCCACTAGCGTTGCCGTATATGCCAAATAACACGATGTGTTGGCAGAAAATATTGCTTCGGTTTGCTCAGAGCAAATGATCACATGCGCAGTTTGCTTTCATGACTTCTGGTGTACTTTGAAATTAAACTTTGTTTTCATTACGGTAATTTCTTTTTTTCTCTCTCTCTCTCTCTGGCTGTCTTACATTTACTTACTCATCTAACCGAGCATTTAGACCAACTATGCTAAAATGAACTTCTTCAAATAACCTTACTAACGATAAACTGTAATCACAATATATGTACCTGTGCAAGACAACCGCTCAGTGCTTGACGCCGTTATTATAATTTTCTCTCTCTCACACACACACAAAGTCTCTCTGTCTCTCTTTCACGAATTCTGAAAAAGAAGTTAAAGATCATTAATCTGTTCAACTGATTTGCATTACCTGAAACGTGACCCTTTTTCAGAATAGAAAACAAACCCCATGTGATACGTTTTCATGCAGCGCAATGCAGGTATGCAATATATCGATGACACGCGAAAGCAGCGTGCAATGCACCAGAAAAGGACCCGCCTTAATGTCCGAAAAAAACGACACGTATAGCAGAATAGAAAACAAACACTGAAAGAGATACATGAAAGTATTTAAGGCTAGCTGGAGAGCCTGAAGTAAACACCAACCCAATTTTGTATTTAACCCCTAGTCGGACAACGTATCAACGACGACTGGTTCAATATACAAAATGGGATTGGTGCTTACTTCAAGCTCGCCTGCTTGATTTAAACAATTGTTACCAGCACCCGCGCAGTCAATGATTGTTTAATTGTATTAGCTACATGAAATGTCATCCCAGTTAACGACCATGTTCATGGGATATTTGGCTTTTCTTCAGATTACAAGCAGACCCCAGGTACGCCGTCACGTAAAGCTGCATACGCACAATGTCTTCATATAAAAATGCACACACACACACACACACACAAGCACACGCACCCACGCCCATTCGTGAAGACTAACGCAAAAAACGTGTTCAATTTCCGGTATAGTTTGCTTAGTGGTTTCCTTTTCCGCTAAAACAACTAGAAGACAAACAAAGGTGGAATATAGTTTTCCATGCAAACGTTATGCACCCAAAGAAACAAGCACCGCCAGTGGCATTTTTCCTTCCATTTCCTGGAGCTAAGGCATGCTGGCTCGAAGCACGATAACAAATTATGGCAAGATAAATTCAATTATCTTCAAGTTTTATCTAATGACGCATAAATGCATTCAATTATAATAGGCAATATGCATGGTGATGATTTATAAGTAATATCCTAAGAGCCAGGCATAATTGTTAAATAAGTCTCGCTACATTTTTTGAACATAAGGTCGCATAAAAGCCATGATGTGGTGCTAATACATGAGTAAATTAATTGCAACGCGCCCTGAAACAGTCTATTTTTATTTGATTCCGCAATTTGCTTATGCGGGTTAATTAGTAGCACTCGGAAGTAGGTATAATCTTGATTCCTTTACATGTGCAGGTGCACACATTGTGTGTTGGCATTGATTGATAGGTTCTTACTTGTCCCGTCACTCTGAAGCCGTCAGTCAGTTGCTTGTCTGAAAATGTCGTTTGAACCAGATTTTCAGCTTGGACAGCTTCAGAGTGACGGGACGAGTGAGAACCCATTAATCAATGCCAAACACAATCTGTGCACCTGGAAACGTAAAGGATTCAAAATTTAACCGACCAACGAGTGCTAGCAATCAAATTTAACAACATCAAAATGTATTATTATTCCTCAAATCACGCTTGTATATTACAGCAAAACTATCGCCAGTCATGTGTACTGACGTGTTTCGACACTATATTTTCATAATCAGAGTACGACGGCAAACTGACAAACGAGGATCAAAGCGCAATTCATGTATAAGGCAAGGAAAATCAGATATGTGGCTCTCACCATTAGTAGTCTCGCATACTTTGTTGCCCAGCTTCTACGCAGTCACGAACAAACTTTTTGCAGCTTTCGCCACATATACATATATAGGCAATACAATTTAAACAATAATTGATTGCGCGGATGGTGGTAACAATTATTTAAATCAAGTTTGCCAGCTTGAAGTAAACACCAATCCCATTGTATTTAACCAGTCGTTGAATAACATAACAAAACTACCGCCAGCTGCAACGCACTGACGCATTTCGACCTTCCATGATCATCATCAGAGTACGACGGCAAACTGACTAGCGAGGATCAAACCGCATTGAATATATATGGAAATCAAATTGAGATATACGGCTCTCATCTCTAGAAGTCTCGCATACCTTGTACCCGACTATAAATTGACTACATTTTCACTTCCATATAACCATAAGTGAAAAAATAAATAAATAACAAATAATTTTTAGACAAATTATTAGTGAGCGGCATTGGAAAATATGAAGCTGGCACTTCGCAATCAAATTTCAAAAAAACATTAGTGAGATTTACGAGAGAGAGAGTGAAAGATAGAAAGAATACTTTGTTACTATGAGTAAATTAATCCGGATAGCTCACAAAAATGAGGTAAACTAAGCCTCTCCACAACACCTTTATGGCCAAGTTAGCATTCGGGCAAGGCGACATCAGCAATACAACTTTCTTGCGGATTTCACTGTATCACGTCATAAACAAACCAAACCTCGTAGCTAACTTTGCTCTGCTAAGAAAAGAAAGTTACGAAGATGATTCTACTAGACATCTGCAACAAGATCACCACTGAGCTCGATTCGATGCCATATCGCTAAGGGTTTCTAACCAAGAACTGTGATGCGCACGAGGACCCCATCCTGGCAGACGAGTGGATCCTATACTACCCACTTTGGATGTAAGTGACTTTAATTGTTTCTGCCATGTCAAAATCTGCCCACCTTGTTTTTTACGCCAATTTGGTGCTGGATGAGAGAACAGAGCTCTATTGGGCAATCGAAATGAGGGCATACGCAAAACGTGACAGAGCCAACGAAGTTGATGGAGCCTTATTTGCTTTTCTAAAGACGAGCACTTATTGTCAGATCCAAAAATACGTCTACGAATGTCAACGTTAGTTATTCGTTGTTGGTAACCAACATGCGCTATACTTCTTAAACAACGATGATCGAATGCCCGTAAGCGTCTCAAATCATCAACTCTAAGTTTCACTAGCGTATAGTAAGACTGCGCGTACAGATGCATTGTAAACACGAATTTTAAGGCAAAGTGAAATATTCGCCTTTCTTTATAAACGATGAAGGTTCAAGAAAGCTACTCTAGCTTTCGCGATCCGTATTCTCATCTCGTCGGACATATAGCCTAAGTTATTGATAGAGCTCCCAAGATAGGTAAACCTGTCGACTATGTCTAGATCTTCGTTCTGCAGTCGCAAAGTTGGAGTGCGTGGTGGGTGATCCTGTAACAGTATCTTACATTTAGAGGGTGCGGAACAACGTTTATTAATCTATTCAAGGTGGCCTGGGCAGCATCCTAATTGTCGAATAATAATACGATACCGTCCGCATAGTCAAGATCGACTAGTTTATCGCCCGGGATAACTTCAACTTCAGCATCCTGAATGTGTGGGAGAGTGTTGTTCATAATAGCATCGATTACAAAATTAAACAAAAATGGGAAAAGTGGAAAACCTTGACGAACACCACTGCTGGTTGTAAAATTATGCGTTAATTCGTTGTAGACCGTAACACGACCAGAAGTATTTGTGTAGAGAGCTCGTATAATATTAACAAATTTTGTGGGCACACCGCTTTTCGACAAAATATGGAATGTGAGCAAGCGTGTCAGGCGCGAAGGGCAGGTTTCGGCTGCTGAAGGCAACTTTGGCCACTGGCCTCTGGGCAGATACTTCTCATCAGCCTTGGTTGGCAGACTATCTAGGAGAAGGCAAACTCCGAATACGAACCATCCCAACCTCGGAACGGGCGACCTAGTGTTCTTTTGCAGCCCACAAATAATCATGAATCATTGGCTTTTGTATTGATGTGAATGATGATGATGATGATGTATGTAGTGCAGATACATAGTAGACCGACTTTCTGGTTAATCATAATAATGTGTATGGACTAATTACGTTTTCGCGTTTGAACATTTGGTTATAATGCATATTTGTTTATCTATTGAGTTGAATCGCCCAGGTGGTCATTAACGTTCGAAACTCTAGTAACACACCTTTATTGATGCGCCTTATATGACTAAACCATTCATAGAGAATAAAGGTTTAGAAAATTGTACGATGAGGCTATATAGGCCGACAATGTTTTACCATTTTCCACTCTTACTCCTAATAGTAAAGAAGGTAATTATTCGTTCAAGCCAGGGTTGCTGGCCAACTGCAACGACGGCGAAATGGAACGAGTATAAATAATAAATAACTCGCCATAAGGATGAGTCGATGATGGAACAAAATGTGGCGATTCAACAGGCGTTATTCATGTTGAATCTCCGCGATTAGCGTTCGCGGATTGTCGCTTTGCACTGCCAGTTTCGCAAAGATCCGATTGATCCACATTTCCAAGTACGCATCGATTTTGTCTCATTTTTGGTACGGTGTGGATTTGTCCCTTTCCACCGCTGGAAATGAGGTGCGATCTAATCTACGTTTCTTTATGGCATTAGAACGAATCTCATTCCCGGTGGTTGGTATGAAGGATGCTAAGGCCTTCGGAAGGAAGGGACGATTCCGCACCGTACCAAAAAGGAGATAAAATCGATGCGTACTTGGAAATGGGGATCAATCGGATCTTTGCGAAACTGATAGTGCAAAGCGACAACCTGCGAACGCAAATCGCGGAGATTCAATGTTTGAAGCTCGCACTGTGCAACCATTCAAGAAATATATGAGGCGTTAATCATCACAACTAGTCAAGACATTTGTTCAAAATGCGCCAACATAGTGCTAATAAAATATGTCGTTCGTGGTTATATGTGGTCTGTAAAAGAACACTAGTTCGCCCGTTCCTCGTGAGTGGTTTTTTTCGGAGTTTTCCTTCTCCTAGTTGGTCTGCCAATCAAGGCTGATGAGCACAATCTGTCCAGATGCCAGTGGTCAAAGTTTCCTTCAGTAGCCGAAACTTGTCCTTCGCGTCTCACACGCTTGCTCTCATGTCAACACTTCACATTTAACAATAAAAGTTACTGCGCAGTTAGACCAAACTCGAGGCTTCAAATGAAAAGGCATGATGGTTGTGTCCCTTTAGACCCGGCAAGTTTCATGCTACCTTAATGACTATAAGTAAGCAATATAAATTGTAAATGTAAACTAAACAGCGCTTAAGTTAATAAAAACAATTCATCAAATAAATTGGTTTCATTCTTATTGCTAATTCGTCAAGTACTCACCAGTACTACGAGTGATAGATTCCCAAACCAATGTACCACGACTGCGGTAAACTCTGGTATTTTATGTGATAGAACCGCATTTCCATTGGGACGAATACAAATCCTAACCCGATCGGAGACAAAACTAAATTGGAAATTGTGATCAATCGGATCTTTGTGAAACTGTCCGTGCAAAGCGACTAGCCGCATACGCAAAACGCGACATTGGAAAATATGAAGCTGGCACTCCGCAATCAAATTTCAGAAAATACTTGGGGAAAAAGTATTCTATGAGCTTCTATTACGAAGGACACCTGTTTACTAGATGAGAAGTCTTTCTACTGACAATATATATAATCAAAATCCTGTCATAAACTTCAATTCAATATGATTTGACAGCGAGTATGGTGTTTGTTCAATCAGAACAGATTGGGGGTGGCTATATTTAGAACTTTAGGTCGAAAATATGTCAAATGGGCTCCACGTAAAAGATTGGCCTAGCATAACGTAAGTTGGAAAATGACCGAAAATCGCATGCAGTATACTGCAAAGGTGTCGCAGTCGAGTAAGTGCTAGACTCCGAAGCCAAATTGCTCCGGTTCGAAGCCCCAGTCGCGGGAAATTCTAGCAAGTGTTTGATGAGCGCCCGGTAAAGACGAAACCGGTTTACTTCATGAAATGACGTCGCTACACTAAACAATGATTAGCTTATACTGATAACATTAATATATATTAACTTAATCATTGTTTTGACTTAAAAAGTGAATGTTCCCAGTTCTTATTTTCATCGCAGAATTTTCAAGACCCCATTTCGAGCTCCTTCACCAGTTCACAGTTCGTAATAAGTTATAACTTTGTTGCAATGCACGAATATATATATATATATATATATATATATATATATATATATATATATATGCAATTGTGTATCATTTACTGCGTACCTAGTGACAAACTAGTAAAAATAGGATCGGAATGAAATGAAGGTATGATCTCAAGCGTTACATGCCTACTGGCGACATCAGTAGAAGCCGGCACCACGTCAAAAACCAAATAAATATTGGATCAAGTACTGTGAGTAAACAGAGCGGCAGAATCTCGCAGAGAAAACTTCACAGGGTCTTTAACAATGCGACTTCAAGGCTAAGTTCATAGCCTATATAATATAAATCAAGCCTATAAAAGGCACTAGCACTAGGATTTTGGACGTAGGCTAAATTTTATTAAAACCGAGAGCCGCCAAACAGCAATAAGTGCGAAGGTGCATGGGATTATAGCTTTTGTTCATGCTACCTTTCGCAAATATCGTTCTGGTTCTATTTGAACTAACCATTTACTAGGAGAACAACGCGTAAAACTGAACTTAATGTCGTATCAGCAAGTATCGAAATAATTACAAGTAAATAATATAATCATTAAACCAAAAATTGCTATCCACTTAGCGCATAAAAAGTGTCAACACCACAACAAATTGATTTGCAGATAGCCTTAACACGTACGCTGAATAGATAACAAATTCACGATGATGAATGTCACATACACTTTAAGCCCAATGTGCAACAACAAAAAAACACAAATGGTGAAAAAATAGACTAGCATTCGCATCAAATAAGAACATAAATTTCTTCTTCCTTATTTGCGTAATAGTTCAAAGAAAATTAGCGAACAAAGAAAAATATGTGCTCCTAAAAACATCTTTTAACCAATAAAATGTTCCGCATACATCAGTATCCATAGAAATCCTCGACTGACAACCGGCGGTCAGAAGCTAGTCAGTCCGGGAATGATAGCATGAATCTTAAAGAAATGTCAGTTTTTTCATCATCAAAGATTAGAACTTATCGGTGATATTACTGGTTGTGTAACTTTATGACCTGTAATACCGCACTGGTGGCCCTAAAAGCTGTTTTACTTGCTTGTACCAAGTAAACCATATATTGCTATCTACGAATGTGAAAACGGTGCTTGGTGTCTACTTCAAGCTCGCAAACTTGATTTAAAGAGTTATCGAAGCAGCACTTACGCTTAATCGAAAAATCACCATCTAGTCAAGCTCGTTAAGAAGATGAAAGTGACACTAAGTTCATCACTAGTGGAGGTTGTTACTTATCATAAATCTGCCAGACTGACTTACCATTTGCAAAATATGTGTATATCGACAATATAAAGACACGAAAACCATAATTGAGCGAAATTAAAAGCCAACAATGGATTTGATGCGAACTGTAAAAAATTTACTACGATTGGACCTCAGCTCACTGGAACCTATTGCCATACTTCGCCACGTAAGCACATCCAACAAACAGTTAGTTAAGTGCGTTTTTGGTTGTCTGCACATACACACTCGTTGACATGAAATTACAGTTATCTAATAATAACTACTGGCGATTCCCTAGATAGGCGTATGTGCTCGCGTTTGTTTTGAATTGAGATGTAATTAATTACTGCACGTGCACACTCATTCAATACAACTACAACTACAACTAATGCTACCATCACTACCGTTACCACTACTCCTGCTATTAATACTACAACTGCCACTATTATGGATGTTTATTTTACTACTACTGCTACAACCAGGACAACCAATAGTGCTACTACTAGTTATATTGATAATTCTACACCTACTAACTCCAGTATTACTACTACCACCACTACAACTAATAACACTATTTCTTTTACCAATACCGCTACTACTACTACTACTACCAGGAGCATTACTAACACTAATAATAATACTACCACCACTAATACTACTCATAATACCGCCACCACTACTACGATTTCTATTGTTTGCTGCTTCTACCACCACCACTACTACTACTACTACTACCACTACCATTGCTACTACTACTATTACTACTAATACTACTATTGCAACTTCTAATATCACAACCACTACTACTACTAATAATAATACTATTACTACTACCACTAATATTAAGATCACTAATGTCTCTATTATTACTATTACTACTATTCAAAATCAGAAGCATAATATATTTACTTTTCGATGCCACACAACAATGAAATTCAGAGATATTTGCGGACTGTATATGAAGACCAGTTCACCCATTCCTAGTAAGTTAGTTTGCCTGTGCTGTTCAGACCCCCCAACATAGGCCATTGCTGCACCTTACCAGCGGTACATACAGAAGTCAGCATAAACCAAGAATGGTATAATGTATAAAAAGGAATTCATCCAGTAGACCGCATACTACACACAGTTTGCAGTTATATGCTAACTAATGATTCTTATTTAGCCTTTCCTTTACGTGGAGCCTATATGACAGCCCTTTAGACCTGGAGTTTCAACTATCCCCAATCTGTCATTATAGACAATATCACGCCACAAGGGGAAGTGGTATTGAAATAAACCTACATCATCATCATTATCATGTCCAGCCATACAAAAAGCAAAAAATTATTTAAATCAAGTTTTCGAGCTTGAAGTAAACACCAATCCTATTGTATTTAACCAGTCGTCGAACAACATAACATAACTACCGCCAGCCGCAACGCACTGACGCGTTTCGACCTTCCTCGATCATCATCAGAGTACGACGGCAAACTGACTATCGAGGATCAAACCGCATTGAATATATATGGAAATCAAATTAAGATATGCGGCTCTCACCTCTAGCAGTCTCGCATACATTGAACTTGACTGGAAATGTCGGCTACACAATTTCTATGCAGTCACGAACATTAACTGTTTGCAGCTTTCGCTACATATACGTATATAAGCAATACAATTTAACAATAATTGATTGCGCGGGTGGTGGTAACAATTATTTAAATCAAGTTTGCGAGCTTGAAGTAAACACCAATCCCATTGTATTTAACCAGTCGTCGAACAACATAACAAAACTACCGCCAGCCGCAACGCACTGACGCGTTTCGACCTTCCCATGATCATCATCAGAGTACGACGGCAAACTGACTATCGAGGATCAAACCGCATTGAATATATATGGAAATCAAATTTAGATATGCGGCTCTCACCTCTAGCAGTCTCGCATACATTGAACTTGACTGGAAATGTCGGCTGCACAATTTCTATGCAGTCACGAACATTAACTGTTTGCAGCTTTCGCTACATATACATATATAAGCAATACAATTTAACAATAATTGATTGCGCGGGTGGTGGTAACAATTATTTAAATCAAGTTTGCGAGCTTGAAGTAAACACCAATCCCATTGTATTTAACCAGTCGTCGAACAACATAACAAAACTACCGCCAGCTGCAACGCACTGACGCGTTTCGACCTTCCATGATCATCATCAGAGTACGACGGCAAACTGACTATCGAGGATCAAACCGCATTGAATATATGTGGAAATCAAATTTAGATATGCGGCTCTCACCTCTAGCAGTCTCGCATACATTGAACTTGACTGGAAATGTCGGCTGCACAATTTCTATGCAGTCACGAACATTAACTGTTTGCAGCTTTCGCCACATATACATATATAGGCAATACAATTTAACAATAATTGATTGCGCGGGTGGTGGTAACAATTATTTAAATCAAGTTTGCGAGCTTGATACAATGGTATTGGTGATTACTTCATTGTTTAAACGCGCCTTTATGTGTGTATAGAAATAGTTTGAGGTTTAAATAGTAATTATAATTGAAGCATTAAGAAAGTTGCGGGAAGGAGAATTTACTGATAAAAGTTATACTCTTAATCATATATTTCTAATTAGGTTTTTCTTTGACCTCACCTATTCGTAAGAATAGAAGATTGCCAAACTCGATGTTCGCCGTTTTGGGCATAGCTTTGTTAAATCAATGCGAATAAGCGCTTCACTTCCTCCCAAATTCATCCACTTTTGCTTAGTTAATTCAATTCTCACAGCAATTTTTTACTATAAACATGATTTTTAAGCATTTTGTGCTTATTCCTACGCGTATGTACTCTCATATTTATTATTATTATTAATGGTGCACAATTACTAGAAACCGAAAACACCCTACCCAACTATAATTCAGAATTATAAATTGAAACTTTCAATAGCCGGACAGGTAGGCATGCGTTGCCAAAAACAGCATTATAAAGCATAAACTTAAAAGTATTACTATCATTTTAGGTTTCGGCTGCCAAAGGAAACTTTGGTCACTGGTATCTAGGCAGATAGTGCTCATCTAGGAATGGACGACTTAGTGTTCTTTTAGAGTCCACACATAACCATGAACGACTTATGGTTATACTGCAGTGAAACGTTAGTCACTTTTGGCTTTCGTATGACTCTGTGTGATGATCATTATTTTACGAATGCATGTGCCATGTAAGACGATATCTTGTAACCACGATCGTCTTCTAGGAACCTACGTATTCTTATTCCGTCATAACTGTTACACGCATGCTGTTTTATCATGTATTTTTTAACGCTGATTTAATATTGCTAATTTAATTAATACTTACTTGGTGACAAAGATATAAACATGCTGAAGACAAAGCGGCGACGTTTCGAATTGTTTTGATTCACAATTAGTCGCCAGGTTTCAGGTTTAATATTACACTAGCCATTATTAAGTTCCTTATTACTTATGCATGCGAACTTTCACATTGACCATTAAGTATCAAATTAGAACATTACATTAACTGTGCTCATCCTATTCCATACTATTGACGGATTTTTCAACTCATACAACACACGTTTAGTTAAGTTTTCTGTTTCCATTACCTGAATTTACTCTAAGCAAAGGAACTATCAAATATATATTATATTACACAGACAGAACATTATAACGTAACTCCTCCACAGTGAAGCGAGAACGTAATCACAAACTTTAGCATGGATAAATTTACTAAATTTTCTTACCTGGAGATAATTATCATAATTATAGAATGAGTTTTCATTTTGTGAAGTCAGAAGGTTAAGATCGTCATTGGCTGGACCCGTGTAAAATGCATCCATATTGTAACTATCCTCTTCGTCATCAGAACACGCATAGTCGTTTAAACCAGTAAAAGTTACAGTCCTTGGTTCAGTGCTAGAATTTGAATTTGGTGGTACAATTGTTGAATCATGTCGGATAATCTCATGCGTA
Source organism: Eudiplozoon nipponicum (assembly GCA_029291075.1). NCBI lineage: Eukaryota > Metazoa > Platyhelminthes > Monogenea > Mazocraeidea > Diplozoidae > Eudiplozoon > Eudiplozoon nipponicum. Next base: position 12,893 of record JAQBSW010000496.1, read on the forward strand.
AATGAATTATTATGGAAGTCTTGTTCTTCAGCCATTTCATAAAAGAAATTAGCAAACACGCCAGTGCCACCTGATAAATCCTGGCGACGAGATGATAAATCCGTATTAGAGACCACATGAGCGTTTTCCGAGGCCATGGATAATGGAATTTGTCTTACATCGACAGAAGAATTTTGCTCAACGTTATGAGACATGATTCTAAAAAGCAAGGTTTACAGAAATTTACGGGCTTTAATTTATATGACTGATGACCTTCAGAAATTTACCGTCTTAACTATTAAAACAATTTAAATTGTGTTTTCTTTTAATACATCTCAGATACAATACGGCAACATTAACACAGTAATGTATAATAGCCGCGTATTATAAACAGGCTTAGATAGCAGTAATATGAGTAAACCTTAAAAAAACCTCTTTTGTATGAGTGTGGAGGAAGTTAAATCCTCCGCCATATGTAAAATAACATTGACTGATAAATTTAAACACCATGGCTGATTGTAACGAATTTAATTTAAAAAGAATTTTTCTTTTTATTTTCCGGAACATTCTTTGCTTAAATACTTGATTTTGAATTGTGCGCCATTTTCAGTTTTCGAGTGTCTCGCACCACGACTGGTCTTAACACCTTTTGGTCTGCTGCATTTTAACATTTTTCTCCATTGGAATTACAAAATTATAAGCACTAAATAATATTTGGGCATCTCCTACTCAACTTGAATGTTTTTCAGATTTGTACTGTGGTAGACTTAAAATTCTTGGACTGGCGCGGTCGCCAAATTTTGTTGAGGCCCCTAACCTATTCGAGTCTAAGAGCCCCATAGATGCCAGATCGCTTGAAGTCCTAAAATTCACAGTAGAGTCTGATATGCTTATATTTCTATTTACATCTGCTAGATTCAATTCCGCAATATCCTGCACTAACCTACTTGTGTCCTCAAATTTAATATCGGTCTCCATGTCTTATTGGTTTAACAATTAAATCGACACTTAATGTTAGGCAATCGGAATGCGAAAGTTGTATCGTATTAATTCCCGAACAAATAATCTGGAAGGAGATATACGTGAACAACAGAATAATCAAATTACCTGTTCCAGAACGTCCCTTTTCTGTGTGATATAATATCAGAACAAAAGGCAATTATAGTAGGAATATATTGTTGAGATGTATTCGTGTTACTAGAGAAAAATGTTAAAATGCAGCAGACCAAAAGATGTTAAGACCAGTCGAGGTGCGAGACACTCAAAACAGAAAATGGCGCACAATTCAAAATCAAGTATTTAATCAAAGAATATTCTGGAAAATAAAAAGAAAAATTCTTTTTAAATAAAATTCGTTACAATCAGCCATGGTGGTTTAAATTTATCAGTGTAGAGGTTAAATTAATTATTGGACAGAAATTAACCTCTCATATAAAAATAAATCAATTTTTATTTTTGGACATTTGATGTTATCGCTGGTTTCGTAAAACAATATTGTAATTTTTGAAAAATATTGTAAAATTTTTTGGAAGTTCTTTTGTTCATATTGTCGAAGTTTTGGACTTGTCTTGTGGAAGGAAAGGAGAAAGTTTTGATCTGAGTTTCTGCTCCAAGCGTGAATCTGCGGTTACTGCACACACCTTAGGTTCCTTCTGACGATACACTTTGTCCAACCCTTTAAGCTTCTTGGGCGACTCTAGTTCCAATGTATCATATACATCCAAGGTGGCTCTTAGTCTAGCAGGCAATTCTGCTACAAATATACTATTTATAACTTCCTCAGATATATCAAGCCCGATGGATTTTGAAATAAGTCTGTCATAAAATTCAGATGGAAGTAGATTTCCCATCTTTTCCTGACGTAATAAGTCAGTCATCCGTTCAATCCTCTCGGGTTGATATCGTCCATGGAGTTCTTCTACTAGAAGCTCAAATGATTTTTTCTGGTTCGTTCTCAGTAACAAAATTCCTGAGTCTAAATAGATTCTTTTTTAATGGCTCAGGTAAGCACCACAAGGCCGAGGCAAACCTTTCTATAGGGTCGGTCATCCTTTTTAGTTTAAAATAAAATTTTGCTTAATCGACCCATTCAGAATGGTTGTCTGGTCTGTACATGGTGAGCTTAACATTGCTATCCATAGTTTTGCGGCAAAAACGATCATCTACATCATATATTTCCGCATGAAGGATCCTGGCGCGGTCGCCATTTTTTGTAGAGGCCCTTAAGTCACTACCATAAAGGGGTCTGTTGGATGCCAGGCCCGGAAAATCCATATATGCGGAATGATCATCTATCTTGAAACACTTAAGTTCCTCTGAACTATCTCTTAAGCTACAATCCTTAAGTCCGCTAGCCAACTGCTCTGTATCCTCAGTATTTAATAAACCAGACATGATATTATTAAATTACTTGTAATTTATATATTATATTAATTGAGTAAGCTTACCCGGATACGCTACTGTCCACGGATATTGAATTGGAATTATTCACAAAGAGTCGGAGATGGAACCACGCAGTGTCCCGCTTATGCAATTCAGAAACTCAGATCAAAACTCTCTCATTTCCTTCCACAAGACAAGTCCAAAACTTCGACAATATGAACAAAAGAACTTCCAAAAAATTTTACAATATTTTTCAAAAACTACAATATTGTTTTACGAGACCAGCGATAACATCAAATGTCCAAAAATAAAAAAAATGATTTCTTTTTATATGAGAGGTTAATTGGTGTCCAATAATTAATTTAACCTCTACAAATGTTATTTTACATATGGCGGAGGATTTAACTTCCTCCACATGAGGAAGTGTAACTGTAGAGGAAGATATTTCCTCCGACATATAAGTCTTACTATTGTCAGGACACTATTTACACGTTGTGTTACTATGCAAACATAGTGCTAAGCAACTACATTTCTATAAACAATGTTTAATTATTTTAGTAAACATATAACGAAGTTAACTATTTATAAATTGTTTATTTTTGAGTTTTGAGTTTTCTGTTCTGTGTGCTGGACGAAAAATGATCTCTGTTTAATTGTAACAATGTTCTGGTTTTATCATTACTATTTTGATTTTAGTACTAAATTTGTGTTACAACGAAATCAGGTCATTTATTTGCGTGTATTATTTGCTGTGATTAAAATGGTGTAACACGCGGCTCCGAGGTACAACCCAATGATGTTCGATTTTGACAAATACGGTGCTCTTTATGGGCGAATAATCTAGCACTGTTCTTACGCAATACTTCTCTTAACTGTGATTTTAGAAACAATCTCTGTTAGTTTCAAGCAGTTTTGATTGATATTTCTTGAGCTGCAATTTTAATTGGAATTAATAGGGTTTTGTTTAATAAATAATACACACCCGCGCGCAATACACAGGGCACAGGCGGTAGGTTATAGTGCCCTTTTGGATTTATTGTTCTTCTTTGAACTATTCTCAGTTTACACAATTAATTACTGTTTGTATATGATTCTACCTATAAGGACATCAGAGTTCAATGGATTATTATAACTAAATAATTTAAAACCTAGCAAACAGTGGAATAATTATTTGTGATGCTTTTTCAAGACGGTTTTTACACGATTTTTATCCATCAGTTATCAGTGACAATATTTACCAGTGACTTTAAACTAAATTGCTAATCAATCTGGATTTATATCATCATATATTTTCAATTATTTACATGTATTCATCACGATTCAGACGTTTGTGTTCCTGATAATTACTTGTGTATAAGACATTCAATTGTGTTGACAATATATCGTTTTGTTGCCGTCTAGAGCACGGTCCGTTTTGTTTAACTGTGAATAGATATTTACACGTTATTAAGACATTCAATTGTGTTAACAATATATCGTTTTGTTGCCGTCTATAGCACGGTCCGTTTTGTTTAACTGTGAATTGATTCATGCTTAGCTACACCATTTGCAATAAACGGATGAAAATGGATGAGTTTTCTCACCTCACCCTTCGGGAAATGGACATAGATTAATCCTGAACGCGGATCCTAATAACAGCTACCAGATATTATATACGAGGATAATTTCGCACTAAATAGACAACTAGTCCACAGAACCTCTTACATTTGCTACAAAACCTCATACAATAGATCGAGTTAGGAAAGTATTGTCGGCAAAGTTATGAGTTTCGTGTTTTTCAAAAGTGCTAACTAAAACAATACGAATTAGAGTTTGATTTGTTGACACATTTCACGATGCGATTGATTCAAAAGGAAGTAAATACAAAAAAGTAAGAGCATCAAGAGCGTAAAGGTCTGACGAAAATCATTATTTAGGTAGGTAATCTTGGATTTTGATCATACAAAATAAAGATGGACACGCTCAAGATAGTGAACGGCTGAACATTCACATCTGAATTCATATAATGGTTTTTCATATTAGTTAATATGGAAGAAAATACGTTCAGTGTGAGAATTATTGCTAACCATACGACTATTGTGTGCACAGCCGTTTACAATTCACGTTACATTTTCCGAAGTAATGATTCGGTTCAACTTGTTCAAAGGTGCCGAGCATTATTATTGTTTTCCTTAGTGCGTAATAACCTATTACACATTGACCTTAACAGCACTAACCGAGGTTGCCTCCATTTGTTCACAACCCTTAAGCAAAGTAGATCAAGCCAAGCCGCCATTGTAGTGGTCAGCGCATATGTTAACCCACCACAGATCTATTGAAACACGTTTAAACCATCGGCCTTGATTGATTGGATTATTTTCGTGAACCAATAGAAATTCAGTTCTTTCATTTATCATCTTAGTTAATATTTAATTTTACTTTAAATTAAAATTGTAAAAATGGGCATTCATATTTATTTAGATGCAACAGAGGATTTATTTCATATATGTTGGAAAACTTAGCATCTTGGTGTGTGCAAAATTAGATTAATGTTGCACGTACATCTTTAACTAAACATATTTTGTGCTGCAAATAATGTTGCATTACAACATAACACTTTTCATTTTAAATAAACGCTAGGTGTGTAAACGTTCTTCCATTTTCGGAAACTATATAAATAAAAAGACCTAGCTCAGAACTGTATAACCAAGAATAATTTGTTTATTTAGGCTCCGTCTATTAGATATTTCTTGATTAAAATGTTAATTTATTTTGGCTATTTTATATTTGCACAGTTTATTTCTATTTAAGTAACATTATTTCATGGTTTCAACTATGCAAGAAAATCATTTGATAAATGGAGTTAAACTGCTTCTGTACAATATATGATGCATCTTAAAATAATATATAGGAAGAATTATTTCCGGCATTCGTAAATAAATATCAATTGTAACGACACAAATCAATGGCCGACATATTGCGTAAATTAAATTCAAATTTATTTACGTTTCACCAATGAGAAAAAAGCTAAATTGTCGTTTAACCACGTTTAACCAATAGTGTGCAAGTAGACATATTGCATGCTATTTAAGCACGGTAATTTACCATGCAAGTCAGTTGTGGCATTTGCATTCTACCTGCTTCACGCGTGTGCGTTCTGTCGGCTGTCAATACCTACGCTGGTGATTTGATAGTTTCACCAACAACTAACTACATCCGTGACTCATCTTGTTGCGGTATACCGGAGAGACGAGCCAATTAAGTGCAGAACCTGCAGGAGGCCATCCACATCGTGAGTACAGCTCAACCACGGGAGCGACAACTCAACCAGAGTCCACCCCAGGCTCTAGGACATCTTCAAACTCTGAGGACTTCAAGTGAACGCATTACCAGGCCCTCTTAAGGGCCCCCATATCAGTAACTAATCTCTATTCAGAGCACCTTAACCGAGTTTTTGTAACGTCGTACGGCATTTACTTGAAGCCGGGGCGTTTACACAATCAAGCAACGTCGTTAAAGTTGAAGAAAATTTAAACATAAGTATTTGGCATGTTTCAATAGTAGAGATACACATCGGTTACAATAATGTTAAGAAAATTCTGGCCCGTAATTGGACCAGATTTCAGTGTATTATTATTGATGAGTAAGTTTCTAATTTCTATTATTTGTTGCAGTTCACTATTGCATTTCTCGGCAATATATTGAAAATTTATTTAAAGGGTTTTTACTTTCCGTTGATTGTAAACTAGAGTTGACAATTACATCCATTTTTAATTAGTAAATTCACAGTTATTTGCAAATAGTCTAATATTATTTTCATAATTTTTTCAATGATAACTACATTGAATAAAGTTTTGACCCAATAACTAATTTAGAATGATTAAAATGGATTAAACTTTGGCCATCATTCGTTAAAAATTTTAGCTCAAACTTGGAAAAAAGTAAATACACAATAGAGCAGAAACAAAAGAAGCAGTATAAATTGAAGTTAGATCCAAATCGGCTTTATTAAATATCTAATTATTTAGAAAATTTTTTACTCGAATGTATTACAGAGCCAGACTTTAATAATCCAAACACCAAGCATAAAATTGATTGATATATTAACTGATACTCATAGAGCGATATTTGCTATCTCAAGCTCTAGCTGCAAAATATCTATTTTACTGATTTCATTTAGAAAACAATTTTTTCTTGAAAAATATTTTCCCAATGTAAAATGAAAGAATTAATTTAATGTGACGTAATCAAAATATTAGAAAATATTTAAGGACAGTGTGTTAGATCACCAAGCAGAGGTAACACAGGATAAACATTTATAAAGGATGCAGACCTCTTTCGTAGAGAATTAACAGATGCGTATTGGTTTAAGATGCTAAATCTGATTACAAAATGGTCCAATAAGAAATTTGATGCTATTAACATATTGAAATTTATTCGATTAATTATCTTAGTGTTAGCAGCAAGTGCTAAAATATTTCTTAAAGCTTTGGAAGAAAAGATTGCTCAAATACAATTATTCAGAACAGAAGTAGTCACAGGCGGGAGCAAATAAGAATTATTAGACGAGATATGAATTAAATCATTTAAATTACCAAAATGCTTTGCGAATGACACTTTATTTACCAACAAGCACGTAGAAAAAATGCACCAATTGGGCTAATTTTTGTTTGTTTGCTAAAGCTTTTATTGAATATGAAAAGAGAAAATCGTCCGGAGAGATAAAATCCTACACATGTTAAACATTTAAGGAGCGCAGAAAGTGATGAAGTGATGTTCTATGTGAGAAAAAACAATAATTAAAATTCTTTCCATAAACTGATTTTAATCATATTGATTTCGTTGAAAAGCTGACTCTGGGTAATTTAAATATAAGGTCAAATGATAATTGAATGTGCTGCTTAGTAACTGAGGCTAGCATTTTCTGCATAGATTTAGTTCGCTTTTAGATGCATATACATGTGGACGATTTTGGTAAGATGGATAACCGTAAACGAATAAAATGCACAATGTTATCTTTGATCATAATCATTGTTAATTCATTTTTTGCAATTTTATGAGTAAATTTTATGGTTACACAGTTAGATTAATGTAGCATCAAAGAAAATTTATTTAACACAGCCGTTGAAAATTCAACAAAATCAAACAAGGTTTTGGCAAAATTCCAACAAAGTGCATTTTAAAAAATAACCCATTATGTTCATACAATTAGTGGTGCAAACCATACATCGAATAGTGTAGAAAAGGCAAGGTTTCGTCCTTAATAGGAACTCATCATGTATTGTCCAGAGTATGCCACGTATAGGGCTCGAATCTGGGAATGCCTGCTTTTGAATCTATTGCTCATAACAGTGAACCATTCAATTTTCAGTTATATAGTAAATAATGGTTCGTGGTTAGTCTTTCCTTTAGGTGGAGTCTATATAGCATTCTTTAGGCCTACAGTGCCAACTAATCATCCCCATCTGTCATTATTGAAAAGACACCAAACTACCTGAGGAAGAGATATTGAATTAAGTATTTATACAATTAAATGAACCTCGATTGCGCTGGCTGTGATAACAATAACCTTAATCCAGTTTGTGAACATAGTATGTAGACCTGACCCATTATGTAAAATAATTTATCAGTATAAACAATTAATGCATAGTGAAGAAAAGACAATATATCCAGTTGAAATCAATAATAATTCGTATTTTATTTATCATATCTTGTTATATTAATAGAGCTTCAAATTAAGGCCACTTAAAGAGTACAAAAATAAGATTGAATTTTGATGTTGCATATCTACATTTTATAAAATATTACAATGATATTTCTTTCATATTGTAATTTTCGAAGAATGATATTTTCGTTTACTTAATTTGAATATCGTAATTTTATCTTATTTATGACCGACTTTTTATTGTTTCACCATTACACGAGTTTACAGCTAGTGTATTGATATTACTTGTATGTTTGTACAGCTAGACAGATTGACTGTCTGACTAAATCGGTATATAATTTATCAGGTGCTTAGCTAGCTGAGTGCAAAATTGGTTGATTATATTCATGTGAAATTTATCAGCTCTATTCAAACGCTCACGATTTAAGTATATGCCTATGTAGCTTTTTATGAATGTATATCTTTTGTGTGCTTGCTGATTTATCGTGCACAGAAACTGTTTTGTTACATTTTTAGAGAGCTACTGCATTAAAGAATATTAGAATTGTATTTTGATCGTCCAAGATATAAGCGGTATAAATGTTTATTACCGTTTACTATTAATACTAAGGATAATTTTGGTATAGAGTATGTGTTCTTTTATTTAAGCGATCACTCTAATATTTGTTAATATAGATTGGCGTAAAATGAAAGAGTAAGGTACGTAGAAAATATTCGTAATTTTTTGGAGGGAACTTTGACTGAAATTTTAAATTTTAATTGCTTTTATTTTATCATACTCTCAATTAGCTCTAAAAGAAACATGTTGCACGACAAGGAATAGATTATTTGCCTGATTTTCGGATTGCGTACCACTCTCATCATGATTTTTCCAAATATTTCGATATCCATGTACGGATATCTTTTTCATTGGAACGTACATCACACGCTAAGTTGACAATCAGTATGTCAAGTGAAAATATTAGTTTAACCTACCCCATTTATACTTGTTGTTAGATCTCTTAAGCATAACTTGTTTTTTTTTGAAAAAATGCTAGGAAAGTGTATGTCAAATTGGTTTGTGTATATGTCTGCATGTATACATTCTTCACAACGAGATTACAGTGATTTAATTACAATAACTGACACCTCACTAGATAAGCGTACACCATGCATGTGTGTATGTTTTTTCGTTTGTTTTACGTAATCACTTATTAAAGCCCAATAATAAAAATCGGTCAAACATGCTGCAAGCAAAACAAAGAAAAGTTGAAATATATATTAACGGATCAGCGTACAAGGTATATTCTTGTAAGCTAAAATTTCAAGTTTCGCAATCGTTATGGCTTTGATGGGACTGTTTGCAATTATACCCACCATAATAGGGAACCTTGGTCTCAATATATTTTCTTTCTTAAATTATACAATATATGTAATAAATTATCAATTGAACTTAGAGATAACCCAACGAAGCTCAATTTTGACAAATATAGCTTTCCTTAAGGTCACATGTGTTAATTCAGGTTTTACACAATATTTCTTTGAACTGTGATTTTAGCAACAATATCTGTTAGTTTCAAGCAGTTTTAATTGTGATGTCTTGAACTGCAAATTTAATTGTAATTAATAGGGTTTTCCTTAATAATAAAACAAACCCGCTCGCAATACGCCGGAAACATGCAATGGGTTTATGTGACAACGATCAAAGCCAGGATTTATATAATTTTTGTGTATCAAAAACTCTGCTAAGGCATTCTGGATTGATATCTTCTTTCTTTTACAATCATTAACATAAATTTATTATTGATTCAGCCAAGGCATTCTGGATTTATATATTTTGCACTACTTCTCACTCATATGAAAATATCATTTCTGCCGAGACATTCTGGATTTATATATCGTGTTTTTGTGACTTATTTTATACGAGACATTTAAATTGTGTTGAAAATATATTATTTTGTTGCCGTCTAGAGCACGGTCTATTTGGATTAACAGCTTATTTTAATATACTTTGCAACATTGCATCAATAAATGTATGGGGATTCGATTTAGCTTTCTCACATCACCCTTCGGAAAAGGTTGGGGATTAATCATAAGCACGAATCTCAACAACAGCTACCAGGCATATGTAGGAATGGTATAGCATCATTAAATATACAGTTACAATAAGCACTAAACTTCCTACAAAATAATTGTGATTTTAAATGTATATGCGCAGAACAGCATGCACTGGCAAATCAAAATTTTAATGTGATTAAAGATATCAGCATAGATGTAAACATAAAATATAATTTTCAGAGACAATGCGATGGGTGCATTTTGCATTTTAAAGGCGCCGAGTTTGTAAAATGTCAAAGAATGCATCTTTCTGCGGTTAGGTGGGCCTCGGTGAAAATTAACTCTAGTCTAGTAGTAAGGCGTAGCTATCAGAAAAATACATAGAATTCCCACGCGTAGAAGCCGTAGGGATGTTGAATATGAAAAATTGCCTTTCAGAGTTATCGTGCCATCATCAAAATCAGGCTCGAGAGTTTCAGTGGAAGATTAGAGCACTGGTACAGTCGGTAAGACTGTTAGATTTTCGTTTGGAAGGAGATCTCGCGGAAGTTACTGGTTATAACAGCAATAAGTTCGTCATTTAAAAGAAGTGGTTTTTTTATTCTTTATAGAAATGTTTACCAAAATGGATATATTTCGACTCAATGTGGTGGAAATGAATTGCCTGAAATTTGATTATCAACTATGTGCCGCCAACAAAAATCTAGTTATGGAAAAGGCCACCAAAGAGTTGTCAGTGTCATTGGGGTTTAAATAGCTACTTATGTAGAATATTCTGATCACAGACATAAATTACAATTTAGTTTGGATGGATTCTATATTCTATTTCAGTTCGCGTTAAATACGAAGACGCGGGCTATTTGGCAAGTCACGAGACGGCAACGTATAAAGCACTGAGACCTCGGTGGTTGGGCCTGCTCGACTACCCTGAATCGTCATCATCAAGGACGCCTGACAGTGTAACAACCGTTCATTAACAAGTGCAATTGACTGTGGACCGGAAAAGGACAACAAATCGAACTGGTGGTATCATTACAGTGTTGGCCTAAGGATTAACGGTTAACGCAGCATAAGTAAAAAAATCGACAATGAAGAAGTTCAGCGATTAAGTGAAAAAGGGATTTGTATAGGTTCAAATTCGAAATTTGCATCCCAAATTGTGCTTGATCTTTTCAGTTTTCTGTTCGAATATAAGATCTTGTAGGATATGATGGCCAAGGAAGTTCTACTTATGTTTCTGCAGTACATCGTGTCACGATGTAGTTTACCGATGAGACTCACTAATGAACGCGATATTCAATTTACATTTGAATTCTTTATCAGTTCAATGCGGCACACAAGTGAATACAATCTTAAAGTTAATAGTATGGATGGAAGATTGCATAGGGAACTGTAGGTTGAATTAAAATGTACTGGAGGATCAAATTAGGTAAACAATTTGCCTAAATCTTTATTGACAATGCAAAATAGATGTAGAAGCATAGATAGCTGAGCTCGTTTAAAGAGAGCTTTTATGGATACAAGGAAATTTGTTCATAAACTTTCAATGTTGTCCCAAGTGGACATCAAGATTAGTAGTAGGTTCTTAGGAGATCTCATGAACAAAATGAATCGCTTATCTTCAACCAAGACAAGAAGTTTAAGTCAATGTACTAAGCAACTCTAGATTTTAAGCTGGCGTCGCATGGGTGTATACACATTAAGAACTGGCAAAGTTGTCAAACACAATTTTATAATGGTCGATCAAACTCAAACATTTTATTCACAAGAATACTTGCATAGAAATCAATGGAACAGAGGAGTGTGAAACACTGAATCGTTGTGTTCTACAGTTTACCTGAGTGAGGGAGGAGACTTAGAAACAAGACTCATCAAGGTGTCACGTGACTAACTGGAAGATATGGGAAAAGGAGCAAGAGTTGTACAAATAAATATATCGTAGGAGAGATAACGTATGAAGAACCAAACAACATGAAAATGAAATCTTATAAAGTACCAGCACTACACGGTGAAACATGTTCTAGAAGGGCGCCAAATGACCTAAGAATGTTCATTATGTTTATGTTTCAGATTACACCATAAACGTAAGTATAAATGTCAAGGATAACGTTTCGCCATATAAAAAATAAACAACTATTATTTATGGAATTTGAAGTAATGATAGTCTCTTAAACAAAGATTTTCATTTATTAAATTTTAATATTTTTCTTCAATCTTCTTTGATGTCTTGTAGAAAATTCCTAATTATCTTTTATACGTTCATATTATCAATTTTAGGATTTTTTGAGTTAAATTGTTACGCAACTGCTGTGTGCTAGCACACCGATATCTGCTTTCATATATTTCGATTACCAGTTTGTCAAATTCGCTGACAAAATTTTGGATTGCCTACTAACAATAACTTCATTTTTTATTGCTTGAAAGATCTCAAATCGGACCAAATCTAAGCTTAAGTTACTATCGTATTTTGAGACTTAAATTTCGTAAAGATATACCAAAGCAACCAAAAAGACAGCGAAAATGTACACTCGAATTTAAAAAGTATTTTGTAACATATCGTCATCAGAAAGAACTATCACAAAGTTTATGAAAGCGCTTCTCTTTCACATCTTTATCGCAGTCATCATACACCAATTACTACAAAAGTCCAATACATAATACATAAACTTATCTCGGTCGGACGACTCCAGCTTTGCTGACGATTATCTAAATTATCTTCTAGAATCCTTCTCCATTTCCACTCCGCCTGCTGAGATGCTTGACAATGGTGACGTTGAGAACCTACGTTGTTTCATAATTTCGCCGGCCTCCGTCGTTCAAGCAATCAAAGACATAAAATCTAATCACCAATTTGATCAGTATGGTGTCTCTGTCAGGATGATTGCATTTCTTGGCCGGAATCTATTCTCTCTGCTCGCCGATGTTATCAACCGATGCCTCACAACTACCTATCTTCCCACGGAATGGCTTAATTTGACGATCTCTCATATCCCAAAAATGATACATCGTCAATCTCCTCATTCAAAATCTCTGCTCTATAACTATCGTCCCTTCTTTCAATAAATCTTCGATAGGGTCTTATAGAACTAAGTCTACACTTTTATCAAGTCTCGAGATAAATTCTGCCTCCTCGACGATCAACATGGCTTCCTGAATAGCCGCTCCACTTCCGTCAACTTAGTCAGTGGCCTTGATCACTGCTACTATTCTATCTCTGAAGGTCATGAATGCACTCTCCTCTTCTTACATGATTCCAAGGCCTTTGATTCATTGCCATTCTCGGCAATTGAATTCACATTTTTTAGCAGTGGTATTAGCGCAAAGTTTTCAATCTTATCAGTTATTATCTCCAACAACTTTTCACAACCGTAAAAGTAGGCAATAGTCACTCAAGGTCAACGCTTATCCGATCTAGAGTTCCCCAGGTCTCGAACTTGGTCCTATACTATTCAACTTGACACTCGCTCAAGTGCAGGTTGAGGACAACTCATTCAAGCTGTTCAAATATGCAGATAACATGGTAATTTTATTCAGCAATCCTACAGCATCCAACCACTTCCTACCTCTTATTACTCAGCTGCTATCTTCGTTACACTCGCAGCTTAGTATAACCGGTCTTAATTTAAACCCCGATAAGACTCGTTTGATGAAACTTACCTCTGACCCACTCTGTTTTCTCCCACATACAAGTCGTCTCCTTGATATTGAATTAATTGACTCGGCCAAGCACATTGGTATCTATTTTTCTAGATCGCTAGACCTTTCTCCAGATCTTCAACATACCACCTCCAAACTCATCAAGTGCGCCCTTTAAATCTGTTTCAAGACTAACAATCCCACACACCAACTCATATTTTTAATGTCGATGTCCTACCCCTCATATTTTACGCTAGCGAATTTTATTGCTCTCTCATTTTAACCTCCTCCTACGTCATCGAAAAGATCTCTTCCATATTTTAAAAGCGAGTCTTCCCTCACAGCCAGTATTATCGGGAACGCTTTCTCCTGGCTAACCTTCTTTTGCTATGGTTTACCCTTCACTTACGAGTAATTCCTTTCGTTCATAAGATCACAGCTAGCCTATCACTATCAAACTTTGCTCACCCAAGTCACCACTATCAACACGCCATAGCAACTCTTCAATCCAATCCAACCACACTCCCGTTATATTTAATAAAATCTACCGCGTTTTCAAAGCCCCAAGTGTATTTAACGCTCTTCCCGCGGAAATAAATTTCCTTTCACATCACGAATTAAGAAAGGCGGCTTACAATCACTTCTTTAACAAATTTCTATGAGAGACGTGTGATTGGAAGCGAAACTGGTTCCTCCTTAAACCATAACACTTCTTTTTACCACTAGGCTATTATCCATTCTTTCAATCATTTGCATCTGATTATAAAATCCAAATAAGGACTCACTGATACTATTTCTATTCCCATTTTCATTCTACCGCATCCATATATTGATTCCTATGCCGCAATACGCTCTACTACATCTCTTCCTTTCGTTTCAGCAAGCAAGCGGACACTCAAAAAGCCTACTGGACCATCTGACGTCCATCTGACGCTAGTTCCTCTACGCTTTTCATCAGCCGAAACCTCGCTCAACTGAAATAAGTGATCCCTACACACGACACTGGCGTGCAGACTCCTTTAATCTAATCGATCTTTCCCAGTCCAATGGAATCTCTATTCCATCAGAACGATCTCTCACAAAGTTGATGGAAGGACTTTTCTTTCTCAACTCCCTCCTCAACTATGGTTATATACTTTGCTAGTCACAATTACATTCAACTTACATATCCTCTTTTTGATTTGTACCTCATTATTTCAACTTTTGGGCCTGTTGGCCTTTGTTATCAAATAAATTTATTGATTATTATTTATTATTATTATTATTATTATTATTATTATTATTATTATTATTATTATTATTATTATTATTATTATTATTATTATTATTATTATTATTATTATTACTTCTAACTAGTCACAATTTGATTCAATTCTACATATCCCGCTTTTGATTTTTACATTATCATTTCAATTGTAGGGCCTGTTGGCCTGTGTTGCCAGATGAATTTATTGCAATTAATATTAATATATCTTGATATGGTTGATATGAACAGAGCATTATACGTGAAGATCCAGAACAATTGAACAAAGTACTTATGAAAGTTAGCCTAAGAGGAGGCGCTGAAGGTAATAGAAAATTCGCTTGTTCTTATCTTAGTGATCATCCTTGTAATATTGCGAATGTTAATCTTGCCTCACAAGGGCTCCATTAAATAGTAAGCTTGTGGAGGAAGATAAATCCTCCGCCAAAATTAAAGTAACATTAACTGATAAATTTAAACCACCTTGGCTGATTGTAACAAATTTTATTAAAAAAGAATTTTTCTTTTATTTTCCAGGACTTTTTTTGTTTAAATATTTGACTTTGAATTGTGCGCCATTTTCAGTTTTTCGAGCATCACGGTTCTCGACTGGTTGTATCTTCCTTTGGTCTGCTACGATTATCACATTTTTCTTCATTAAAAACTGATCAACTTATACAATATATACCTGCTTACACTGTCTTATATTTTTATTGATGCACGCATAGAAGGGGCGTTCTGAAACAGATAATTTAATAATTCTGCTCTTCACGTATATTTCCTTGTACGAGACGAGTTTCACATCCCGATTTGCCTAACATTAAGTGTCGATTCAATAAATAAATTTCTTAGATATGGATGCAGGTCTTAAAGTTGAGGACATGTGGATGAAGATAAATCCTCCGCCAAATGTAAAATAACATTAACTGATATATTTAAACCACCATGGCTAAATGTAACGAATTTTATTTAAAAAGATTTTTTTTTCTTTTTAGTTTCCAGAACATTCTTTGTTTAAATACTTGACTTTGAATTGTGCGCCATTTTTAGTTTTCGAGTGTCTCGCACCTCGACTGGTCTTAACATCTTTTGGTCTGCTGCTATTTTAACATTTTTCTCTAGTAAAACGAATACATATTAAAAATACATTTATGCTATAATTGATCTATATTGATAATTCTGTTGTTCACGTATATCTCCTTCCAGATTATTTGTTCAGGAATTATAGCGATACAACTTTCGCATTCCGATTGCCTAACATAAAGTGTCGATTTAATTATTAAACTAACTAGACATGGAGACCGATATTAAATTTGAGGACACAAGTAGGTTAGTGCAGGATATTGCGGATTTGAATCTATCAGATACGAATGGAAATATAAGCATATCAGATTCTACTGTAAATTTTAGGACTTCAAGCGATCTGGCATCTATGGGGCTCTCAGACTCGAATAGGTTTGGGGCCTCTACTGACACTAGCAAGTTAGTGCAAGATAATGCAGGTTTGAATTTAGCAGATGCGAATAGAAATATAAGCTTATCAGATTCTACTGTAAATTTTATGACTACAAGCGATCTGGCATCTATGGGGTTCTCAGACACGAATAGGTTAGTAGCCTCTACAAGCTAAAAGACTTGATTTATCGGTTCTCTTTAGGACCATTGAAGATGAATTGCCATGCACTCATATGCTGCGTAGTTTTTAAGCTGTTAGCATTTACCAAAAGCTTGTTTACATGAGTAACGTTCCCGTATATTTAATGTTTTAAATGTTTTTTAATTCGATTTTACACGCGATTTTTCGAATTGAATTGTGATATTCGTTATGTGTGCTGTTTATCTTCCTCCTGGAGAAGTATGATTTATTTGGAATTAATAAACAGGAAAAATTTCTTCAGGGTTTAAGGAAAGAAGAAAAAGAAATTGCCAACAGTATTAAAGCATCATCAACTTTAAATGACGATGTTGTTGTGAGTTACTCTATTTAATAAGAAAAGCTTTATTTGATAATGTATTATCTTCTCCAACATTACGTTTCACACTGTTTCAGCACTGAAATAGAAGATCAAAAGTGTTTATTGTTTTTATTATTATAGATGTCTGAACAATATAACGTCTCAAAAATTACGTATACATTTTAACGGTTAAAGAAACTATGTTTTATTGACTATAAGCTTGGAGCTATTGCTGCTTTATTTATCGCAGTGTTTAAGTTTAACATAGTAGACTTACGTTATTTTTCTTTGGCAATTTTCTGCTGACTAGCAATAAGTATTTGGCAGTTTTGTTATCGGCAGAACTATTTCATTGCAGAGACTGCTTCAGTTTTTATTTTAGGCAAACTGCATGCATTATAAATTATAGAAGTTTCACGTTTGTTTGACGACAGTGAGCTCTCATTTGCGAGGAATAGACGGGGCATTAAATAATTTGCAAAGATGACACTTTTAAAGGTATCCAAATGCTGGTTACGTGTGTCGTTTGATATTTTTGTGTATAATGTGACTAGATTTAAGAATAGAAAAAATATTTTTATGCGTTGCAAAATCGTTTAGCAGTGTTAACATGCGGTTTAGGACATACTTTATGTGTTAGAATTACTCCTAGATATTTTACTGTGTAATTTTAGGAAACGATTTCCTCAAGAAAAGGACATCGCTGTGAGTAATACATTCACACCGAATTTAAGGAATGTTGACTATGATTTGTTGATTTGAAGTGATCGGTTTTTGATTATGCAATTAATGCTCTGTTGGTATTCTTGATTATTTTTAAACTGTTGAGCTGCACATTTTGGGATGACTATTTACAAAACTGTTTTGTCTTCTGCGTACTTGATGAATTCACCATGTTTGATTACATTACTTATTAAATGGAATAAAAATTTTCATAAAAGGGTTTAAAGTTTGAACTCTGCGGCTCTCAAGCATTCTGTCGTGTGTGACGACAGCTGGTTTTTGCGATAGGTATTTCAAGATAAATTTGTTTATTTGTGCAAATGTTTAAGTTAGCAAGTTCCTTAACGATTGTGTACTTGCATTTTGTGTCAAATGCCTTAGAGATTTCCAGAAATCTTAAAACGTGATCATTATTTAAGGATTCAGAGATGATGCGCGCTGTTTTCTTAACTTTTTATAGTTGTATTCATTTAAATTTATTCTGAATATGGGCTAGTTTTTATTTTTGATCTCTTAATTATAAATTAAATAAACTTTTGGGCACATTCGTATGATTTATATTTATTTTATGCATTTATCATCATTAATTCTCTTTTGCTTTCTTGGTGAACTTGTAACTGATATCGTATTTTCTACTTTTGATTAGTTATAATATTTTTCAAAATGAAAAATAAAAGTCAGGTACCTGTAAATTTACTTGCCTTTATATTTGCGCACAAGTCAATAATATACTTAATAGAGAAAATTTTGTGCAATATAAATAAATATAAAGAAGTACACCGCAGCATGCACAAAAAATCCAAAAATTGAATATTCGTTTTTCATTAGCATGTTTCCGAAAAGCACACACTCAGGAGCAATAATTTTGTAAAATATCTGAACAATTTTAAAGGAAATACGTTGCAACTTTCGGTCAACACTCTTCAGCAAAACTATCATATTAAACAAATATTTAGACTACTGACAAAACAGTCACTTAATAATAAACCTCAACACAAGATCACAACAGACATTCGTTGATAGCCTTGTATGCCTACTTAGTAAGCTCCTATCTAAAGAAGTAATTATGCAACGTGACAAAAAGTTTTTAAGCAGAGACACCTCTGCACAAAGTAACGCGGAACCCTCGTCATGAAAATATGTACTACTCCCAACTTTACAGACACAAATCAAACATGAACTCATCATCATCATCAACATGCATAGCCTTACCAACGCCAAAAGTGACTAATGTTTCACTGCCATATAACCATAAGAAGCGAGCATTGTAATTCGTATTGTTCATGGCTAAATGTGGATTGTAAAAAAACACTAGGATGCCTCTTCCTAGTGAGGATGGTTTGTTTTCAAAGCTTTCCTTCTAGATAATATACCAAACTAGTCTGTTAGGCACTATCAGCCCAGATGCCTGTGACCGAAGTTTCCTTCAGCAGCCGAAACATTCCCTTCACGTCTGGCACGCTTGCTCTAATTCTGTCAGACACATTTATAAAAAAAAGTTACTCCGGGGTTAGACTAATCATCTAGACACACCTAAATTATCTGCATCCATAAATATACATATACTAAAATAATTCACAAAACTAACGAAGTTATGTAAATAAACATACATAGTCATCTTCAGCTAATCCAAAATCCTACTCAGATAGCGCATCAAAACCAGCCATACATTAACACCATATACAATAAAATATAAAGAAACGGAGCATGAATCTTCTAATCTTACGATCAAAATGCGACAGAGGTCATTAAGCTAATCTGATATGCCAACTAACCAGTATAGGGTAAACGATACCCCTTTTGGAGAACGTCAAGATCTCGACATCTGCCACGGCAGCTCAGTTTATTATAAAATAAAACGAACAAAAAATCAAACAAGAGCTCATCTTGTTCACTTTAGCTTCAATCCTAGATCCAGTAAAACTGGCTGTACTGTGTCTAAGTGCTAAAAGTAAGGTCCCTCGTGCAATTATCCGTAAAATTAGACCGAAAATAATTGTTGTCTCTGAACCATAGTTCAATCTAAGCACAGATGAATGTGCAATATAAATTTTGAATAACATTAATTTGAACGGATAAATGTTCCAGCATTGGAGATGGTGTCGTAATCTATCTACATTAAATCTTAGGTTTTTGTCTATACACATTTTCAAACACAACCCACAGTCTATGTTTATAACATTTCACTTCATGGGCTTGACTTAATTTTGGCATGTATATAGTTTACATGTTCAGCAGACTTGCTATCTGATACATTTACAGTACATTGGATGGCAGAATAAACGCTGTAAGAATATTTAAATTCACCCATTAACTAACTAGACGCCTATACTCTATTTTCAATAGTTTAAGTCCATCTATACTAATTCAAAATGTTATTCGGACAAACCGACTACACAGCTATCTTGATCTCGTATTCACTAAAGAGGATATTGTAACAAACTTAAATGTTGATGTACACACAACTGTTGCATGCCAAATAAAGTTTCATAAGCAGTCTTTTATCACAATAACAATCGTTGTACATGCAATTAGACATTCCTTGACAAAAATTACACGTAGGTAAAATCATTTCTCAAAACGACACAATAAAACAATTATGTGTAATTTATATAAATAACGTGTCCCAAAAGGAATATTTCAACTATTAGATTCATAGCTAAACATTTAATCAACCTGGTAATCACAACCAATCGGACTCAGACTTATTCATTTTAAGACATATATATCACCATTATTTGGAAGCCCACAAAGCGAACATACTCTAACTTGTCATAACCAGAAAAATCTTGCTCAGGCTAAACTTCAGCCCCCAGAGCTCAGATGAATAGCAACATCTTTAATAGAATTGCATAAATATATCAAAAGTGAACCTCCGTAAATTCCATTTTCATTCAAATTTCATTTCCAGAGAAACTAGAAATAGAATTGGAATGAATAAATCCATACCTGATTATAAATAATGTTCTGCTCCGAAAGAATGTTACGCAGAAGTTCAACATTGAGGTAGAGAATGAAAACGTGTCTATTTTCTAATTCGACAAGTGTTGTGTCAGTGTATATTTTGTGTCAAACATCAGAACGTCTCAAGGAAATGTATAAAAGTTTGGTCAACACCGTTGTTTCTCAAAGGTCTGATGTTATGAGTCATATTGAAAAGGTTCGACTTACCTGCTCACTAGCATATGGTAATTGCACTGCATTCGTCAAAACGGTTAAGGCATCCATCCTATTTTGTAGAGATTGCTTCATTTCATCTTTGAAAAATACGACAGACGTCAGATTCTTAAGGCGTCGGTGAACTCTATTTTGAATGGCAAATCCAGGCGCTACGCTGGCGACGACCGGCGGGTACAAGCTAGTCAGTCCAGGAACGCGTGCGTGAACCTTGCCGGGTCTAAATTAGGGACACAGTCATCATCCCATTTCACGTGAGGCCTCGAGTTTGGTCTAACGTTTTAGTTACTTTAATTGTTAAGTTTGTGCTGACGGAACGAGAGCAAGCGTGTCAGACGTGAAGGGAAAGTTTCGGCTGCTGAAGGAAACCTTTGCCACTGGGCATCTGGGCAGATACTGCTTATCAGTCTTGGGAGGCAGACCATATAGGAGAAGGAAAACTCCGAATACCAACCATCCGCACTAGGAATGGGCGACCGAGTGTTCTTGTACAGTCCACATTTAACCGTGAACCATACGAATAGTTGTATGGCAGTGAAACATTAGTCATTTGTTGTTTTTGTATGGCTGTGTATGATGATGATGATGATGATGATGATGGATGATGATGATGATAGTCATTAAAAGTAGTCCGCATAAAGCAAATTTGTGCTGCTGCTGCTGCTGCTGATGATGATGATGATGATGATTAGCATTATATCAGCCTTGATAATTTTGCAGCTTTCACCACATGTATAAATAGGTAATCAATATTGTGCAGTCGACATTTCCAGTCACGTTCAATGTATGCAAGACTACTAGACGTGAGAGCCGCAGTTCTAATTTTGCTTTCGATATATGTGCATTGCGGTTTGGTGCTCACTGGTCAGTTTGCCATCGTGCTCTGATGATGATCATGGAAGGTCGAAACGCGTCAGTGCGTTGCGGCTGGTGGTAGTTTTTTTTAGTTGTTCAACGACTGGTTAAATACAATGGGATTGGTGTTTACTTCAAGCTCGCAAACTTGATTTAAAGACTTGTTACGACCACCCGCGCAATCAATTATTGGTTGAGTCGAGAGTAGTGCAATTGGATGTGATTGTGGTTCAATAATATTGGGTGGCAGATCGACTCTGCTTAGGATAATTCTTTAAATCAAGTTTGCGAACTAGAAGTAAACACCAATTCCATTGTAATTAACCCGTCGTCGAACAACACAGAAAAACTACCGCTAAAAATAGTTTTTTCACGTTGTGTGATCATTTTTCATATGTCAGGTTATTTATTAGGAATATAAGGTTTTTTATGTATATTCCAGTCTTTTGTAGAAATTTATCAAGGGTATCGTCTAAAAATATGTCTAATTTGATTATTTGTTTGTAGGGTGTTGATAGGAAATTGCCATGCGTCTTTTTGAAGCTATTCTTGATAGTTTTAATTGATAAATTGTTCTTGTGTTTACTTTTGTCTGAAAGTTATAAAATTTTCTAGGCTTTTACAGAAACTTGTATTGTAATTGTGCCAATATTTTCCTCTAATGCGTAAAGTGTTTTGTCAAGTACTAATATTTTAGACTGAAGTGCAAAATACTACGAAAGAAAATTTTCAGTTACTTGGATCTGTCT
This sequence comes from Eudiplozoon nipponicum, assembly GCA_029291075.1. Classification (NCBI taxonomy): domain Eukaryota; kingdom Metazoa; phylum Platyhelminthes; class Monogenea; order Mazocraeidea; family Diplozoidae; genus Eudiplozoon; species Eudiplozoon nipponicum. The sequence continues at coordinate 35,273 of JAQBSW010000496.1, forward strand.
TTACATATTGAAGGATTGTAATTAATAAAGTGTGGACAATAAGATATCAGCTATAAGTTAAATAAAATTATATCAATGTACAATATTTATGTTAGAAGTGCAAAATGATGAAATTCTGCAAATATTCATATAATAATAATGATAAATTTATTTAGCAACATTGGCTAATAGGCCCAACAATTGAAATGATGAGGTACAAATCAAAAGTAGGACATGCAAAGTTGAATGGAATTGTGTCTAGCAAAGTATATAACCATAGGGGAAGAGGGAGTTCAGAAAGGGAAGTCCTTCCATCAACTTCGTGATAGATCGTTCTGATGGAATGGACTAGGAAGGATCGACTAGATAGAAGAGAGTCTGCACGCCAGTGTCACGTGCAAGGATCATTGACTTCAGTTGAGCGAGGTTGCGGCTGATGGAAAGCGTGGAGGATCCAGCGTCCGATGAATGCCAGATGGTCCAGTAGGCTTTTTGAGTTTCCGATTGTTTGCAGAAACAAAAGAATGATTTAGTATAGCAGATTGTGTATAGCACCAATATTCGGATGTGGTAGATTGAACATATATATATATATATATATATATATATATATATATATATATATATATATATATATATATATATACATAATTTTCAGGAAAATTGAAGAAGAAATTTTATCGGATATAAGAACCGTTTCATTCTCATATTCTACTCAAGTATCTATGAATGAACATTTCTTTATGTATGTAATGTAAACATGGGGAGAATAACCAATCAATTGCGTGCATCCCCTTCACACAAATCCGGCTGCAACTTTTTTATCCATAAAAAATTGTATATGCCTAACTCCCTTCTTTTATTGCATTTAGTAATCCTCTTAAATGCGCAGAACAGCATCATTTAAATTCGCTTATTTAAGTCAAGGCTGCGAACCTGATTTAAGCACCAATTCCATTGTATTTATAAATTTATCAGTATAGATCAAGTATTGTATATTGTAGAAAGGTAATTCATCCAGTAGCCCAGTTTCTGTCCTTATTGGTGAACTTACCGGGTACTGACCAGAATTTGTATCTGTTGTGTTTCTTCTTTTTGTATGGAAAGGATACTTGAATTATTAAGGCTTGCATTGCAGAAATATATATATATATATATATATATATCCTTTTCGAAATGAGATTTAATAAAATTCAATTGTACTCTATATATGAATATATATATATATATATATATATATATATTCTATACTAGAAAAACACAAATAACGAAGTGGATAAAGGCCATTTATTTTGTGAATACTAATCATCTCTTATACAATCATACATATTTATACATTTTGGGTTTTCAATTGATTATGCTAGTGGTAACATATCTGACTCGTTTTTACTGCTGTTTCTTGTTTTGACTGGTTGGTGAGTGTGTATGTGTTTGTGTTTGTGTGTATGCGTGTTTGCATGTAAAGGTCATTCTCGCAGTATTGCGAAGTGATGTCTGATATCTTGTCATTATTGTTTTGATAGCTTGTGAATTAACCATTTGTGCGCATTGTTCATTGTTACATATACAAGTGCTATTTTTCCCAGTATAGTTGATTGTTTCACCTCGTTGCGCAAAGTTTTCACGTGGTAACAACGCCAGTGTTGATTGCAGTGTTAAACGCTCACATGGTTTGGAGACTTCTGTCATCGTATGCGCCTCTGTTATTTCCACTTCAGTTTGTTGCCAATCCGATTTTACGTTTGTTGATTCTAGTCGAGGGCCTGTTTGTTCTTGGCTGGATACTAGTAGATTGTTGTTGAATTTTGTTATTCTTGGCCAGTCGATAAGAATATCATGTTTATAAAATTTTTGAATATTAAGTTCAGGTGCTTGTTGTTTTATGTAAAGGGCTTCGTAGATAAATAATAATTTTTCTGATTTTGCTTGATGTAGAATTGTGAAATTGGTCGAATTGACAGGGTGCCCCGTTGCCAATATATGATCGGAAATAGCTGATTTTCCTGACGGCGGCAAGCCTTTGTTAATCAATTTCTGTGGCAAATGTTGCTGGATTCTGCTTATCAATTGCTTCTTCGTACGTCCGATATATGTGCTACCGCACATTCATGAGAATTTGTAGACTATGAATGATTTGGAGAGAATTGGCAATTGATCTTTGGCATCCAACCTCATGATTCTGTGTGTACTAAATGTCATATTAACTTTAACACTGGGAAAGTTGTCCTTAGTTATTCTATTCAGCCGCCGTGCAATTATTGAGGCTGGTACGTCGCCTCTAAATGGTAAGTTTAGAAAAACCTGCTTGCCGGTATCCTCTCTAGTACGAATTGGACACAGTCTGATGTTGTCATCAATGAACCGCTCCGGGTAGTTATTCATTATCAAAAGCTTCCTCAAGTAGCTTAGCTCTTCCTCAATCTTGTGTTCAGAATAGATCTTGCTGATTCTGTGTGCTAGGTTGTTTACTAAGTTTCTTTTGTGGGATTTTGGCACACTACTGTTGTAGTGAATGTATTGTCCGGTGAAAGTGGATTTTATATGTATGGCCAGTGTCAAATCTCCGTTTGCTTCTCGATTAAGTTTGATGTCAAGGAAGGGAAAACTGTCGTCTTTCTCTACCTCGAGAGTAAATTTGATGTCTGGATCGACTCCATTTGCTTGTTTGAGGATTTCGGAAGGGTCTGCTGCTTCTGAGATGAATAACAAGATATCATCTACATATCTTTTGTAGAGTGCGCACTGGTCAATTATACCTTTTAGGCTCGTTTTTTCCAGGTGATACATGTATACATCTGCCAGGAGGGGTGCGATGCAACTTCCCATAGCTACACCATTGATTTGACGGTAGTATATCCTTTCGAATGTAAATCTCACGTTTTTAGTACATGCTAATATGAGGTCTTTGATGTCACTGGTGTCTATAGAGAAGTCAAAAAACTCATTTTTGATGAGGTCATACAAGATCTCCGTTGCCTTATCCAGTGGTATGTTTGTAAATAAGGATGAGACGTCAAGCGAGACCATTTTATTCTGTAGGATGTTCTTCTCCTTCAATTCATTTGCTAGTTCGAAGGAGTCTTTGATAGTGTTAGCGTTTATGATGCTCCGTATTGGTTCAAGTAGTTTGCAGAGAAACTTGGCTGGTTTGTGTTGTGGAGCGTTGATCATTGACATAATGGGCCGCATCGAAGGAGCTCCTGAGGCTGTCATGGCTTTGTGAGTTTTTGGTTTGCCGTACAATCTTGCGGTGTTTGTTCTGACTGGTTTTGCTTTTTGGATGTCTTCTGTGAGTTTTGATCTAATCTCGGAGTCAGCCATCGATGTTAGAACATGTTTTTCAATCTTTTTCAAAATTGAATTAATTCTTGATTCGATGTTCGTTGAATCATCTTTCTGTTTGATGTCATGCTTAAATTTAAATTGATCATTAATTATATCGTTCATGGCCTTCCTGTAAGTGTCGGCTTCAAGTATAACAATTCCTGATCCTTTGTCGGGTGTGGCAAGTCGTATGGATTTGTCTGATTGGAGTTTTCTGAGTTCGTCTATGTGCTGTATTGTGATGATTTGGCTGCCTTTGAATTCCTTCTTGTATTGTTCTAGTGTGCTTACTATCTCAGTTTTCAGTCCTTGTCCATTGAATGCATGTGGGGCGGTGTCTTTCGTTAAGTCATTGTAGAAATTTTCTGTTCCAGCCTGAATGTCAATAATGTCACGTTCACTTAGGTTTTTCTTGACCACGCAGAATTTTGCTCCTAAGGAGAGTAATTCTTTCTGGTGTTTTGACAAGATCACTTTTGAATAATTGTGAATAAAAGCGTCTGGGTTCGTAGAAAATTTTGATTGCGTAGGAAATTTGTCCAGGTCCCTTGTGAGGTCCTTGGTTTCTTTGTTCGCTGTTATTTTCATCAGCGTTTCTTTCTTCTTTGTGAAAGCGGTGTATTCGCCGTCGTTCAGTCTTGCAATTTGACAACCCAGTGATTGAATGATGCTCTCAGCATTTTGCAGTTTTGATTGGTTGTCCTCGATACCATTGAGCAATAAGCGACTTATAAGTTTATTCGTCGGTTTTTGGTTATTTCTTCTGCACTGCTTGAGGAATCGTTTTGGCACAACATCTGATTCTAAACACGATTTAAAGAACTTAATTCTTTCTATAAGTTTGGCACAAGTACAGTTGGCTGCAATATAAGTGTTTAGTTCCTTACGGGTAAAAGGCTGACCCCGCTCTTTGATAATCTTTATAATGTCCATTCCTTTTTAATATAACACAGTATTCTTATAATTAGGAAAACACAAATAACGAAGTGGATAAAGGCCATTTATTTCGTGAATATATATATATATATATTTATAATGTCCATGCCTTTTAATATTACGCAGTATATTTTTTTGGTCTTGACTGGATACTAGTAGATTGTTGTTGAATTTTGTTATTCTTGGCCAGTCGATAAGAATATCATGTTGATGAATCTTTTGAATATTAAGGTCAGGTGCTTGTTGTTTTATGTAAAGGGCTTCATAGATAAATAATAATTTTTCTTATTTTCCTTTATGTAGAATTGTGATATTGGTCGAATTGACAGGGTGCCCCGTTGCCAAAATATGATCGGAAATAGCTGATTTTCCTGACGGTGGCATGCCTTTGTTAATGGTGCTGGATTCTGCTTATCAATTGCTTCTTCGTACTTCCGATATATGTGCTACCGCATATACATGAGAATTTGTGGACTATGAATGATTTGGATAGAATTGGCAATTGATCTATGGCATCCAACCTCATGATTCTCTGTGTATTAAATGTAATATTAACTTTAACACTGGGAAAGTTGCCCTTAGTTATTCTATTCAGAATACACACTCACCAACTAGCCAAAACAAGAAACAGCAGTAAAAACGAGTCAGATTTGTTACCACTATCATAATCAATTGAAAACCCAAAATGTATAAATATGTATGATTGTATAAGAGATGATTAGTATTCTCGAAATAAATGGCCTTTATCCACTTTGTTATTTGTGTTTTCCTAATTATAAGAATACTGTGTTAAATTAAAAAGGAATGGACATTATAAAGAATATATATATATATATATATATATATATATATATATATATATATATATATATATATATATATATATATATATATATATATATATATATATATATATATATACAGAAAAGTAGGATGGCTTGTTTATTTGTAACGTGGAGGCTTAAAATATATAGTAGCCACTATTCTAGTTAAATGCCAACGATAAGTAGAATTATTTTTTAAAAATTAACAGACTTCGCGCGCCGCTGATGTCTGTATGACAGTTTTCAAATTTTGACGGAATGCAAACTTTTGTCTAATGACATCTCATATTACATTTAGGCATTGTTGTGGGCATCTTTAGGCATACATATCTTTCGGCAATGAGCCTTATTGTTGCCTTAATAGGGCCACCTGAACTCTTCATTCGAGTGGCGCATACCGTCGCGTTTGGCCTATCGATTTTACACAAGGAGACCACTTATCGTCCACAAGCTAGTGCGTATATCAGCTTTATTCGCTAACTCCTCACTCTAGCCATCCACCGAGTAAGCTTCCATTGGTTGACAGGCAGAAGCCTCTTCTGATAACCCTAGGCATATTTGCTCCACGTCCGCATCATTTGGTCGGCACCGCGCACTGGCCACCACGTGTACAGTTCTAGAGATATAAGTGACGGTAAAGTCAAACTCAGCTGCCTGTGTTATTTTCCAGTTCCCCTTACAAGGGTAATTAAAGCGCGTGATTTTTTTGACAAGACACCAAACCTTTAATCACTGTAACCCTATCCTCCAAAAACTTGATTGTTTTCTTAACGATGGAGCGTCCAAGTAATTTCGCCATCTTGGTTGCTCACCAGTCCAAACAATTACCACATGTCCTGGGTATTTCTCATGAAATCCACTAAAGGTAATGAATAGGCACAATCCAGGAGGATCCCTTAGTTTATTTCGGGAGTGACAAAGTAGTTCAGTTGTGACCAGAAGGATAAACCAAAGGCAGCATGACCGGAAAGTATAAACTCATGCGCATTCTTTTTGTGCTTTTTGGCGACTCATCAGTAGGAGCCGGTATTACACCCTTTACCCACTATGCATTTGGGTGAGGAATGTGGGATAATAGGACGGTACAATCTCCTAGACGAATGTGTAAACCTGCAGTAGTGAAGCAAACACTATAGCTATTTTGTCATTACCGGATACCAGCATTAAAGTACCGAAAAGGTGCATGGTACTAACACTATGGTTGCCTAGTCGGTACATGGTGCCAACCCGATGGATTTCATTGTATGCTAAAGTTCACCAAAATTGAGAATTAAAACTATTTATTAACTCCTGTTATTTCAGTGAATCCATACACTTGATCGATATCATTTATCACATTTCGGTACCATAATATTGGTATCGGGTACTGACACAATAGCCATGGTGTTGGTACCCTTTACAGACTTGGTATATATATTATGTTTTGTGAGTTATCTTTGAAGTCGCATTGCCGAAGTTAGCTTCACTGCTGCAGGTTTACATATTTGTATGAGAGATTGTACCATTCTATTTTGCCCACATTCCTCTCTCAAATATATTGTGGGTAAAGGGCGTAATACCGGCTCCTACTGATGAGTCGCCAGTAAGCACGAAACGAATGTGCATGAGATTATACTTTCCGTTCATGCTGCCTTTGGTTTATCCTTCTGGTCACAACTGAAATAATCTCTTACTAGGTGCGCAACACCTTTACTCGATTGCATATGTATTAGTTCTTCGCCACAAACCGTATGTCGTGAATTAGCTAATGATTATACTAAATCAAAAAGATGCTCTACCCTTTTCTGCATGTCATATTATTTAACTGTAAATCATTGAAGCACCAGGGTGTGTTTCTTGATGACATCAGTTAATTAATTAGCCTCTAGTTGTCGAAAATCATTAGCCGACTATACCTTATTGGCAACATTCCTTATTTCAATTATAATCCATCCACCTACCTTTATAGTTCTGGCCTACGAAGCTAAAGACAACTTTAAATGTATCAGGAAATACATTTAATTTATGTTGTCTTTTGCAACAGCGACCAAAAGATGTCACTTAAAGGAAGACTCCTGTCCGAAAGTCACCAACAACTCCATACTCACCCTGACTTCTTTAGAACTACAATTCGTGGAACATAGCTAATAACAAAACGTGGCGCAATTTTTTGGACCATATATAATCTCATTATGCTCATCTTTGCGCCTATGTCAGTCAAAATATTAAATTCAGTTAACTCGTCCCAAATGCCAAATTTATTGCCATTTTCAGGAGTTAACTCTCATCAAGATCTCCACTTAAGCGGAATCTTGATTACCTATTACACACGGGATGAGATTAGGTAAACCAGGAATTTGAGGATTACTGCAATATGATTAAAATGAAGTATGTTGTTGATCATTTTACGCGTCCAGAACAGCAATTGAAAAATCGAGACATCACGGATAGGCATGTATGTCAATCTATAGGATTTGCTCATAGTTATTCTATAAATATCACTTTAGATTAGAGTACGCATATGGGTATATTGGTGGTTGTGTGCGGGGAGGGGGTGACATGGATAAGTTTTCGTTTACATTTGAGTATTAGAGATTAGGCATGAAGACCGGTTATTAGAGCAGAAAATAAAAAAATTACTTTAGGAATTAAAATAAGTATAATTAGATGTGTCTTGAATGAGGATACCACATTTGCAACAAGTTGTACTTTTTCCTGTGCGTATGATGTCAACCCTGAAGCTGGGACTAGAAATGAAGTCCAGAAAATTCGGAAAGTATCCTGAAAATCTGGTTCCAACGTCATTTTCAGACAATCAGCTGATGGAGGGCTTCAAAAGGAAGGATCAATTGAGAACCCATCAATCAAGGCCAAAAATCGGTGCACCTGGAAATGTAAAGGATTCAGGATTTTACCGACCTACGAGTGCTATCAATTGTTCTGCACAAGAAAACGGCGGCAAAAATAAAAGTAAGAAGGACAGCATTGAGCAATTAAAATCAGCATTTAAGAATTACAATACGATCATTATGTTTTTAATTTGATTCTGCAATTTGCTTGCACGAGACAATTGATAGCCCTCGTAGGCAGGTAAAATTATGAATCCTTTACATTTGCAGGTGCACAGTTGGTGTTTGGCAGTGATTGGTGGTTTCTCACTTGTCCGGCCTCCATACCTATTCTGTTATACTCACGTGTATACACGAAAATGTCCTCATCACTCCGCACGCACCCACGCTATCGTGTAGCCTGCGGCCAGCTTCGCGCCGTGTTCCCCCCATTTAGTGTACTTTTGTTAGTGCGAATGCACGCGAAACGTGATCTGTGGCGTTATACCTTTTTTGTCTATCATCTTCCATTAACCTTTGTTTCTCGTCTGAAAGCTGGAAGATGACGAGAGAATTTCTGCAGCTGCCGAACAAATACTCGCCGGCAGCGACATGCCGACGTTGAAAAAGAAGATCAAATACTTGGCGTTCGACAATAACCAGCTGAGAGACAAAAACATGATACTCAGGTAATGGGTGTATTTTTGCGCTTACGCCAGATATCAAGTCGATCACCTGAAAGATGAATTGGATGATGCTCTCGCAGACTTAAAACGAGTCAACACGATGTACGCCAAAACTAAGAGGGTAAGTCCTGTTCTAAAACTAATAGATGCCTATTTCCTTACCTTAAGTTATCCTGACGAGTTCAGGTGTTCACCGTACCGAATCGCATTTCCAACTCTCTCAAATTTGAGGTGAGTTAGGGCGGTCGGTCTGTTGCGCGTTCTCCTTTAGAAAAAAATTCTTCCACGTGTGCCGGGTAGTCCGTGTTGGGTTCGATTCCATGATCGCCTATCCAACTGCCATCTGGGCAAAAATTAATTCAGTTGTGACCAGAAGGATAAACAAAAGGCAGCATGAACGGAAAGTATAATCTCATGCACATTCGTTTCGTGCTTACTGGCGACTCATCAGTAGGAGCCGGTATTACGCCCTTTAGCCACTTTATATTTGGGTCAAGAATGTGGGAAACTTGAGAGACTTGTTGGTTATCAAAATCCTGTCTTTACTGGTTTAATACTATCGCTAACTAATTATAATTTTAACGTGTTGAGGCCGTTTCACTTTTCTACTTTATAAAGTCTTGAATTATCGTTTCTGCAGAAAATAGATGTCGAGATTGATTAACACTGGACGTCTAACGGTGGTGGTGCTAATTGTTTTGTTTTTGGCATTACCATGTCTTTCATGAAAATCTGAGGTCAGATCAGCAGAAAAAAATCTGTTTTAATACAAGTAAGCAATAATTGATTGCGCGGGTGGTAATTGCAATTCTTTAAATCAGGTTTGCGAGCTTGAAGTAAACACCAATCTTATTGTACTTAACCAGTCGTCTAACAACATAGAAAGACTACCGCCAGTCGCACGCACTGGCGCGTTTCGACCTACCTTGATGATAATCAAAAAAACCTTGGTCAGGTAAACTTAATCAGCTTCGTGTAATGCACAAATTAGTTAAATTAGCTCGATTTAAAATCACTTCTGACAATAGCAGTGTTTACAGTTAAATACTGTTTGTTGCGAAGACCTAATATATATGCAAGTATGTATTAGGTGTTGCGAACCTAGTAACAAATTAGTTCAGTTGTGACCAGAAGGATAAACCAAAGGCAGCATGAACGGAAAGTATAATCTCATGCACATTCGTTTCGTGCTTACTGACGACTCATCAACAGGAGCCGGTATTACGCCCTTTAACCACTATATATTCGGTCAAAGAATGTGTAAACCTGCAATAGTGAAGCTAACATCATCTAAAGTCAACGACAATGCGACTTCAACACTAACTCACTCTATATAATATATATACAGAGTCTGTAAAGGATACTAACACTATGGCTATTGTGTTAGTAACCGATACCAACATTATTGTACCGAAAAGGTACATGGTACTAACACTATGGTTACCGAGTCGGTACATGATACCAACCTGATGGATATCAATTTATACTATAGTTCACCGAAATTGAGAATTACAACAATTTATGAACACCTGTTACTCCAGTAAATCCATACACTCTGGCCTTGATCGATATCAGTTATCACATTTCGCGGTAAGCATGACATCATTCAATTCAATATATTACAGTTAAATACTGTTTGTTGCGAAAGAACTTATATATATATATATATATATATATATATATATGCAAGTATGTGTTAGGTGTTGCGAACCTAGTAACAAATTAGTTCAGTTGTGACCAGAAGGAACCAAACGATGCAGAGTTGAATCACTTTCGCATTCAATTTGGTGAATATTGATATTTGCTTAATAATGATGCAACCGGCCAACTAGATAAATTTCAATTGCAATTTGATACAATGATTCCTTATTCTTAAGGAATATAAATATTAAAAACCATTATTTTAATTTACTTCAATAGCACTTCCACATAAGCTGTGGTTGAAAGCATTACACCAGTGATACACTTAAAAAATGAGAAATCTAAAAATTAATTTGCAATGAAATTGAACAATTCATGTCTTGCGTAGATTTGGTTCTTTTGAGGATGATTTTTGCGTGTCTGGAATCGTGAATCATCACATTCAAATCTCCACTGTGAATATATTGCCTCTTTTGAGTGCTAAATAGGGACGAAATAAACCTTGTAGATAAATTGCATTTAACTTCTCATGCGACGCGTATTTGATACTTGAATAATCATTGTACATTCAACTAATTAAATTATATTTTAATTTATAGTCTCGTTCACAAATTGCTTGGTGTTCTGTTGTTTTTTATCAGGTATAGAAAGAAAAATGTACATATTCAATTTAAGGCAAAACTAAGTGGATCGATATACAGTGAGGTCGTGTCTAAATATTTGCGGCCTTAGTTTCGTAGCAGATAAGCTGAGTGTCCATAAAACCGATTCTCTCGGGTTTAAATCTTGATCGCCTCAAGTATGACTGCTGCTGATAAGTGAACAGTACGGGTGCCAGCAATTGAGTTGAGCAGTAACATGGGGCTAAAATAGGCCTTTCTGTTGACACCAATAATGGATGTAAACATTTCATGCATCTATACTTCACTATGGAATCACTAACCCAGTTTGAATGGCGCTTGCTCCATAATAAATATTAGGGCGTGGCTGATTGAAGCCTAATGTTGTGAGCGATAAACACGAAAAGTTACCTAACGGTAAGATCAGTCAAAGTAGATACTTCTATATAAAATTGAAAAATGTCTGCAATGTGTGGCTTTGAATGCTTAGTGAATGCATTTAAATAATGTTTGTTGCGAAGAACCAATATATATGCAAGTATGTATTAGGTGTTGCGAACCTAGTAACAAATTAGTTCAGTTGTGACCAGAAGGATAAACCAAAGGCAGCATGAACGGAAAGTATAATCTCATGCACATTCGTTTCGTGCTTACTGGCGACTCATCAGTAGGAGCCGGTATTACGCCCTTTAACCACTATATATTTGGTCGAAGAACGTGGAATAATAGGACGGTACAATCTCCTTCCACATTCTTCGACCAAATATATAGTGGTTACAGGGCGTAATACCGGCTCCTACTGATGAGTCGCCAGTAAGCACGAAACGAATGTGCATGAGATTATACTTTCCGTTCATGCTGCCTTTGGTTTATCCTTCTGGTCACAACTGAACTAATTTGTTACTAGATTCGCAACACCTAATACATAATTGAATAGCAGTGTTTGAAGTGACAATTTTTTTCTAATCACACCGCACAACTATAAGTTATCGTACCTGCATGCTAGGCGTCGAAGCAAATGTAGTTTTAATTTATTTGGCCAACTTATTTTGCACTTGTTTCTGCGAAAATGTTGGCGTAAGTTGCTCCCTAATTAACTGGGAAATGTATTTTAGGTGAACTTTAAAATTAGCTTATTTAGGCCAAGTTTGCAGAGGGATATATATATATATATATATATATATATAGACATTTAATCCCAGAGTATAGTGCAGGGTGCCGAAACTTGGCGTCAGTTTCACACACTGACGCATTTCATTCTTTCTGCATGATTGTCCGACTAGCAGGAACAGTCGCAATGGCGTTTATACTGCGTTAGCAGCGAAAAGTATTGGATTAAAGTTTACACAAATCACGCGAATTTTAACCACAGACTAGACTGAACAAACTGCGCAATAGAATTCCTTTAGCAACTGGTGTTTATAGCGGGAAAACGCGTGGGTGTACAACAGCTAAATGGTTTTGCAACGAATTAAGGGACTGGTGTGCGTGCATCCGTTTTATGGATGTGACATGTTGGTCCATGCAAAACAGCTGTAAATGGCTGTACGTGTTTGCCTTTTAATATTTATGCCTTAGCCATACATCTAGGAGCCGGCATAGTGAATTTGTTCAGCTCTGCTAGACCAAACATATAGTGGGTCTGGAGAGAAATGCCGGCACTCATTGCCAAGTGAATACGACTAACAGAATGCATGCATCAAATGGTTTGTAAAATTGTCGCCTATGCGGTCTCCCTCAGGTGTTATTATTAGTATGTTATGCAGCCGAGACGTAATTATCTCCATCTTCGCAGTCAAGGTGTTCATTTGTGCAGACACTTCTCTTACTAGGTTTTGAGATCCGTCAGAAACCATTTTTAAACTCAACACAAATCCCTTATCTTTAATCAATCAATTATAGGATTTTGCTCGTATAAAGCGCATCCATGAAGTAAAACAAAAATACAGATATTTATTATTTTTGTTCGCTTCTGCGGCTCAAAGGCTGCTTCCATCATTATGCTGACTGTTGAATTCATGCCAGCCCTAGATAGGACCCGTGGTGCGTTCTCGGTTTATGCTAGATATAGCCACTGCTCCAGATCCGGTTTTTGCAGTTAAGTGTAACGGATTAACCTTCAGTCTTAAAAAAAGGCGCGTGCGCGCGCGCACACACACAAACACGCTTGTCTAGTGACTTCTCATATATTGTTAGATCACTGTAGCTTCACTTGGATGAGTGTATACGTGCGATAACTGATTCCTTTTTAATCCAAAACACAGGCATGGCGTACGCGTGTCTAGTGAATCGTCAGTAGGTGTTATAAAATCACTTTCATTTCATTTCGATGGCTGCACACATGCAGACACACACCTAGTAAAACAATAAGTACAAATGAAGCAGCTTAAGCTAAATTTACCACTTGACTTAATGCTTGTCAAATTGTTTGCGAGATGTGCTTCCCATTAAAAAAAGCTTCCGACACCGGAAGCCGAAATATACTGAGTAAGATAGCAGGAAACTCTGTTTGGACACACGGTTTGTAGCTTCACACCGACAGTTTCACAAAGATCCGATTGATCACAACAAAGATGTGATAGAACCACATTTCCATTGGCTAGTATGAACGATGTTGAAGCCTTCTGAAGAAAGGGACGAATACAAACCCAGCCCGATCGAAGACAAAAAGGAAATAGAAATTGTGATCAATCGGATCTTTGTGAAACTGTTAGTGCAAAGCTACAACCCGCGTACGCAAAACGCGGCATTGGAAAATATGAAGCTGACACTCCGCAATCAAATTTCAAAACAACTCTGTCTTGAATAGGTATTAGAAGAAACGTTGCGTAGACACTAAATAACGAGTGAACCGTATTAATTGACTATATTTTCAAGCGCTTTTGAAGGGTTACACTAAAAATGAAGATTGCATTGCGTTCATAATAATGTAGCAATCTTTTAAACATTTATTTTTTCTTCTACTTTAAAGCTTTTATTTGTATAAGATTAATATTAATATTACCTTTTGCTTAGACTTTAATTTCCTCTCTCCTCGAAGCCAATTGATTTTCCTACTTGTATTTGATTATTCGATCTACATAGGGTTACCTTGCTTCTATCGCTCCATCACTTCTTCGATTTTCTTCACTTAACATGTTCGGATCTGAAATTAATATTCTTATTGCCTTAGCTGGATTTGTTTTACTATTTTTTAAAGCAAGTTTGCGAGCTTAGGATAAACACCAATCCCATTGTATCAAACAAGTCGCATAACATAGCAACAATAACATTAGCTCCACGTACTGACGCGTTTAGAACCTGCTTTGGTCATTTTCAGAACACGACGGAAAACTGACTAACGAAAATCCCATCGCAATTCATATATGTATGCGGTTTTCACCTCGCATGAAGCAATAATTGTCAGATTCCTAGTCGTATGTTTTTGGTGTTGAAAAAGACTGCCGACATCGGAAGCCGAAATACCCATTTTAAAAATTAAGACAGTCAATGCAACCACTTTGTTTCACAAAAGAAAAGCAAGGTAACTGTTAGATATTAACTCATTTCTGACACGTCAAAACGTCACAACTGGGCTTATATTCACAATACTGGTTTGTTAAAACCATTGCAGCAGCGTCTAATTCCAAGTTAATATTAACCGTTTTTAAATGCACCAATTTTGATTGGGTCGTTTGTGCGGAATCCCTCCGAGTTTACAGTAAAGGTTTCATCCAACCTAGACTTAATTATCCCCAACTCCGTGGTTAGGTCGTTCATATGCGTCCATTTAGTAAAACAGAATACGAATAATTATCATGTCATAATTACCTATGGGGCTCAAATGTTGCTTCCATCATTGTCCTTACTTTGCTTTATCTTATTTCGTGCACTTTTACGAGGACGTTCTGTTGTATTCACATCAGCCCTAAATAAGGTCATTGGGACGATCTCGGCCTCACAAGTAGCTACTACTATACCCTTATCTAAAAGAAGTTGTGCCATTTTATGAACTTTTTTAGCCACCTCATTTCTAGATGTTCTCTCGTTTGGTGTTGCCACGTTAAGTCCACTGTTAGGAAATTCAAGTCGATTCACTTAAAGATTTATTGTCGAGAGATTTCCCATCCGATTAGCTACGATTAAACTAGTGCTATCTTGGGGAAGTCTTTAAATTCACAAATCAGCATACTTTTCTCATTTATCTGGTACGAGCACTGCCAGTAGACTCTTCTCTGCTTTTAAAATCATGAGCGTGGAATAGGAAAAAGTAACAGCGATCGTATTCTCGTTTTACTTCTAATTAAATATTGTTGTACATCACACCGCGTTGTCCTTATTGTTTGTTTCTATTCCGCCTTTTTCTTGTTCGGGACAATTGATAGCACTCGTAGGTCGGTAAAATCCTGAATCCTTTACGTTTCCAGAAGCACCGATTTTATTTGGTCTTTGTTGATGGGTTCTCTCATGCTCCTTCATTCGGAAGCCGTCTATCAGCTGCCAGTCTGAAAATGACGTTGGAACCAGATTTTCCTATTTTTTTACAACTTTTCGGGATTTCATTTTCAGTCCCATCTTTAGGGTTGACACCATGCTCACAGTAAAAAACAACTTGTTGCAAATGTGGTATCCTCATTCAAGACTCTTCCGCAACTGACGAACACATTGTCTACGAAGATAACATTTGAAATCAGGTGGATTTTCAGCCTAATTTCAAAGAAAGACATGAAAAGGTGTTACGCATTGCGGAAGCAGTTAGTTGCAACATAATTTTGTTCATTTGAATGAACAAACCGAATTGGTGCATAAATTCACCTTTAACAAGTGAATTCTATAGATGAGTGTTTGTGGACGCGTACATCTGCATGTCGTTTTAATGCTTCCTGTTTGTTCTTTTGATTTCTGATATTTACTATATGAAGTACAGGGTATTACAGTTTAGATCTTGTAGAAAGTAAATGTCTTTCTAACTTGTCTTGTACAAATCTACTTTATATGAATGTTTGGTTTTAGTGCACAATATATTCCTCAATTTGCTTTACTAAGGTTTTAGACATCTATTTGACATATGTTTGCTTACCTATTTATGGAGAAGAGGCTTAATACAAATTTATCAATATTCAGAATGACACCCGAAACCTATTTTATGTTTGGTCCAATAATGTGTGACATGTGGACCATACTATGCCCTAGACTTGTATGCATCAAAGCAAAATTAATGGAAAATTCACACTCAGTCCTTCACATTGCGACTTGAGTCAGGCATACTATTTGTACTTAAATGCTGACTTGAAATACGCAGTGCTGTCCTTCTTGTTGTGGATTTGACCGCATTTTTCTTGTGCGGGACAATTGATAGCACTCGTAGGTTGGTAAAATCTTGAATCCTGTACATTTTCAGGTGCACCGATTATTGGCCTTGATTGATGGGTTCTCAATTGTCCCTTCATTTTGAAGCCCTCCATCAGCTGCTTGTCTGAAAATGACGTTGGAACAAGATTTTCCACTCTTCTTTTTCCGAATTTTCGTGACTTTATTTCCAGTCCCATCTTCAGGGTTGACACCATACGCACAGGAAAAAGTACAACTTGTGGCAAATGTGGTATCCTCATTCAAGACACATCTATTTCTATTTATTTTAATTCCTAATGTAGTTCTTATTGTCCGCCATAATATCCGGTCTTCATGCCTAATCTCTAATTCTCAAATGTTTAAACAACCTAATCCATGTCACCCCTCCCCGCACACAAAAACCAATATACATCAATTTGCACTCCACTAAAGTGACATTTCTTTGAATAAATATATGGATTGACATACACGCCTATCCATGATGTCTTGATTTTTTATTGCTGCTCCGGCCGCAAAGAAGGATCAAAAAAGTTTTTGATTTCAATATTGCTGTAATCCTCAAATAGCCCAGTTTACCTTATCCCATCCTGTGTGTAATAGGTTATAGAGAGAGAGAGAGAAGTTAATAAAACTGTTGAATGAATATATAGTATTAGTCTATCGTTTGGACAAGACTGAATACGTGAGCCTACACTAACGAATCGTCTCTCAACCAAATACGCATTAACGCTCATATCCTGTATAAGTTTATACTATACTATTTTTAAGATGTAACAATTGTGTAAAGGGCACCAAAACACTTAAACGATTGGTAACGCGCTATACTCCAGCTATGATTGAACAAGGTAGAGAAATTAATTTATACAGGATATGAGTATTAATGTGTATTTGGTTGAGAGACGATTCGTTAGTGTAGGCTCCGTATTCGGTCTTGTCCAAACGATAGAATAACACTATATATTATTTCAACACTTCTATTAACCTCTCTCTCTCTGTCTATAACCTATTGCAAACAGGATGGGATTAGGTAAACTGGGGCATTTGAGGATTACTGCAATATTGAAATCAAAATTTTGTTGATCCTTCTATGCGTCCGGAACAGCAATTAAAAATATAGACATCATGGATAGGCGTGTATGTCAATCCATTAGGTTTGCTTATAGTTATTCGATAAATGTCACTTTAGTAGAGTACACATATGTGTTTATAGGTGGTTGTGTGTGGGGAGGGGGACAGGGATAAGTTTTTGTATACATTTGAGTATTAGAGACTAGGTATGAAGACCGGATATTAGGAAGACAATTAAAAATACTTTTGGAATTAAAATAAATATAAATATATCTGTCTTGAATGAGGATACCACATTTGCCACAAGTTGTTTTTTCCTGTGCGTATTGTGTCAACCCTGAAGATGGGACTGGAAATTAGGTCCCGAAAATTTGGTAAAAGAAGAGTGGAAAATCTTGTTCCAACGTCATTTTCAGACAATCAGCTGATGGAAGGCTTAAAAAAGAAGGGACAAGTGAGAACCCATCAATCGAGGCCAATAATCAGAGCACCTGAAATGAACATCATTCAAGATTTTACCGACCTACGAGTGCTATCAATTGTCCCGCACAAGAAAAATGCGGTCAAATCCACAACAAAAAGGACAGCACCGAGCAAAAAGATTCAACATTAAAGTAGCCACATATTTGTATTGAATCATTATTCATTTGTTCAGTTGTGACCAGAAGGTTATACCAAAGGCAGCATGAACGGAAAGTATAATCTCATGCACATTCGTTTCGTGCTTACTGGCGACTCATCAGTAGGAGCCGGTGTTACGCCCTTTAACCACTATATATTTGGGTGAGGAATGTGGGATAATAGGACGGTACAATCTCCTAGACGAATGTGTAAACCTGCAGTAGTGAAGCTAACATCGTATAGTCTCGACAATGCGACTTCAACGCTAACTCACTCTATATAATATATATACCGAGTCTGTAAAGGATACTAAAACTATGGCTATTGTGTTAGTAACCGATACCAACATTATAGTACCGAAAATGTACATGGTACTAACACTATGGTTTCCGAGTCGGTACATGGTACCAACATGATGGATATCAATTTATGCTATAGTTCACCGAAATTGAGAATTACAACTATTTCTGAACACCTGTTACTGCAGTAAATCCATACACTCCGGCCTTGATCGATATCAGTTAAAAAATTTCGCGGTAAGCATGACATCATTCAATTCAATATATAACAGTTAAATACTGTTTGTTGCGGAGAACTAATACATATGCAAGTATGTATTAGGTGTTGCGAACCTAGTATATATATTATATAGAGTGAGTTAGCGTTGAAGTCGCATTGTCGATACTTTATATAATGTTAGCTATTCTACTGTAGGATTACACATTCGTCCAGGAGATTGTACCGTCCTAATATCCCACATTCTTTACTCAAATATATAGTCGTTAAAGGGCGTAATACCGGCTCCTACTGATGAGTCGCCAGTAAGCACGAAACGAATGTGCATGAGATTATACTTTCCGTTCATGCTGCCTTTGGTTTATCCTTCTGGTCACAACTGAACTAATTTGCTACTAGCTTCGCAACACCTAATATGTACTTGCATATATATTAGTTCTCCGCAATAAACAGTATTTAATCATTATTCATTTTTAGATATGGCGAACTAACTACCTTAAAAATCCATATTAATAAGAAATCCAATATTTCTACTGGAAATTGTGACTTCATTGCTATCGAACTTGCACCGATAACCTTTTTTGTAATACTCATTTCTGTGTGTGCGTAGGTGAGATATTGCGTGGGCGAAGAGGAAGGGAAATGAGCTGATTCGTCATATGTTGTTGGATCATTGTAGTTTCGTTTCGATTCGTGTGCACTTGCGGACACATACACACACACACACTTGACCAGTTGAAAGGACAGTTACGCCTAGCAGGTTTAAGCGAATGTGGTGTCAGCAAAGATTAGATCGTAGCTCATTCCCAGTGGTTAGTATGCACGATGTTGAAGCCGTCGGAAGAAAGGGACGAATCAGGACCCATCCACCGCGATGATGAACTCGACGCGTACTTAGAAGTGATGATCAATCGAATCCTTGCAAACGTGATGGTGCAAAGCGACAACCCACGAATGTTAAATGGTGCAAACTTTAAACTTATCATTTGACTTAATGAGTGTCAACTTGTTTTTGGGATGTGCTTTCCGTTGGAAACGGCTTTCGAAACCGGAAGCCGAAACATTCGGAGTAAAAGTGAAGACTGTGGATGCAAAAATACCATTCGTTGTTGTAGGCTCCGTATTCGGTCGCGTCCAAGCGTTAGAGTAATGCTATATTCTTTCAATAGATTTTACTAATCTTACTCTCTCTCTCTCACTCTCTACAACCTATTACACACAGGATGAGTTTGGGTAAACCGGGAAGTTGCGGATTACTGTAATATGATTAGAATTTTAAAAATTTAGTTGATCCTTCTACACATCGGGAAAAGTAATTAAGAAAATAGAGACATCACGGATAGGCGTGTATGTCAATCCATATGGTTTGCTTGTACTCACTCCATAAATGTCACTTTAGATTAAAGTAAACGTAGGTGTGTATAGATTGTTGTGTGTGAGGCAAATGTGGTTACTCTCGTGGTTGCATCTGAGTATAGGAGAATAGGTATTAAGACGGAATATTAGAACAGACAAAGGAGTACTTTAGGAAGTATAATAAATATAAATATATCTGTCTTGACTGAGGATACTGTTGTTGCCACAAGTTGTTTATTCCTGTGAGTATGGTGTCAGCCCTGAAGATGGGACTGGAAATGAAGTTCCGAAAATTTGGAGTGTTATCAATTGTCCCGCAACAGGAAGTTGTGCATTAAAATTTCGAAGATGACAGGACCGCGCATGGATCTTCGTTTTCGTGCAAACACCGCGTTGGTTACAAGAAAGAGCCGGGTAAATCAGAAAAAAGTAAACTGTCTTTTTATCCTCCAGTAACATGTTACAGTCGATAAGGCAATTGATTAAAAACGATCCAGTATATTTCACAAAACGAACCTCATTTTATAGTTAATAGTTGTGCTTCCTGCAAATTTTCTTATTTAATGTGTTTGACGTGTAACGGCAAGTCACTGAGGCAAGTATCATTTAGGTTGGAAAGTAATACACTTTTCTTGTGTGTGTGTGTGTGTATGCGTGTGTGTGTGTGTGTTATTTTCTATGTGAATCTGTTCATGTTCCATTTGAACTTATTGTTCAAATTCTGCTCAATACATACACTTCAGTGTTTGCATGTCTCAGTGTGTGTGTGTGTGTTTGTTTGTTTGTATGTGCCTGAGTGTGTGTAATTTAGTGTACTCAATGACGAAGTGCCATTCCATTGCGATTTTTGCGTATTGTAGACTTACAAGATTTTGTGTAAAATACTTTTTCAAATGTCAGCTAATTTAGGTTGAAAACAATTTTCTTCTTGATTGCATTTTTTTCAAAGTGAATCTCTAACCTCCTCGTAAATTTGACAGTTAAACTGGCATTATTGCTTAATTTGTCAAATATTTCTGCCTTTGAGTCTGATCAGTTGGCTTTTCTATGCGAAGCCTATGTGAATCAATTTTTCTTCAACTTGTTCTCCTCTTTGGTCCATTGTCAGAGGTGATACCACAGTTGACAGTTGCGGGGAAATTGGTGGTGGGTAAAATATTGATTCCTTTACTCTTCCAGGTGCACACCTTGATGGGTTTTCTCACTGGTCCCGTGACTCAGACATAGTCCCTGTACTGTTTACCCGGAAATGTTTGTGAATGACGATTTTCCGGACAAGCAGTGCTAACACGAGTTCAGAGTCACGGGACCAGTGAGAGAACCCATCAATCAGTTAAAAACACAAGGCGTCCACCCGGAAATGTAAAGCAATAAAGGTTGTTCTGACACACGAGTGCTATCAATTGTCCCGCGACCGTCAAACGTGATATCAGCTCTGACAATAGACCAAAGGAGACAACAACTTGAAAACGATATGTGATGAGTTCCCAATATGGCGGGAGCCGGTTCACTCGATGAATTTCCTTTGTTGCCCAATTCAATGTTCAGCATGTATTGACAAATGTATATATATATATATATATATATATATATATATATATATATATATATATATAATTGGATTGATGTTGATATCGAATTTGCAACCTTGCTTTAAATATCTGTAGTCACCACCTGCGCAATAATTTACATTTTGTTTGAAATGTGCTTTCGTCGATAACTAGCCTGTTTAAAAGAATGGAAAAATTGCAAAACTGGATTACTCGAAATTGCGTGATCTGCATTTTGACTAACGCAGTGATGCTTCCGGTTGCCTTCTGTGTGCAAACTTTCGGCCGCCCTCTTCCGGTTGGTCCATCCTCCCCAGTTTAATCAAACAAATTTTCTGCATTGATTTTTTATGTAAAACTGGTGAGATAACGAGAGCCAAAATATTTTGCACACAGAAGACAACCGGAAACATCACTGTGTTAGATAAAACACAGTTCAGGTAATGAGCCAGTTTATTTCGTGAATATGTAACAACACAAATTGCATTCTTTCGTTTATATGCGTGCTGAATTTCCATTTGATTAAGTGAAGGGGTATTGATTTGATTTGGCTCTTTTACTTGTGTTTATTGAGGCAGTCGTACGATTTTTATGGTCAGTGGCGTGTTGATTTGTTATTGTGTATGTGCGTTCGTGTGTCTGTGCGTGTCTGTGCGTGTGTGTTTGTGTGTGTGCAATTTTCACTGAATAATTAACTACAGTTTCAGATCTGGTTATTTTTGTATGGAAAGGTTGAGTTTAGACCAGGCTCTTGATATGCTCGCGATTGCATGTATCGTACAATTTTCCCTCATTTCTTACCCAAGTACGTAGTGGGTAAAGTGCGTAACACCGACTCCTACTGATGAGTCGTTTGGAAGCACGAAACAAATGTGCATGAGATTATACTTTCCGTTCATGCTGTCTTTGGCTTATCCTTCTGGTCATATTTGCACTAATTCGCAACGCTTAATACACAATTGCATATATATTAGTTCACCGCCACAAACGGTATCTAACTGTTTCCTATTTAATTGAATGATGTCATGCTTACCACGAAATGTGATAACTGATATTGATCAAGGCCAGAGTGTATGGATTTACTGGAGTAACAGGTGTCCAGAAATTGTTGTAATTCTCAATTTCGGTGAACTATAGCATGCATTGATATCCATCATGTTTGGAAACCATGTACCGACTCGGAAACCATAGTTTTAGTAACATGTACCTCTTCGGTACAGCAATGTTGGTATCGGTTACTAACACAATAGCCATAGTGTTAGTATCCTTTACAGACTTCGTATATATATTATATAGAGTGAGTTAGCGTTGAAGTCGCATTGTCGAGACTTTATAGAATGTTAGCTACTCTACTGCAGGTTTACACATTCGTCCTATTATCTCGCATTGCTCACCAAGATATGAAGTAGTTAAAGGGCGTAACACCGGTTCCTACTGATGAGTCGCCAGTAAGCAGGAAACGAATGTGCACATGAGATTATACATTCCATTCATGTTGTCTATAGTTTATTCTAGGTGTTACTAGGTGCACATCATATAATGCACAATTGTATATATATTATTTCTTCGCCACAAACAATATCTAATAGCTAAATATATTTGTTACGAATGATTAAATCTAAAAATAGAATTATTTCTGTGATGTCTAACCTTATTTTTATTGTCTATCTTCAGAAGTTCTTACGTTTAATGCCAATCAGTCAATTTATGAAGTAATACTGGCTGAAAAGAAGCTTTGTATTGTTGCTTTGTAATTCGGTTTGAAATAAATATATTATCTCTAACAACCAGTGGTAATAGTTTTTTGGAATAAAGATCTATGGAAAATATAGACCGTTTGAGGTTATGCAGCAGTTACGATCTTGATATAAACATTTGACCGATTTTTTACACACATTTACCGGTATAAACCAAGAATTGTATAGGTGACAAAAGGTAATTCATCCAGTAGACCAGCTTCGTCTTTATTGGGACCACATCACATACTGGCCAGAATTTGCAGCGGACAGGGTTGTAACCTGGGAAGGTCCGCTTTATAATCTGGTGCTCTAACCACTGAGCCACCCTGCCGCACACTACACACAATTTTTATTTATATACAAACAAATATTACTTTGTTAGTCTTTCATTTATTTGGAGTCTATAAAGCATCTTATTAACCTAAAGTTCCAACTAACCGTCCCCAATCTTTCATTACTGAACAGACACAACACTATATCGTAAAGTGGTATTGAAATGACGATTTATATAATTAAACGACTATTGGTTGCGCGGGTGGTGATAACAATTGTTATAATCAAGGTTGCGGTCTTGATATAAACACCTGACCCATTAATTACTTACATATGTCAGTATAAACTAAGAATTGTATAGTGTAGAAAAGGCAATTCATCCAGTAGACCGGTTTCGTCCTTATTGGGAACTCATCATGTACTGGCCAGAATTTGCCGCGGACAGGATTCGAACCTGGGCACGTCTGCTTCGGAATCTGGTGCTCTAACCACTGAGCCATCCTGCCGCACACTACACTGCACACAATTTTCAGTTATATACTAACTAATGTAACTTGGTTAGTCTATTTTTCCTTTAGTTGGAGCTCATATGACATCCATTTAGACCCAAAGTTCCAACTAACCATCCCCAATCTGTCATTACTGAACAGAAACCACACTACATGGGTAAGTGGCATTGAAATGAACATTTATATAATTAAACGAACATTGGTTGCGCGGGCGGTGATAACAATTTAATATAATCAAGGTTGTTGTCTTGATATAAACACCTGACCCATTAATTACTTACATATGTCAGTATAATCTAAGAATTGTATAGTGTAGAAAAGGCAATTCATCCAGTAGACCGGTTTCGTCCTTATTGGGAACTCATCAAGTACTGGCCAGAATTTGCCGCGGACAGGATACGAACCTGGGCACGTCTGCTTCGGAATCTGGTGCTCTAACCACTGAGCTATCCTGCCGCACACTACACTGCACACAATTTTCAGTTATATACTAACTAATGTAACTTGGTTAGTCAATTTTTCCTTTAGGTGGAGCTCATATGACATCCATTTAGACCCAAAGTTCCAACTAACCATGCCCAATCTGTCATTACTGAACAGACACCACATTACATGGGGAAGTGGTATTGAAATGAACATTTATATAATTAAACGAACATTGGTTGCGCGGGTGGTGATAACAATTATTATAATCAAGGTTGCGATCTTGATATGAGCACCTGTCGCATTAATTAAATGTATGTAATTAATGGGTCAGGTGCTTGTATCAAGATCGAAACCTTGATTATGGTAATTAGTTAATTTTAACAAAATCTAACTTAACATTGCAGAATTCTTCTAGTTTCATTTCGTTACAATATAATTCTTTCCTTAGTTCTGTGCTTCATACTTGATTTGTTTTAAGTCAAATTAAACAATTAAATATTACGCCGCTACATCGGTTTTATTAGGGTGCAATTTCATCCTAGAGGGCCTGCTAGTGCGCACATTTAATTAATCTCCTGCAGCATGTAGATTACTTTACTGTAAATGTTGACAGACAAGCGGCAAATCATTAGTTTGGCGTTTCCGGACTAACACTTCATTGTTGCATGTTTATGAATATCCTAACAGTTGTGTGTAGCATGCCGATGGTAGTCAGTCGAAGGTTAAGTAGCTCCATCTGCTCGGAGAATCTCTGCGTCAGACATACATGTAAGCGCAGCATGGACAAAGTTAGTGGTAAACGATGTTTGCGCATTCTTGAGTTTCTCGGTTGAGGATGGCCAAATTATCGGTATCACGCATTATGGCGCTCGGCTGACGGCGATAGCAGCTCAATGTGCTCATCTGACTTTGCTTTAAACCGTCTAGAGCGAATACATATATTCTTTTACTTTACTTTACTTTACTGCGGCTGACTCCTTTTGGAGGATAAGCCGGCTCCAGTGACATTTCATGGAGTTTCTTGGGAATTTGGTACAAGTGGTGTCCCCTCACCACTCGGATTTTTGATCGAGGACGCACCTCTAGCCTTTGCACATCCAAGCGCAGTCTGCAAGGCAGCAGTAAGTTGCATGGTTGCCGGTGGCTGTTGAGAGCTCATTCGCCATTCGGAAGTACGGGGTACTGTCCAGGAGTCCATGTAATCCTGTGGCTGTTGAACCCTTTTGTGGCGGGGAACACACGCCGAGTCATGGTGCCGTCGTCGGGCTCATGTGGTATTTTATAGGAGATCCGATTGCCGGTCGGAAATCCACCACGCCCTGGTGACACCACCGCCATAGCCCCGTTAGCCCATGTACGATCGGCCATCGAAACATATATTCAACAAATCGTCGAGACGCTATCAGCTCTATTTGGCATTCTCTCATGTCCCGGGTGTATATAGTTGGACCAAAGCTATACCTGTACTAAAGACTATTGATGTGATGCTTAGTGACATAGTCGTAGGCTTTTGAATTTTCCCCTTCCGTACGACTAATATGTCTATAAATCACGGTATCAGCTGATCCACCTGGTGTCACCAGGCGTCCTAAAAAGACGAGTCTCTTGACACCTGGCAGCAGGGTGCCGTTCCGCACGGTCTTAAATTTGGCCGTAAAACTGAACTTAGTGATCATTCATTGAGACGTTGTGCATCAACCCGCATCGAATAAACAACTCGGGGTGCGCAGGTAATGTCTCTTTATATCTCGTCTTTACCACTCATTGAACTGCGTCGCCAACGCACTCGAGTTATAGCCGCCTCTCAAATTTTTTCAAAGCCGGCATCGAACCATCCAATCCTCTTGTTAGAATGAACACCGCTGATACGTCGGATCTGAGCATACAATGCGAAACGTTTGCCACGTCATGACACTGCTCGGCACTCGTAAACACACTAGATGGGTGTTGACTCTCATCCGCTACCTGACAAGCGGGTAACTCTTTGAGAAACCTACTAGCCAGCGTACGATCTCTTCCCAATTGCGCGGCAGTTACGCGTGTTATATTGTATGGAGTTTAGTAGATATATCATTTTCTATGACCGCGAGTCAAGTCGAGGCTCCATTAAGCCTTTTTATTAGTTGTTTGCTGTAGTTGCAGACGTCTCTGCGAAAGTAAATATGTGCCCGAAGATTGGTTCAACTTTTCTATCCATTTTTGCCGCGTAGGAGTCTGCATCGATTTTAGATGGATTCGTTTGGCTGAATTCCCAATGGATTCCGTCGTCCAAAAGAATGTGATTCGATTCGATTACTGAGTTATTAGAGCAATCATCGTACGCTCTTGTGTTTCGAATTGAGGAAAGTAATTATCTGCTAACCGGCATTCTGTCCATCTTAGTAAAATGCCAAGTACGGCTTAGGTAAATGACATTTTAAGATCCGATTAAATAAAAGGGCGACAGTGAAGAGACTGCTGCCATTTTCTCAGCTGATTTTAGCTACG
The DNA here is from genome assembly GCA_029291075.1 of Eudiplozoon nipponicum. Classification (NCBI taxonomy): domain Eukaryota; kingdom Metazoa; phylum Platyhelminthes; class Monogenea; order Mazocraeidea; family Diplozoidae; genus Eudiplozoon; species Eudiplozoon nipponicum. The sequence continues at coordinate 61,966 of JAQBSW010000496.1, forward strand.
GTCTTTCATCCTGCAGCTCCATTTCCCGAGTAGTTCAGGTTTGGCTTCGCGCATGCGTCATTACTCTGTCAGAGCCAGAATCAGGTAAATGTAGAAATCAAATATTCTTTAAATCAGCCGCTTGATTGAGAGTTGGTGCGTACATTTTATCTATATCCTAAGGCGGGTTGTCGAGGCGGCACTTGGCTAAGAAGAAAACGCGAGCTTCTAGCTCCGGTTAATTATGAAGTAATCTGCAACACTGGGTGGTGGAACGTCAATAGGATTTCTGGCTGAAATTGCCGGCTTCGGGTTTGAGGAAGAAAAATGCTTCTTATTTCTCACATTGGCACAAATGAAGCTCGTGGCTTCGCGTTAGATAGGCCGACTGTCTTCTGATGCTACTGGCGTAGTTCATGCTCATGGCACCAGTGCGATTAGCCAAGGAGAGCAAGTTTGTTACGACATGCTTAACAACAAGATTACCCTCAACTCTGGGAAACCGCGCTCAAGGCTTCGCGTGGAATAGGACAAGATTAGCCGATATTCAGACGCGGCAAGTTTTATGGACGTGAAGCATAGTTCTACTCAGAAGGTATGCATGCACATAAGTGAAGTAAAGTCAATTTAGAAACACCAAATAAATAAACTCAAACAAGTGGTACTCTTTGTCATTTCCCTATAGAAGGTGCTTGACAATGTGAAAGTGTAAAATTCTGTTTTGGATTGCAAGACACAATACTCGCATTAACATTTATTTCATTTCGCTCAAAACTCATAATTTATTTCATTTTTCATTTCTTTTTTTGGCGTTATTCGGTTTTGTGTGTGTGTGTGTGTGTGCAAAATATTTATTTGCAAAATAATTATGACGATCGATTATGCTCATCTCGTTTTCACGTGACAGCAATTTCACAGGTTCTTCTGCGTAAAGAAACCGCCTCGTTCTGTTTTCACTCTCGTACGACGACACGAAGATGTGCTTTCTGTTCATATTTACTTTGTCTCTTCAATTTTAATTAACCTGAGCGTCAAGTTTGTGCCATTTTAGTACTTCACCTTATCATTAATCTTTCACAGTGTCTTGTAGATATTATCAAACTCAGGCTCATTTATTGGAAGAAATATTTCTTCTTATTTACAATTTCGGTAAAATATACGTATTTATATATTTTCTAAAAGAGATGTCAAACTTACTCGAGTTGCCCCAAATTTAGGATTATCCCCGATACAGGCGTTTACTCATTGCATAACTCGAGTAACTCATGAAATTGCATCTGTTGGCGCAGGTAGTACGTCTTTGAAAAATGAGACCAAGTTTCTTTAAATCAAGTTTGCGAGCTTGAAGTAAACACCAATCCCATTGTATTCAACCAGTCGTCGAACAACATAACAAAACTACCGCCAGCCGCAATGCACTGACGCGTTTCGACCTACCATGATCATCATCAGAGTTCGACGGCAAACTGACTATCAAGGATGAAACCGCATTGAGTATATATGGAAATCAAAGTTAGATATGCGGCTCTCACCTCTAGGAGTCTTACATACATTGGCGCGGGTAGTAAGTCTTTGAAATATGAGACCACATTGCAGGGTTCTAGTAATAAGATGCGAGATAGTCTCTGTAATTCAAGCGCTCACACTTGTGCGCACCTCTTAACGTTTTACGTGTAAATTTGTAACTGCACACGTTGATAGTTACACGTGGAGACCACGGGAGGGAACTATTTATTGCGTCTGTCAAAATTAAATTCTAGAATTGCATAATAGGAAGGTGCTGTGGAATGCCCAAAAACCCCCCTTAAATATTATCATTTAATCATTTCTTTAAGCTGCCGGATTTTCTGCGTATTACTCGCGTTTCAGCAGTTTCCGCTTGATGTTGCCTGCAGTCCAGTAGTTGACTTCTACGGATGGTAGCCATGTGCTTAACGATATGTCCTGTTTAACCAACCAGCGACTCCGCGAGCGATGCAATTTGTTAGAAGCTTTATGTTAGCTGAAAATAAACTAACAAAAGTCTCAATTTTGATCGATCGCACAACAGAATTTATTTGAAACGGTTACGTAAACTTTAATTTGTACTCGATTTCATCTCGCGCCCGCCGAATGAATGCTTAACTTAACAATCCTGATGAGCGTAGAATACGCGTACTGGTGGCACGAACACAATATTTGCCAGTAATATCGGCGTACAGTCGTCCAAATCTCACGCGAAGCCTCGAGCTTCATTGGTGCCAATGTCAGAAATAAGAAGCGTTTATTTCCCAAACTCAATGCCGGTAATTTCACTTAGAAATCCTATTGACTTTCTACAACTCATCGTTGCAGATTGTGTCTTGGCCAAGCACCGCGTCGACAACCAGCCTTAACAAGTAGATAAAAGGTACGCGCCAACTCAACCATGCGGGACGGTCTTTCGACACGTTTTGTCAACGTCAATCTCATGCAAGTTGTAAAGTAATAAAAAAAAGTGTTAAATTTTGTTTACACGGCTTATTTTCTACTTACCGGCAGATCGTTTAGCAGTCACCGAAACTTCAATAAATAGGCATGCGTCATGTATTTTCCGTGTCTGTGTGTCTAGTCGGATTGAAAATTTAGTCCGAGGACGTGAAATCTTGCTATGCACAACAAAGATCAGGTAACTACGGCATCTAATTGAAAGTCAGTCAAATGTAGTTATTTTTTGACGGGTTGTTGCGCAGTGCCAGCTTTATATGATGATTTCGTGCGATTTGTGCTCGCAGGTTGTCGCGTTGCACTATCACAGTTTCACAAAGTGTCGATTGTGATCCCCGTTTCCAAGTTCGCACCCGTTTGTCTTCGTTTTAGCTTGGATGCGTATTCGTCCCTACCCCCCGAAAGCTTCAACATCGTTCATACTAACCATTGGAAATGCGGTGTTATACAATTTTTGTTTACTGGCTACGTTTCGGCGCATTAAATCCAGCACATACTCACTGACTAGCGAGGGATCAAACTGTATTGGTAGATATATATATATATATATATATATATATATATATATATATATACATATCTATATACAAATTTCAATGTACCCAAATTGAGAATTACAACAATTTCCGAACACCTGCTTACTCCAGTTAAACCATACACTCTGGCCTCATCGATATCAGTTATCACATTTCGCGGTAAGCATGACATCATTCAATTCAATATATTACAGTTAAATACTGTTTGTTGCGAAGAGCTAATATATATGCAAGTATGTATTAGGTTTTGCGAACCTAGTAACAAATTAGTTCAGTTGTGACCAGAAGGATAAACCAAAGGCAGCATGAACGGAAAGTATAATCTCGTGCACATTCGTTTCGTGCTTACTGGCGACTCATCAGTAGGAGCCGGTATTACGCCCTTTAACCGCTATATATTTGGGTGAGGAATGTGGGATAATAGGACGGTACCTGCCGTTGAACAACATAGCAGCATGTTTGTAGCAATAGCCACCTTTGAGACCGAGAACGAACCAAGGGTCCTATCTAGGACTGGCATGAATTCAACTGAATGTCCGTCGCTGAAGCGCACGTATTATTATGACGCAGTCAGCACAATAATAAATGCAGCCTTCGAGGTACAGAAGTGAACATAAAATAATAAATAATACCATTTTTGTTTTACTTCATGGATGCGCTTTATACGAGCAAAATCCTATAATTGATTGATTAAAAATAATGGATCTGTGTTGAGTTTAAAAGTGGCTTCTGATGGATCGCCGAACTTAGTAAGAGGATTGAATGTACAAATAAAGACCTTGACTGCGGTGATAGGGATAATTATGTCTCGTCTGGACGTCATACCAATAATAAAATCTGGGGGAATCCGCATAAACGACCTAGCCAGTATAGGTGGAAACAAAAATAGTGTTTATTTCAAGCTTTCAAACTTGATTTAAAGAAATCGGTTGATCGAAATTTGTTTAAAGCGAAGTCTTATGCCTCAATTTTTTTAATGATAGTGTTACGTCTTTTATACATTATCCTAGTTTAAATATAATGAATACGTTGGTTCATATCTTAGAGAAACGCAATTTACAATTGGTTTGTGAGAAAATTAAAACAAGTTTCCTTTTGCATGCTGAAAATTTAAAATTTATCGATTATATTACCGGTAGTGAACGCAACCGAGAAATTAAATTGGAGGATTTTGGCATTTCCAGAGGGAAGAGTAGTGTCACCTGTAACTACTAAGGTAGAAAATCATTAAAAAATGCAATTCAATGAGAATCAGTAAAATGTCACCGAAAAGAGTTCGGAACTAACAATATGATATAGTATTCTGTATTAGGTGTTACTTACCTATTAAGAAATTAGTAAAACTGGGACTAGACGGATACCAAAGGCAGCTTGAACGGTAGGTATAACCTCATGTGCACATGCGTTTTGTGCTTACTGGTAACTCAACAGGTGGAGCGCTACTTCACAATATACAAATTAGATTTCTATTCAAGTCAGTTAGGCGGTCCGTTCTCCTTTACGAATATTCACTGAAGCAATAATGCAGATAACTCAGAAATTCTTCGACAATGCGACTTCAGATCGAATTCACTTTATGATATATATATATATATATATATATATATATATATATATATATATATATATATATATATATATCGAGACTGTAAAGGATAACAAGGAAATGGTTTTCGAGATACCGCGCCTGTACCGGCTACCAACACAATGGCATTCCAAATGAGCTAAATTTAATCTGTACCAAGATTACAAACCAATTCTTAACACCAGTTATTCTAGCAAATGCATAAGTTAACAGATTTCGTTGTAAAAATGTTATTATTCAATTAATTATATAATAGGTATGTATTCGTTTATGCGGATATAAATTGTATATGCGATTCTATATTAGGCATTGGGTAGCTATTAAAAGTTAGTCTAGATTAGACCAGAAGGATATGTCAAGGTCAGTTTGAACACGTATAAGAGTTTGCACTGTCTAACGTTGCTGAAGCAAAAATATTTTTGGTATTTGGCGTAGAACCGGATCCTACCAATCAGTCTTCATTAAGCACGAAACGCATATGCACCTGAGATTATAACTTTCATTCATCCAGGCTGGTATTACACCAGTGAGTATGACACTTTCTCTGTATGCCAAAGGGATGATGATGATGAAGATTGTCATGGTTCTGATGATGATGTTGGTGATAATGATGATGATGATGCTGATGATAATGAATTTCATGATGCTGATAATAATAATAATGATAATCATGATAACGTTCATGATAATAATGACGATGATGGTGATAATGGTGATGGCGATGATGATGATCCTGAAGATTATGAAAATGATGACGATGATGTTGATGATAATGTTTGTCATGATGCTGCTACTGCTGATGAGGATAATGACTGTCCTAATGCTGATAATGATAATAATAACAATAATGATGATTATTATAATGACTTTGATGATGAAGTTGACGATTATGAAAATGATGATGATGATTTTGATAATGAAATTGATGACGATGATGATGATAACAATAATTGTCATTCAGCTGCTGCTGATGATGATAATGATGATGATAGTGATAATGGCGATGGTGATGATAACAATGATTGTCATTCTGCTGCTGCTGATGATGATAATGAACTTCGTGATGATAATGAGGATGATAGTGATAATAGCGATGATAATGATAATGATGACTATTATGAAAATGATGACAAGGGTGTTGATGACAATGATTGTTATTATGTTACTTTTGATGATTATAAATTTCATGATGATTATGATGATGATGATGATGATGACAATAATTGTCATACTGTTGCTGTTGATGATTATGAATTTCATGATGAAAATGATGATGATGATGATGGTGATGATGATGATTGTCGTGCACATTCGTTTTGTGCTTACTGGCGACTCATCTGTAGGAGCTGGTATTTCGTTCCTTTAACTAATATATATATATATATATATATATATATATATATATATATATATATATATTTATTTATTTAAACACATATCATCCTGACGATGGCCGAACAGAAATTTAAATGAAACTGAAACTCACAGTAGTGCGGCCTCAATCAAAAGAAATTAAAGGTTTCGAGATTGGGCTTTGCATATTTACTTTCCCCTGTTTTAACTAACTAGGTCTACATCGAAGTTCATTATCAATCAAATGAAACTCCTGATAGGTGCAACATTAAAGTAGTTTTGTTTTCAGAAATTGACATATTTAATTGCCTTAGTCATCCTTAATAGAGTTTCTCTCAATAATTCTTTTAATCAAGTTTGCGAGCTTGAAGTAAACACAAATTCCATTGTATTTAACCAGACGTCGAACAACGTGGAAAACTACCGTTGCCCGACGACAGACTAAATACAATGCGATTGGTGTTTACTTCAAGCCCGCAAACCTGATTTAAAGAAATGTTACCACCACCCGTGCAATCAATGATTGTTTAATTGTATTACTCTAAATATATTAATTTTCTTTTGAAAAATAAATGCATAATTATATATATATAATTATATATATATATATATATATATATATATATATATATATATATAAAAGAACAAGTTAATACTGAGAACAATAATGCATATAAACAAATTTTTATTTTTAACAAAATGTTTATAAATATCGATTTATGGTTGATAAATCACGTTTAATATCTTATGCAATGCCTAGTTTATACTGATGGTGCATACATACATACATATATATATATATATATATATATATATGTGTGTGTGTGTGTGTGCGTGTGTTAATAACATCATGCAGTCAATGATTGCTTATTTCTACTTACTATTATTTAGTTTGTGAAATCATGAAATAAGGAGTAGAGAAAGTAATCGTATATGCAACAAAATAGTTTCACGTTTCGTGCATTTATAGGCCAATCCAAATGCGAATTTTTCTGGACTTTCGTAAATTAACGGTTTACCAAATCGCCTGTTTAATGTTATACCAGAGGCAAGTGTCATGTTTGCTTAGATTTGGTTTGTTCATTTGAAAGAAACTCCGTTAACGTTTTTGCATAATCGTAAAAATGAAAATGGACTTGCACGTTTGGTGGTCAAAAAATGTTGACAGAAAATTTGTTCATTTACGGATGCCTTCAGGCGGTAACCTTTGAACTGTAAGCAAGCTGGACTTAATTTATATTTTTCTCACTTTGCTCACTTACGAAGTTGCGGCTGAATTGCAACTAATGCGATTATCTTATCGAGTTGTAGTGTTAATTGTGCGGAACTGTGTCGGTATAAATTAGAGTGTGCATTAACGCGCGTTTGTCTGAATTTTAAATCATTGCGCATTATTGTCATTTGATCAGAACTGTTTAGATCGTTCATAGGCATTTCTGCACATTTTTATTCAACCCAATGTCTTTAATGTGGGCAATATCTTCTTACACACTAAAAAATGCTTCATTTATATTGACAAACGTATGTACATAATGAGCGAGGTGTTCAAATCAAGACCATTTCAATACAATTTGCATATGTTGTGTGGTGTCTGTTCGATAATGACAGATTGGGGATGGTTAGTTGGAAATTCCGGTCTAAAAGGATTTCATATATACCACATTTACAGGAAATGCTAGCCAAGAAACATTAGTTAGTATATAACTGTGTGTAGTGTGTGTCAGAGTGGCTCAGTGGTTAGAGTACCAGATTCCGAAGCAGACGTGTCCAAGTTCGAGGCCTGTCCGCAGCAAATTCTAACCCGTACGTGATGAGTTCCCAATAAGGACAAAACCGGTCTACTGGATGAATTTCCTTTTCTACAATATACAGTATCTAGTTCATACTGACAAACTTATGTACACACTGGGTCAGGTGTTTATATCAAGATCATAACCTTGATTAAAGTAATTGTTATCACCGCCTTCCCAACGAATGTACGTTTAGTTGTAGGAAATTCGCCCATATTTGTGTTTTCGGGAAAATGCCAGGATTAACTGTACTTATTTGTTTAATTGTGGAACGTAGATATATAAATTTGGCTTTAGATGTTTAATGCTGATTCGTAATTGTCTATGAAACTTGAAAATATTCATTTAAAATGTTTAAAAAAATAGTAAAACAGTTTTGCTGTTTTTTGCCACGTTTATTGTATTTATACAAAATACTGTGTAGCATCTGCTCGATGTGACTCGAATTTGTACAGTTTGAGTAATATTTACTGTTGATCTTTCGGCTCTTAGCCTGAAATGGCTTTGGCCACAAGCTAAAGTCTATTTAAATAAAAACTTACCGTTCTACCATATAATTATCTTTTCCTTGGCACTTTATTTGAACGCGATTTTGTCTAATTTCACGTATGAGACCATATTTTTCTTATTCTGTATTCGCCGCCTGTTAACTAAACTCTTACTTTAGTCTTAGAGATTTCATCCCAACAATGAGAATAGAGTTAGATATTTAAACGAACATTGGTTGCGCGGGTGGTGATAACAATTATTATAATCAAGGTTGCGGTCTTGATATAAACACCTGACCCATTAATTAATTACATATGTCAGTATAAACTAAGAATTGTATAGTGTAGAAAAGGCAATTCATCCAGTAGACCGGTTTCGTCCTTATTAGGAACTAATCAAGTACTGGCCAGAATTTGCCGCGGACAGGATACGAACCTGAGCACGTCTGCTTCGGAATCTGGATGAATTGCCTTTTCTACACTATACAATTCTTAGTTTATACTGACATATATAAGTAATTAATGGGTCAGGTTTTTATATCAAGACCGCAACCTTGATTATAATAATAGAGTTAGATACTGTATGTGGCAGAAAACTTATATGTATGCAATCTTGTAATGGGGGTTTAAAGTATAATCTCATGCACATTCGTTTCGTGCTTACTGGAGACTCATGAGTAGGAACCGGTATTACGCCCTGTAACTACTATATATTTGGGTAATGAATGTGGGAAAAAAGGACGGTACAGCCTCCTAGACGCATGTGTAAAACAGCAATAGTGAATCAAACATCATATAGTCTACGACAATGCGACTCCAACGCTAACTCAGACTATATAATATATATACCGAGTCTGTAAAGGATACTAACACTATGGCTATTGTGTTAGTAACCGATACCAACATTATTTTACCGAAAAGGTACATGGTACTAACACTATGGTTTCCGAGTCGGTACATGATACCAACCTGATGGATATCAATTTATGCTATAGTTCACCGAAATTGAGAATTACAACAATTTCTGAACACCTGTTACTCCAGTAAAGCCATACACTCTGGCCTTGATCGATATCAATTATCACATTTCGTGGTAAGCATGACATCATTCAATTCAATATATAACAGTTAAGTACTGTTTGTTGCGGAGAACTAATATTTATGTATTGCTGATGTCGCCTTGCCCGAATGCTAACTTGGCCATAATGGTGTTGTGGAGAGGTTTAGTTTGCCTCAGTTCTGTGAGTTATCCTGATAAATTTACTCATAGTAGCAAGGTATTTCTTCTCTCTCTACCCCTCTCTTTCTCTCGTAAATCTCAATAATAATTTGTCTAAATTCACTTACATACTTTTTTCACTCCTAATGGTTATATGGCAGTGAAACATTAGTCACTTGAATTTTTATGTGGCGAACCTAGTAACAAATTAGTTCAGTTGTGACCAGAAGGATAAACCAAAGACAGCATGAACGGAAAGTATAATCTGGTACACATTCGTTTCGTACTACCTCTAGACTCATCAGTAGGAGCCCGTGCTATGCCCTTTTCACACTATGCATTCGGGGGAGGAATGCCAGGAAATGGGACGGTGCAATGGGAATAGAGTACGGTTTCTGCTACATTGTAATACCTTCATTGTCATTTCCTTGTAATAATTGAACATTTTACAAGTTTTTGCAGCATGTAGATAAGTTTATTCCACACAGGTTGGTGAGACAGTTCGTTTTGCTTTAAACTACACTCTTTCGTTCAGTCAAAGGGGTGGACGTCAGGAAACTTCCTCTGGAGGGAAGCTGGACGATGCTATGGGGGGGCGGAATAATGCTGATAGGCGCCAAGTTGAGATATTTTGCTAGCGTAATCCTTTGTGAAGACTGGCATATGTGTGGAGGTGGGGGAGGTGACAGTCTCATCATGAGCTGGCCCGAAGCTAGAAATTGACGACCCGAGTCTTCTAATGCAGACGAAGTACGCACAGCGCCGGCTAAATTCAGTTTGCGCTGGAGAGTCTTGATATATTCTGCTTTATTGGCCTTTGGTTCTTTTTGGATCTCCTTGGCTCGAACCTGGGCACGTCTGCTTCGGAATCCGGTGCTCTTACCTCTGATTCACCCTGCCGCACTTAAAAGACAATTCATCCAGTATACCGGTTTCGTCCTTATTGGGAACTTATCATGTACTGGCCAGAATTTGCCGCGGACGGGGCTCGAACCTGGACACGTCTGCTTCGGAATCTGGTTCTCTTACCTCTGATTCATTCTGCCGCATGTAAAATAAAATTTATCCAGTAGACCGGTTTCCTCCTTATTAGCGTCTCATCACGTTGTGGCCAGAATTTGCCGCGGACAGGGCTCGAACCTGGGCATGTCTGCTTCGCAATCAGGTGCTCCAACCACTGAGCTACCCAGCCGCACACTCCTTACACATTTCGGTTATATACTAACTAATTTCCTTGGTTAACCGTTCCTTTATGTGAAGCCTTTATAGCATACCTTTAGAGCTGTGGACTGTTCACGATTTACTAACTAAAAACACGCTAGTATATGATTTAAATTTGTGTGGTGTGGCAAGGTAGCGCAGTGGATATAGTTACAGAATCCAAAGATAAATTGTGCATGTTCAAGACGTGTCTGCGGCAAAGTTAAGGACAGCATCTGAAAAGTTCCAATTAAGGACGAAATCGGTCTACTGAACGAATTGCATTTGTTACCTTATAAAACGTTTAGGTCATACTGACGAATGTATGCACTTAATGGGATTTACTTGTGTATCAGGATCTCAGTCGTGATTTAAATAAGTGAACTACAAGCTAGAGAGAGGGAATTGGTCAGACTTCGAGAAATATTCTGTTCTAATTGTCACTTTCTCAAAGTAGTAGAATGAGCGATAAAAAATTCGACGTTAATAGATCTTGTTCTGAGTAAAGCCCATGTTATTTGACGTCAAACTAAATGGAAATGGAAACGGATGTTAAGGTAAGGTTTTAAGTGAAAGTATGCGTCCAGTTCAGGTTTTTGACGAAAGTAAACCAAGTATGACCTGCTAGAATGGACATTTTAACTGGTTTGATCGGACGCGCTATCCAGTGGAGACTGCACATTTAATTGAATGGGTCGGAAGTTCACGCATAACGTTATGCATGCGTATCGGAACACCTGGTCTGAGTAGAAAGTCTATTGCAGTCAAGTTTTAGATATGACGTTTTGACGAAAACAGCGTTGTTTAACCTCGCGTGGATTACATAAGGCGTAGCACCAATTGATGGCGGGAAACTGCACTATACCACCCATGCTCAAGTTAGACGGCTTGTCGGCATAAGCCAATGAGCCATAGTTACTCGTAGCATCCAGTTGCTTCATATACAAAGCGTGCGACTGGCGGTATATTTGTTATGAAGTCTGACGACTAGTTAGATTGGTGTTTACTTCAATCGCGCAAACTTGGTTTAGGGAATTGTTACCACCACCCGCGCAATCATTGATCGTTTATTTGTATAACCTATTTATATATGTCGCGAAAGTTGCAAAAGGTTAATGTTCGTGACTGCATAGCAATTGTGAAGCCCACATTTCCAGTCAAGTACAACTCGAGGTGAGAGCGTCATATCTAATTTCGCCTTCCATATATATGCATTTTGGTTTGATCCTCGCTAGTCAGTTTGCCGTCGTATTCTGATGATGATCATGGAAGGTCGAATCGCGTCAATGCGTGCGATTGGCGGTAGTTTTGCTATGTTGCTCGACGACTGGTTAAATACCATGGGATTGGTGTTTACTTCACTCGCGCAAACTTGGTTTAGGGAATTGTTACCACCACCCGCGCAATCATTGATCGTTTATTTGTATAACCTATTTATATATGTCGCGAAAGTTGCAAAAGGTTAATGTTCGTGACTGCATAGAAATTGTGAAGCCCACATTTCCAGTCAAGTACAACTGGAAGTGAGAGCCGCATATCTAATTTCGCCTTCCACTTATATGCATTGTGGCTTAACCGCCAATAGTCAGTTTTCCGTCGTACTCTGATGATGATCATGGAAGGTCGAATCGCGTCAGTGCGTGCGATTGGCGGTAGTTTTGCTGTGTTTTTCGACGACTGATTAAATACAATGGGATTGGTGTTTACTTCAATTTCGCAAACTTGATTTAAATAATTGTTTATTGATTCTAGTGTAACCAATTATTATTTCATTAAATGTTCTAAGTATTGTTATACTGACTGGTTGAATGCATTTCTAAAGGTTTTCTTGGCATACTGATGCTGCTATGCTTTAAGCTAGGTCACGTGTTGTATTAGAAATAACAGCTTCAGCAACGTGCAATTGCATCAATTTGTACAAAATTTCTGTCTTCGCTGATATTCTGCATTTTTGTTGCCTGATCACATGGTAACAAATTGCACAATTGACGTCTATAATAGCTGGTTATGTATCTTTTCATGCAAGAACCAAACCTGTGCAAATTTCGGTATTAGGCCGGCCTTACCTGGTGACAAGTAAGTTACTTCATTCCTGATAAGTTTTTCTGAAGTTAGGATGAACACACGGAGTTTATCTGTTGACAAACGCATATCCTATTTACCGGTTACGCAAAACTTCGGTTGTGTGACTTAGTTTAACATCGAGGTTAGTGCTTGCTTCATGTGAGCTGGCTTGGTTATTATAGTTGCTATCACCACTTGTGCGATCAATGATTGCATCGTTAACACATATTGCTTGGATGTGCAGGGAAAATTCCGTAAACAATGGATTTATCAGTTTCGCAAAGAACCGATTGTTCCCCATTTCCAAGCGGGCGTCGAGTTTGTCTTCTCAATGGTTGTGTGCGGATTCGTTGTTTTCATCCGAAGGTATCAACATCGTTCATACTAACCACTGGAAATGAGGTGCGATCTAATCTTCGGAAGAAAGGAACGAATCCGCACCCAACCATTGAGAAGACAAATCCGACGCGTACTTGAAAATGGGGATAAATCGGATCTTTGCGAAACTGTGACATTGCAAAGCGACAACCAGAGAACGCAAATCGTGAACAGTCAACATTTGAAGCTCGCACTGCGCAACCATTCAGGAAGTAAACGTGGATCCAACCAGATTGACTAGGAAATGCACACAAAAATGGAACTACATCTGAAAATAAGTTAACATTTTAAAGTTAAATACTGTTTGTTGCGAAGTTAACATTTTGTCTCTCCAGGCAGCTCTTGACGTTTGGCTGGCACACCTGGAATATAAATTTTGATTTCACAACCTTTCCTTCGTATTAGTTGAATAAATACGAAAAAATAAAAACATCTGCATTAAATAGACAGTACAATTAAACAATAATTGATTGCGCGGGTGGTGATAACAATTCTTTGAATCAAGTTTGCGTGCTTGGAGTAAACACCAATCCCATTGTATTTAACCAGTCGTTCGAACAACATAACAAAACTACCGCCAGTCGCAACGTACTGACGCGTTTCGACCTTCCTTGATCATCATCAGAGTACGACGGCAAACTGACTAGCGAGGATTAAACCGCATTGCATATATATATACATACATATATATATATATATATATATATATATATATATATATATATATATATATATATATGGAAAGCGGCTCTCACCTCTAGTAGTCTGGCAATTAAACTCCTACGCGTTTGGTGCCTAGAGAACTATAATTCATTGACGCGCCAGTTCTGTGGTTCATTTGATGCAAAATTTACACGACAGAGCCTAATTATTGTCGGCCGCGTAGGAGCAGACAAGCAATAACGGTTCGCATTTTGCTGCCCTCAAGAGTAAACTTTCTGTACAAAACACGTCTGGCTATCCAGTAAGAGCATTAAAAATGCACTCGCAAAAATACACCTGCAAACACAAACTCTTAGACAAATAACAAACCGTCGGCGCATTACGCAGGCACAGGTGAATATTTAACAACTTGTTGATTGTGCAAAATATTGAGTTTTACAGAATTCACCTTTCAACAAAATGAATGGTGGTAACAATGCTTAATATCATCACAGTAATAATACTACTAATTATTACCATTTAAAGAAGAAGAAATGATAAGTGGAGGATAGTGTTGTTTTCAATTTTGTTGTTTTTATTGCTGATGATGAGCAAATAGACTTAACTTTTCTTGTTAAACACAGTGGTTACTCGGTAACCTGTGCAAATGACATGCACATACACACACCGACACCTCATCAAAGCGCACACAGATTAACGAGTAGATCATTGCCGCGTGTCTGGGCTAAACTTCGCCTCGGTTGTTAGTGTGTTTTGTTGGTATGCAGTGTCTAATTCGAGTCATAACTGACTATAGCTAATCTAGCGAGGCTACACTTTTTGTAGTTAACGAAAACAGGTACACTTTCAAGTTTCACTGTTGTCATGCTATTATCGAGTGTGGTTATCTTTTGTTGAATTAGACAGTCAAAAGCTGAATACAGACGGCAGTATTTGGCACGCGTGCATATCATGATGGTGTCTTTGACATTGATCGATATGCTACCACTTATATATATATATATATATATATATATATATATATATATATATATCAGTACAATGTAATCATTCCATAATATAAACAATATTCGTTCTAAAGGTGCATTCAAAATCCAACCAGTCATCCTGTACGCCACTTAAGCCGCGAGTTGAGCACAAGGCTCAGTTTTGTGTTTTTTGGTCCGCCACTCCGTGTAGTTTTACGCCAGGTTGACGTAGGGGATCAGTTGCATGACTGTGAACCAATTCTCGTGGCGACTAGGGTGACAAGCGCCAGAGACCTAATTAAGACCACCCAGGTATTTAAGATGCGTTGAATTTTCTATATTATGCAATGTTTAGTCTATACTGGCAACATATATATATATATATATATATATATATATATATATATATATATATATATACATATAAACGTTACAAAAGAATCTTAATTCAATATGAATTACCTAATCGGCATAATTTTTATTATTATGACAGTTTGAATATTACTTCGATAGCGACGCCAAAGATGCCTCACTTTAAGGAAAGGCTTGCCAATATATCCCTGTGGGCGTATAATCGCAAACTGTTTCTAGTGCGTAGTTTCAGTGCCGTACTGGATCATTCGCATGACTGAATCAAATGCCTTCTGGTTCAAATTCTGGCCAAGGCAATTAACGCATGTACTTTGTGGGTGGTCAGTGATGACAGAAGCTATCTACTGGATGAATTGCTATTTATAATTTACACAATCTTTGGTTTATAACTACAAACGTATGTACATAATGAGCCAGGTGTTTATATCAAGACTGAAGCCTTGATTATGGTAATTGTTATCACCACCTGCGCAATCAATGTTCGTTTCATTATATAAATGTTCATTTCAATACCACTTTCTCATGTAGTGTGGTGCCTGCACTAAAATGACAGATTGGCCAATTAATGCACTGGCCATTAGAAAATGTAAGTGCAATCTCAGTTACGTCATTTTACATTGAGTTAATAAAACGAATAGTTAACGAATGCAAATGGTAAATTCTTATTCAGCTACTCTAGTCTCACTTAGTTAGATGACAATAGCAGTTACAGAAATGCACACACAAACACACTGGTGACACGCGAATATCTAGTGAAACGTCAGTCTGGAGTATAAATGTTATGGCTAGAGGAAATAACGCGCTTGCTTCATTAGTTTCGTTTGTTAAACTTGTGAGGTATATTGCGACTGATGAAGGCTATCGATAAGTTTAGCCGAAATATCTCAAGAAAAGAAAACTACTGGAACAATGAAAGCTGCGTTAGTCAAAACGCAGATCAGGTTATTTCAATTAATCCAGTTTCGCAAAAACAATATTCACTGGTCTATTTGTCATTGTAACTGAAACTAAATTGGAATCTCTACTCAATCAGCTGTCTGATTTAAAAGCGAAAAATAATGACAACCAACGATGGTTTAAAATAAAGCGTGTCTAAATTTTTTACCAATATCAAAATTGATCACAGACAATGAAATCTCCTTTGAGAAAAGCACACATGAAAAGTGGCCGAAGATCGTAGTCTTGCTAATTTTTCACCGGGCAAAAAGGTCTGGCTTGGTCGTCATGGTTCATGATGGGTCTTTCTAGACTTCAAGGGTACATTTGACTCAGCGAATCATGATGTCTTATTCGATATTCTGTCGAAAAGTGGTGTACGCACCAAATTTGTTAATATTATACGCGCTGTCTACACAAATACTTCTGGTCGCGTTAAAATCTACAACGAATTTGTGCAAAACTTTACTACCAGTAGTAGTGTTCACAAAGGCTGTCCTTTTCCCCCTTTTTTGTTTAATTTTGTAATAAATGCTAATACAAACAACATTCTTCCACACGTTCAGAATGCAGGTGTTGAAGTTCTGTCTGGCGGTAGATTAGTCTATCCTGAATGTGCAAACGATATCGTATCGTTATTCGCCAATTTTGATTCTACTCAGGCCACCTTGAATAGATTAGCAGACGTTGTTCCGTCTTCCGGTATGAAATTCGCACCCTCTAAATGTAGGATACTGTTACAGGATCACCCACCACTCACTCAAACGCTGCGACTGCAGAGTGAAGATCAAGGCATAGGTGACAGGTTTACATACATTGGCAGTTCTATCAATAAATCAAGCAATATGTCTGAGGAGGTGAGTATGAGAGTCGCGAAAAGTAGAATATCTTTCTCGAACCGTCGCCATTTATAGGAAAACCAGAGTATTTCACTATCGCAGGTTTACACATTCGTCTAGGAGATTTTACCGTCCTATTATCCCAAATTCCTCACCAAAATATGAAGTGGTTAAAGGGCGTAATACCGGCTCCTACTGATGAGTCGCCGGTAAGCCTGAAACGAATGTGCATGAGATTATACTTTTCGTTCATTCTGCCTTTCGTTTATCCTTCTGGTCACAACTGAACTAATTTGTTACTAGGTTCGCAACACCTAATACATACTTTCATATATATAAGTTCTCTGCAACAAACAGTATTTAACTGTAATATATTGAATTGAATGATGTCATGCTTACCGCGAAATGTGATAACTGATATCGGTGAAGGCCAGAGTGTATGGTTTAACTGGAGTAACAGGTGTTCGGAAATTGTTGTAATTCTCAATTTGGGTGAACTTAGCATAAATTTATATCCATCAGGTTGGTATCATGTACCGACTCGGAAACCATAGTGTTAGTATCCGGTACTCATCGATTTCAAAAAAGGTATCAGTTACTAACACAATGGCCATAGTGTTAGTATCCTTTACAGACTCCGTATATATATTATATAGGTTGAGTTAGCATTGAAGTCGTATTGTCGTTGACTTCCGATTATGTTAGCTTCACTATTACAGGTTTACACATTCGTCATATAGTGTGAGTTAGCATTGAAGTCGTATTGTCGTTGACCTCAGATTATGTTAGCTTCACTATTACAGGCTTACACATTCGTCTAGGAGATTGTACCGTCCTATTATTCCACATTCTTCTACCAAATATATAGTGGTTAAAGGGCGTAATACCGATTCCTTTGAATCTTTTACAAAAGTAGACCAATTGAACGTTAAACATTTTTTTATTTGTTCGTTTGCGATTGGCTCGCTATTTGCTAACGTTCCTCTATAGGAAACAATTGAGATTGTATGTCTTCGTGTCCGCGATTATTTCACAAATTTTAACTGAGTGAAACGCAGCTAAAGAGAGAGAGAGAGAGAGAGAGAGAGAGAGATAGAGAGAGAGAGATAGTACACACACATCATATTGGTGTACACATCACATACACACACATTATACATATGCCATATAAGTATTTACACATTACATAATAAGACGCGTATACACATCAGCATAGCCATATACACATTTACATATACACAGCATATGCTACATTGTTACAAGACACGTCATATTATCGCTGGCAATATCACATACACACATCGTTGTTATTACATTATATTACATGGACATACACGGCATATTCATTAGTATTACATATCGTAAGCTGACATAGTATTAGTTGGCTGGCTATTTAGCCACATACGTATATACATATACACATACACTGTTATTAATTATCAGCGTTATTAATATATGGACAAGACAAGACTATATATACATATTACACATACATACATTATACATACATATTTCATGACGTTATTACTTATACATGGTTATATACATAGATAATAATATAAGAATATCATGCTATTACATACACATACGTTATTATTATTAGTTGTTGTTATTATTATCTTATGTATGTTATCATATATTATTATATGTGTCTACGTCACATATTGGTTATTATTAATGCATTAGATATATGCATATATGTCATAGCATTAATAATACGATGCCTATTAGTCATATATTATCTGAATATACAGTACATACACTATTACATATTATTGAGCACATATATATACACGTAAGTATACACATACATATACACATATACACGTTTGGCTAAGACATACTTATCATACATATATACGTTAATATATAATATCAAAGTGCTATCATTATCGTTACATATGGTTGTTGGTCATTATCGGGCAGCATTGCCAATGCATATCGTTATTATTATTATGATTACATAATATTAATACATAATAACACACATACAGATTATGCCAATAATCGCCAGTCACCTGCCATTAATATACATACACAATCACATACATAATATTAATTAATAATACACATGTCGTTATTATCATCAGCACATACATATACACGCACATTGCTGGCTGGTTATCGTATATTATTATTACAATAAGTACACACATCGTACATTTAAGTAGGTTACACATACACACGCTATTTCACGACACTATTATTATCAGCACATGTATACATTATCATTATTATTATTATTATTAGTTATTATTATAACATTATTAACATCATTGGCTGGCTAACACACTAATATCGCTACACATTGGCTATTATTACACGTCGGTTAATAATATACACACGTGTTGGTTGTCATTAATGTTATTATTGGTTACACACGCATACACTATGGTCATTGACACATGTCATTGGCTGATCATATTGCTATGGACATATCACACAATACATGCATATTACATCACACATTACACAATATTACTGTTATTGTTACACACACGCTATATTACACACACATCACACATACACATTGGTCATTGGCTACTAATAATCAACACACACATCTATTAATAATACATACATCATCGCTGAGTAATACATCGCTATTGTCAGTACATGGCCATCAAGACACACATCATAATATCGTCAAGATCGATATTAATACACATCGCATATTGGCATGGTCATCACTGCGTACATCATCAATATTATTATATCACCATTATCGCTGGTCATTAATGCTAATGGCTGGCTACTATCACGATGCGCACACATCGGCATATTAGACGCTATATACACACTGCACAATATTGGTATGGCTATCGTGCTATTGTTACACGCTGCTGGCCACTACGCTATTGGTCACGCACGACGTCTTAATATCGCTAATATGGCTATCGTCAATACGCAGCATACAGTCAAGGTTGTCATTGGCTGGCTGTCGTTATTGACATGGCTGACGCCATTGCCGCCAGCGTCGTTGATGTTAATAACACGCATACATATCATTAACGTTATGATTACTGTTAATGGTCATTGGCTGATTTATATATGCATGCATACATATACATATATTATTACATACACACATACATAAAGATATTACATATAAGTATCATGGTAAGATTATATTAGATATATTATACATTATTATCATTAATATTGTATCACATACATGGTCATTACTTACACATGATGGCGATACATATACATATTAATATATGGCACATAATAGTTATACATATTATTATATACATATATTAAGTATATATTGGAAGTACATATATATATATATACATATATACATATATATATATATATGAGAGAGAGAGAGAGATGAGATAAGTAGAAAGAGAGAGAGAGAGAGAGAGAGAGAGATATATAGAGAGAGAGAGAGAGAGAGAGAGAGAGAGAGAGAGAGAGAGAGAGAGAGAGAGAGAGAGAGAGAGAGACATATATATATATATATATATATATATAGAGATATAGGAGATGGAGAGTGGATGTTGTACTTTTTGCTGTTCAGGTGTTCATTTCCTTTTTAATGGACAACTACACAGGCAGAAAGTTGGCCTGGGAATGGGTTCCGCTCTGGCTCTCATCGCGGCCGTGTCCATGACGGAGAACTGCTCAATAAGTTTGAAGAACGCCATCCGAATATTAGAGTTCCAGTTGAAAGCGAGAAGGATGACTCTTTGGCTCTTCTCGATGTCTTGCTCAAACGTAGGACTGACAGCAAACTGTGCAGATCCGTATTGCCGAAGCAAACACAAGCAGCGCAATATTCACATGTCAACAAACACTGCTCGTTGAAATGGAAAAAAGGTTTGGCATGCTTCTCACGAAGACGCGCAAACATCGGGATCCGGTTTACACCAATTGTATCCAGAACTAGTAGGCCAGCGCTGTTTGCACGATGTCTTTTAATTTGTTGAAAGGGTAGACAGTTTATCAATGCCGCGTTTTGCGTACGCGGGTAATAGCTGTACACGGGCAGTTACACAAAGATCTGATTTGTCACTATTTCCAATTTTGTTTTGTCTTTGATCGGGTTGACTCATTTTTACTTCAATTGGTAATGCGGTTCTACATTAGAGTTACCGGCTTTAAATAAAATACAGTATATGATAGTCAAGGTTTTAGTTTTAGCATTTTTAAATTTTGATTACCGTGACATAGTAGCAATACAGTTATAACAAATAACAAAAGGTTCGATACTGTCTCTCTCCCCTAAAATATTCTGCATACGAGATGAGATGAGGTATAGGTGAGGTAATGATTGGTCTGCTAATTATAAAAAGTTATATATTGAGTTTAGTTACTGAGACAAATTCTATGATTAAAATAGTGTTGAGTCAAATATATATAAATAGAATGGTTTTGGAACGAGGTTACCACATTTGCTTAAATCTGCTATTGTGATCAGTGTTGTGTTGCCTGATGATGGTGCTGGAAAGTAGGCACCGAAACGTCGCCAGTAAACAAAGATGTGATAGAACCGCATTTCCAATTGAAGTAAAAATGAGTCAACCCGATCAAAGACAAAACAAAATTGGAAATAGTGACAAATCGGATCTTTGTGTAACTGCCCGTGTACAGCTATTACCCGCGTACGCAAAACGCGGCATTGATAACCTGAATGCTTACACACCGCAAAATATTGAGTTCAAAACCTATTTGGGTAGACAGTTTGACCGTTAAAAGTTTAGTTAGCATATTCTGTGGTGGGACATTGCATGTTTGCTCGCTCGACGATTTCCAGACTGAGTTGCACGATGCACGTAACACTCCTAGCATTAACGGTTACCAACCGTACTTTAGTTAAGAAGCTGTGCAATATGACATTGTGTATTTGTTCGTCAGGCCGTTTGCTAACTGGGAAGTATAAATCGAATGACGTAATAAAACCCCTTGTGAATATTTGTACTGTTGTCAAGCAACCGGTGTGTATTCATTTACAATACAACGCTAAGGAGGAAATGAAGCGCATAAAATGCGAGATTGCGTTCCGCTTTGGTGGTCATATACTTTGCAAATGACTTGATTTTGATTAAAAGGAAACCAGGAAATTTCCGCTACTTACTCTGAAAGACACAATTCCACTGGAATCTGCATCGAAAGTTGTCCGTGATTGGAACTGTACTGGTGGACCGTCATATCTCAGCAAATGCAGTGGAAGATAGAGTTTACAATTGTCGGAACACATGTCGACTCGGTTGCTGCCGAGTAAGATTGGAGTTGCTCGCACGTCCGTAATCAGACATGTCCTGTCCTGTAAAAACTGTGAAATGCCCATAAAGCGCTTTTCAGTTTCAATTATAGCTAGGTGTGTAGGTAAACATTCGTGTTTGGAAGCTATTTCAGTTAAGTCACTTAGTCTAGAACTGTGGCAGCAAAAAACAATTTGTTCGTGCAATGAAATGAGGCTTTCAATGCCCCGTGTAAAACTGCACTTAGTTACGTTTCCTCTTTGTTCCTTTTGCAGAAAAACTATTCTACAAACATTTCCGTCGAATTTGATAAAATTTCTCGATAAATCTGCTAACGTTACTTACTCTTATTTATTTTCAGTTTTTGAGCCTGCCTCAATTGATGCTTTATCCGCTTTTGACCCTGTTTGCTGATGTCCACCTTTTTAGGCCTATGATTCGTATCTTGTTACTGATGATGGTATTTACGTTCAGATTTTATGCTCTGTGTTAAATATGACATCGCTGAATGATCTTATACATAGGCAATACAATTTAACAATAATTGTTTGCGCGGGTGGTGGTAACAATTCTTTAGATCAAGTTTGCGAGCTTGAAGTAAACACCAATCCAATTGTATTTAACCAGTCTTCGAACAACATAACAAAACTACCGCCAGCCACAACGCACTGACGCGTTTCGACTATCCATGATCATCATCAGAGTACGACGGCAAACTGACTAGCGAGGATCAAACCGCATTGAATATATATGGAAAGTAACCTCGCGTACATTTTACTCGAGATCACGTGTTAACTGCACAATTTTTATGCACTCACGAACATAAACGTTTTTCAGTGTCAATACGTGTGACTGACGGTAGTTTCTCTTTGTTGTTCGACGATTTGTTAAATCCAATGGTACTGGTACTTAATCCAAGCTCGCAAACTTTAAAGAATTGTTACCACCACCTGCGCAATCAGTGATCGTTTAATTGTATACTATTTTTCTGTTTTATTGCTCGGATACGCATTAGGGCTGTGCCAATGTACAAAAAATACCGACATTTATATAAAAGTTGATTAATTACTCGTTGCAAGCCATAAACACAAACTGTCTAGATGTAATTATCTTCAGCCAATTTTTAGTTTGGCACAATATAATAATAATAATAATAATAATAATAATAATAATAATAATAATAATATTTAAACATACTTGCATTGGTTTCACTGTTGTTAAACATATCGCTTAGCGATATTTCAAGCACTTCGCTAAGTTGGCAAAGTGCTCTTGATGTATTGGTTGGTAACAGTTTCGAATTTTGTTTTCTTTTGATTAAAAATGTTCATTATGGAGGCAAAAACAAGGTGGCATGGAATTGACACACATCGTCGACATCATCATCGTCATGCTCAGACATAAAAAAGCCAATTGTAAATAATGTCTCACTTCCATATAACCATAACAAGCGAAACAAAAAACCAAGAAAATATTAATAAATAACGACAAATATAATAATTTCGATACACAAATTATTAGTGAGATTTACGAGAGAGAGAGAGAGAGAGAGAGAGAAGAATACCTAGTTAATATGAGTAAATTTATCTGAGGAAAACTAAGGCAAAATCGGCAGTACAGCTTCCTTGCAGGTTTTAGGAGCATCATCATCATCATCATCATCGTCCTCATAATGTCTAATGGCTATCCCAGACAATTAATTGAATCAATTATTAAAAGGGGACTTAAAAAAACAGAAGTACTACGGGCCAAAAAAGAAAACAGTCTACCTAAACATCCAATTTAAGGGGGATGCAGTTTCCCGAATGGCACAAAAGAAAGTTGAAACAACATTAACACGCACATTTAATGCAGCTAAACTGCGAGTGTTATTTAGGGTAACACACTTGTCTTTACCCGAGTGGTGAGGGGACACCACTTGTACCAAATTCCCGAGAAACTCCATGAAATGTCACAAATACGTTCATGCTACGGCGTCCCCGGCAAGCGACGCGCTCTGTATCAGCGCGAAAACACCTATTTATTTCGGGTGTTGGAATGTTTGATGTTCCGAAATGGCTGCCAACCGCCCGGCATGGAGAGGTATAATCCGGGATTTCTATGGAGCCGGCTTATCCTCCAAAAGGAGTCAGCCGCAGTAAAGTAAAGTAAAGTAAAAGTACTTGTCTTTACCAGCAATCAAAGAGAAACAGCCGTTAATGTTGATATCAAATATTATTTACCAATATACATGCGCAAGTTGTGGATCAACTTACGTAGGCCGATCGACCAGACGGTTAATTACTCGAATGAGAGAACATTGCAACTTGAACGCCTGTTTTAAATCAAATGGCGAATACACGTCTGCTATTGCGCAACACATCATCGAAACATCGCACGTATGTTCTCCAGACGTAGCATTCAAAGTAATTACTAAATGCAAAACAAAAGGGAGCTAGCCACATACGAAGCCTTATGGATAAACAAATTGCAGCCGGATTTATGCAAGCAGAAGAAGCACGTACAAGCATTGAGCTTGAACTGGATGTGACGCACGCAATTGATTGGTTTCCTTTCTATTTTCACACTCTCTCCTTGTTCACATATTTCTATCTTGTTTTGCTTTCCAATTTATATATAAAGAAATGTTCATTAGTAGATACTTGAGGAGAAAATGAGAAAGAAATGTTTCTTGTATCTGATAAAATTTCTTTTTGTTTTTGCACACAGGAAGGGTACAATGAATATAAAGAAACGGTTCCTGTATCTGTGCACATGGAAAGTGTACTATATATATATATATATATATATATATATATATTTATTATATATGGAGCATATTTACATCGCTTTCGAATTGAAAGTTCACCTACTTCAAGAATTTTATTTGCTATCTTGTGCGATGTTTAGTCTATTTCTCTAAAACATTTTTAATAGACTTCTTTAAATTAAGTTAACATTCAGCAGCATTACGCCTAATGCCATGGCATATCTCTTTTTGTCAAAAATCTTGAAAGGTTGGGCCAAAGCGATGCCAAATATGGGTTATCGGAGGGACAGGCTTATGAACAGACATAAGATTTTTTGAAAATGGAATGAAATAAGTGGCCTCATCGGCGCAAGTTATAAGCTGCAAGTCGCAAGGTTGAATGCACCCGAGTGCAAATCTTGGCTATGGGAATTCTAACAACCATTGGCTAGTGCCTAGTAAGGAATCATGTCACCTGGAAAGGGTCATATGAAGTTTATCAGGGCTCGCATTCCAAAAAAACATTTTTATCTCTGTCGATGCTTTGCACCATGAACTCTCGTCTGCTGGTTTTTCGCGGCTAAAAATCACGTCATGGCCCAAATCCTTTTATGTATCCGTCTGACATTGAGGTCGTTTATTCTCGGATCATGAATGTGGCCTCTAAGGTTGACTCAACTTGCCGGCTGTCTGTCGGTATTTTCAAAATTAGTTTGTGATTACCTAAATCTGTTTAAATTAGTTGCTACCCGACGATCACATATGTTTGACAATTCTATTTCATACTTCTTGAATGGTTACGTAGTACGAGATTCAAATGTTGAATCTTCGCGAGCCGCGTTCGCAGGTTGTCGCTTTACACTGTCACAGTTTCGCAAAGATACGATTGATCCCCATTTCCAAGTACGCGTCGATTTTGTTTTAGTTTTGGCTGGGCGCGGATTCGCCACTTTCTTCGGAAGGCTTCAACATCTTTCATACTAAGGAAATGATGTTGCCAACAGTCGCCAGTCAACGAATATTATATTGTACCTCATTGCCAGTGGTTAGTATGCACGATGTTGAAGCCTTCGGAAGAATGGGAGGAATGCGCATCTAGCCAATAAGATGGCATACTCGACGCGTACTTGGAAATGGGAATTCAATCGGCACTTTGCGAAACTGTGATAGTGCGAAGCGGTAACCCGCGAATGCAAATCGCGGAGATTAAAAAATTCTATTCAATAATTGTTTTTTTTCTGCCTCATTCCGCAATATGATCTATATTCCACCCTCTAGGAACTGGCGTATGAACGAAGCCAACGCATTAGCTTGGAGAAAGATCGCGAGACTCTGTCCCGCGAGGTGAAGGCAGCATACGCAGTAATGTCCGACGAAGTCAGAGAGGCGTTTAATCAATGTCTGCATGCCGGTTTGCCACCCGAGTCGCGTGGTGCAGGCAACGATGACGCCGCGAATGATGGAAATGTCGACACCTCGTCGTCCAACCAAAAGGTGGAGGTTGCAGCATCTGCCAAGGCTATGACAGTTGCCGACAGTAATGCGGCAAACACTAGCAAACGGGAACAAGTGGCCGCAGTCACGCCGGAAATGTGCACAGACGCATCCGCTGTTGGACTGGACAATGGCTCCATTGACAAGGTGTCTGTATCTACTTTGGAGAGCCCAGTTATTCAGGTTAAGCAAAATATGTCTAAATCGGCATTGGATAATAATTCTGTTGAGTGTAACCCACCGATTTCACCAAGCGTATCTAATAAAATAATTAGTCAACAACTATTGAAGCCAACCCTTTCGTCTGAACAGAGCATTCGGAGGTCTTTGAATAATATTAGCACTACTGAGAGTATTTTACCCAGTGCAGCTTCATCAAGCGTTTCATTGCCCTCCACGTCGCCAGTCAAAATGCTTTACCAAGCTAATGATGCGACAGCTAACGTGTGTGTGGCAAAAAGCACTGAGCCTCAGACTGTAGTGGCGATTCATGCGAAAAGTCCCATATCCAATAGTTTACTTCGGCCAAATGATCATGCTACTAACAGTAGCAATTTAGTAATAGGAAAAACTTTAGTCCCTCCCACTCAGCCAATCAATGAGTTTAATGGATCTGCATCTCCTTTGTTGGAATTAAAGCAATCCAACAATGCCACAGTAGCCTCTTTGCCTCCCAGATATGAAAGCCAAGTTTTGCTAGGTAAAACTGAAGATTATAAATTGAATTCTTCTAATCAGCCTAGTCATTGGCCCGGTAGCCACAGTAATGTTGACCCCTTCTTCGTCCCCGATTTTCCGACCCCCGGGAGTATTTCAACTAATACGCATAACAATTCCGGTTTAGATTATTCTGCATTCAATGTTTTTAAACCGGCATTTCCGTCGGCTGCACCGTTTACCGAAAGAGCTGTCAACCATTCCTCTTTATCTACCGCGATGCACAGACCAGCACCACAGAATTTGCAGTCGCCAAACAATCTGCAGGCAGCCGAAAACAATCCTTCAAGTGTGCAGACGGGGCAGCCTCGTTTGCAGGACATGCTAGCCACTCAGATGCAGCAGTTGAATCAGCCAAGTGCTTGGTCGTCTCAACAGAGTTTAAGTCAGCATCAAATGCTGATGCTACAGAATCAGAGACCACAAACAGCAGATGTGCTACTGCCCAATCAAACGGCGCAGTGGCAGCAGATGGCCAATCAGATGGCACCCGCATTTCAGTGGCCCAACCAGATGTCACCGGGCAATCAGTGGATAAATCAGATGACACACAACATGATGTCTGCAAATCAGCCCGACTTGTCCAACCTAATGTGGCCGTCGACGAACACAGTCAACTGGCAGAAACCGGCGAGTTCAGGGGTTCCAGCGGCAATGCCGGAGAATCTCGCTTGGCCACCGTTGACGACAACGCCTTCATCAACAGTCTCGTCATTGGCAAATCAGCGACGTCAGGCGAATGTGTCAGTGCAGAGCCTGCTGACTCCACATTCTCAGCTGGCGACTCAACGTCGTCCCAGCATTCCGACGGTGCCAATTTCAACAGGCGTTCCGGCACCGCAAAACTCACAGGAAAGGTGGCAGAATGCCGGCAGTCCTAACATGTTCTCGTCGGCGATCGGTCGGCCTGTTCCGTCTCCCTTACACCATTTTCAAAATAACGCTACACCTGGAGATCCCAATCAATGTAAGTCTGTTTTTTGGCATTACTTTGTTATTTGGAATGATATTTCTGGAATAATTTAAACGTTGGCTTCGAAATGTTTCCTTCCAGTTATGCTACGTATTATGTAACATGACGAAATACTAATGAACCACTATTCTTGAAAAATGCTTGCTGATTAAAGCAATTATTTAACTATTTAGTTACCTATATAAAAATAAATTTAAAAACTAACAGAATAACCGGTCTATACATACGATTTTTATAATTAGTGCACAATAAGGTCGAAACTGATCTTACAAATGAATTGCATTTGAAATCCAATGAAAGTTCTGCTTATCCCTTATTTATAATTTAGTCTCATGTGTTAACATTTATTATATATATATATATATATATATATATATATATATATATATATATATATATATATATATATATATATATATATATAAGAACAAAACAACGTACTCCATGGAATAACATTTATTAATAAATCTTATTTCTACCAGTATCTACAGCCTGAATTAAAAAGAGAGGAATATGTTGTCCCGCGATATAATGTCCTTCTTTTCTAGTATTGCAATAAATAAACTCTAAATATCCTGTGTGAATATCTACAATCATCAGAAGCGGAAACACTGATAAAAGTGGACGACATAAGAGTAATACTTTTATTATGTACATCCAACGTACAATTCGTATTCCAAGGAGTCTTCTACAGACAAATTGACGGCATAGGTGTGGGTAGTCCTCTTGGACCAGTATTGGCAGACATATACATGCACCACTTAGAAACAACTGGATTAAAACCATTTATCAATGGAGCTCATTTTTACGTGCGCTACGTTGACGGTACTTTCATGGTCGTTGAAAAGGATGAAGATACAAATTCACTGCTACATCACATAAACAAGGTAGACCAGGCAATCAAGTTTACAATAGAAGAAGAAAAAGACGGATATTTATCCTTCCTAGATGTAGGAATAACGAGAGGTGAAGAAGGTACTCTCTCAAGGTCAGTTCACAAGAAATCAAGCTGGACTGGACAATATGTCCATTATATGAGTAGTGTGCCAAGGGCGTACAAAAGAAACCTAATAATGAATTTGGGCACACGAATAGGACGGTCCTATTATTCCACATTCTTTTACCAAATATATAGTGGTTAAAGGGCGTAATACCGGCTCCTACTGATGAGTCGCCAGTAAGCACGAAACGAATGTGCATGAGATTATACTTTCCGTTCATGCTGCCTTTGGTTTATCCTTCTGGTCATAACTGAACTAATGTGTTACTAGGTTCGCAAAACCTAATACATACTTACAGTCGATTTGGCAACAAACTAAGATAGAAATAACAGAAGCGCATACGGTGACAGAAGTTTCCAAACAATATGAGCGTTCACACTGCAATCCACACAGGCGCTGTTACCATGTGCAGAACAAAAAAAGTTGCGCAACAAGGTGAAACGATCAACTTCACTGGGAAAAATAGCACTCTTACACGTAACAGTGAACAATGCGCACAAATGGTTAATTCTCAAGCCATCAAAACAATAATGACCAGATCTCAGACATCACTTTGCAATACTGCGAGAATGACCTCTGCATGCAAACACGCACACAGACAAACACAAACGCATACACACCTACCAACCAACCAAAACAAAAAACAGGAGTAAAAACGAGTCAGATTTGTTACCACTTGCATAATCAATTGAAAACCCAAAATGTATAAATATGTATGATTGTATAAGAGATGATTAGTATTCACGAAAGAAATTGCCTTTATCCACTTTAAATTTATATATATAATCATATATGCATATGTACATATATATATATATGTATATATATATATATATATATATATATATATATATATATATATATATATATTAGTGCTATTAATTGCACTACTTTTAAAAGTATGAGAAGAAATAACCGTAATCCATGGAATAGCATTCGTTAATAAATCTTATTTCCACTAATATCTACAGCTATTATTCTGGATTCGTTAATGATGTTTCCGCTTATCCATTCACAACTGTACATTTGTCGTAACCAATTCCCTCTTAGCTATGTCTGTCTGGATTATACGCAATTTGGACTATTTTTTTTCAAAATAAAAGCGATGACACATCACACGGCGTTACAAAAAAAGATGCAGTCTACATTACGTAAAATCAAGACAGACATATCTCAGAGGGGATTGGTTACGACAAATTTACAGTCATGATTAGATGAGCGAAAGTATTACTAACGAATCTAGATTAATGACTTTATGTTCTGGCAGAAATAAGGCTTATTAATTAATTTTATTCCATGGATTATAGTTCTTTTTTCTCATATATATATATAATCGGAATCTGGTGCTCTACTCACTGAGTCACCCTGGCGCACTCTACACACAATTTTCGGTTATATACTAACTAAAGTTTCTTGGTTAGCCTTTCATTTTGGTGGAACCTGTATAGCATACCTTTACACCTTAAGTTCCAACTAATCAACCCCAAACTGTTATTATAGAACAGGCACCACATTACATGGGGAAGTGGTATTGAATTGCACATTTATATAATTAAATGAACATTGCTTGTTTTTTTACTTCGTATTTTGTTGTTGTTTAAGGTTAACCGAGTAATCTAACTGTATTCGTCACGTCGTTTAGCAAACCTGTTTTGCTATGCTGATCGGCGACAAGTTAAATAAAATGTGTTTAGTGTTTACTTCATGCTTGCAAACTTTTTTTAAAGAATTGACATACGCAATTACCAATTGTTTTATTGTTTCATTTCCGTTCCGTTAATTTAAACTTTACCACGCATTTATGCCTAATGTTTCTGTTTTGCTTTACTTTTTTATCCCAAATTAAACCCACCGGTAGGTTCAAGTTGGCTGTATGTCTTTGCATTTAACAGAAATCGTGTCTTCATAAAATCTCTTCTCCTTTTCTATTCTTCACTGATGTAATTGCTTTCTCGATTCATCCGTTTTATATGATTCGAATTCTGTGTTTATTTGCATGCTATTCGTTAAATTTATTTATAAAATGTTTATGTTAACTTACTGGAAGCTAAGGTGTGTGTCTACGTGGCTTTTAATTATGCAAGCATGTCTATCTACGATATCGCCAATTTCTTTATTTTATCTGCTCTACTGATGCATGTGTTTGCTAAGAAAGAGGTGGAACCAGGCCCGGCCTCATCGCTAAAGGCTATCTAGTGGTGTGGCGCAATTATTCAGTGAAACATTGTTACCGTATGCCTACTGCTATTATGGCTCTTTTCAACTGCGCCTAGTAGGTAGTAGGTGACGGTTTCACCTGTTCACTAGGCGTCAAATGAAACGGTATCGATGGTGTAACCGGCATCAGAATATTGCCGTATGCGAGGGGTGCAACTACACAAATTTCCACGTTGTTAGGCGGAGTGCCATGTGGGCCTAGCCTCTACAAGTAAACGGCCAACGTGCACGCGATACGCCTTCGTGTTTGGCATTTTGTCACGCCTCTGCTGAATGTGCTGTTTGCCCACTGGTCATAACACCCTGTTACACCAGCATCGGTTACTTTTCGTCTGAATTGGTAAAGTGCAGGGAGGGGGGTAGGTTTAAATTTGCATCCGTGTATTGAGGTGAGGCAAATGAAGCTGTCGTCTCCAGCCTGCTATGCACCTGTGCTTGCATGCCAACGAGAAAGCGAAAAGGAATAACGCTTTAACAAAATGCATTGCATCATTCCTATGTGCAGAGAGAGAGAAATAGAGAGAGAGAGTGAGAGTGAGTGAGAGAGAGAGAGAGAGGAAAATTTAATCTATCCGACAAATGAAGCACTTTATTGTCAAATCGTTTTTTATCAAAAGACTCTCGCAACTTGTCGACCAACTTGCTGAGGTGAACTCTCAGACAGTTAATAACCAGAATAGACGAACGTCGCAAATCAATCAAATGATGAACACACGCCTGCAATTGTCGAACACGACATTGACGCTTCACAATAAGTGCTACATATGAGGCCTTCATCATCATCATCATCATCTTTATGCACAGCCATACGAAAGCCAAACGTGACTAATGTTTAACTGCCATATAACAATAAGAAGCGGAGGAAAGTATAGATATAAATAACGG
Organism: Eudiplozoon nipponicum; assembly: GCA_029291075.1. Lineage (NCBI taxonomy): Eukaryota > Metazoa > Platyhelminthes > Monogenea > Mazocraeidea > Diplozoidae > Eudiplozoon > Eudiplozoon nipponicum. The sequence goes on from JAQBSW010000496.1 coordinate 94,027, forward strand.
CAAAAATAATAATTCAGACACAAAAGTTATTAGTGAGAATTACAAGAGAGAGAGAGAGAGAGAGAGAGATAGAGATAGATGGAGAGAGAGAGAGACAGAGAGAGTGGCGAGAGAGAGAACCTAGCTACTATGAGTTTATTTACCAAGATAACTCATAGAAGTGAGGCAAACTAATCCCCTGCACAGCAACATTATGCCCAAGTCAGCCTTAGGTGCATGGCGACATCAACGATTCAGCTTCATAACGTAATTTCTTAATGCAATAACAGAAATGAGTAGTCAAGATTTTAAGAGCTGCAGTTAAACAGATTTGTCCGATTTTCGCATTTAGTCCGAACTGGCGGTGATGCACAAAATTTAGTGGCCGCTCTCATGTTCCACACACTCGCCATGTTTTAATTTTATGTTTATTTCTTTATATATATATTGTCGGTATAAACAGGTATTCCATCAGCTAGCAGATAAAATTATCCAATTAATCTGTTTCGTCCTTATTGGTTAATGGATTGCTTTTGATACCTGATTCAATACTAGTTTATACAATCAAAATATGTTCAAAATCCTGCAATTGGTCCTTAAGTATATATATATATATATATATATATATATATATATATATATATATATATATATATATATATAAATATATAATATATATATTTTTTTTTGAATGTGATGCACGAAATTCATTGTTTTGTTCTCTTAATTTACACTCTCATCATGTCTACATTTTTCTTTGGCCTTTCAATTTATACATAATGATATGCTCATTTGTAGATACCTGCAAAAGAATATGTGAAAGAAAACGGTTCTTGTTGTCTGGTAAAATTTCTTTTGCTTTTTGCACATGGAAAGAGTACTATAAAATTTTAAATTAATTTATTTCTAAGGTACCTAAGAAAAAAAATGAGTGGAAACAATTGATTTTTCTGATTAAATGACTAATAATTTGAATAAAAACAAGATTGTTAAACAAACGAATCTAATTGTGATTTAAGTACCTTCCACTGTAAAACTCCGAAGCCTTAAAACATAGACCTCTATAAGTTTGTGTATTAAAAAAGTAGTATATACAATTACTTAAGTCATTGCGATCTTGAAATAAAAACCTGACCTTTTTGATTCATACATTTGTCAGTATAAACTAAGCGTTGTATAGTGTAGAACAGGTACTTCGTCCGGTAGACCGTATAGGTTTTCGTCTGTTTTGGGAACTCAACACGTACTGGCCAGAATTCGCTGAGGACAGGCCTGTACCTGGGCACGTCTGTTTTCGGAATCTCGTGCTCTAACCACCTAGCCGCGCACTACGTACAATAATATTATATAAAGTACTTGGCAAAGCAACGTAGAAGCCAAGTCACTATGTTTAATATGCATCAAACTTGTATTAGGTACCAACAAAATTATTTTGAGATAGGCCCGATGTCGTTATAACTGGGAATTGTGTATAAAGCGTAGTACCGGTTCTTGCTGATGAGTCGCCAGTTGGAACAAAACGCGTGTTTACATGAGGTTATACCTTTCGTTCATGCTGACTTTGTTTTAATCCTGTGATCCTATTGGAGATAAGTTGTTCCTAGCTACGCAACACCTGCTACACTATTACCGATAAAGGTATCAACACAGATAAAGTAATCTTTTGATGTAAAAGTTCTGCACGAATAAGTTTACGATTTTAGCTAGTAACAAGTTATTTTTGGTGGCACGCATGTATTTCGGTCTTACCGGAAACTCGTCAGTAATGCATAAATTTTAGTTTCGACACATAGCAATTAGTAGCTCTTGAACACGGAGGATACAAATGTAGGCGACTCAAACCTTGGTCTCGTGCCGCCTTCGCCTTGCTGTTTCGGTCCATTATCAGCCAAAGTGTTGCAGGATACGCCGGCTCTGGTTTCTCAATGCATTTACTCGTTGTCGGCCACCGTGAATCTGGAAATATAACACTGATTTGTCACTATTTCCAATTTTGTTTTGTCTTTGATCGGGTTGACTCATTTTTACTTCAATTGGAAATGCGGTTCTATCACATCTTTGTTTACTGGCGACGTTTCGGTGCCTACTTTCCAGCACCATCATCAGGCAACACAACACTGATCACAATAGCAGATTTAAGCAAATGTGGTAACCTCGTTCCAAAACCATTCTATTTATATATATTTGACTCAACACTATTTTAATCATAGAATTTGTCTCAGTAACTAAACTCAATATATAACTTTTTATAATTAGCAGACCAATCATTACCTCACCTATACCTCATCTCATCTCGTATGCAGAATATTTTAGGGGAGAGAGACAGTATCGAACCTTTTGTTATTTGTTATAACTGTATTGCTACTATGTCACGGTAATCAAAATTTAAAAATGCTAAAACTAAAACCTTGACTATCATATACTGTATTTTATTTAAAGCCGGGAACTCTAATGTATACAATGGTGTGTGAGGTATTGCGCACATAGCAACAAATTAGTTCAAATATGGAGCAGCAAGTAACGTAGATGGATGGAGAGTGAATGTTATATCGACGCTTAGGTGAACGATTAAAGAGAGAAAGATAGAGATAGCTCTGGACAACTAACGTTTTTCAAAAAACTAATCGTAAGCACAATGCGAAGTTAATCAACTATTGGAAATAATTGCATAAGAATATTTGCTCATATGACTAAAATAATTCATTATATCTATATACATATATATCTAAATATAATATCGTAAAACCTTTATATATATATATATATATATATATATATATATATATATATATATGTATGATAGTATATAGAGCGAGAGAGCGAGCGCCAGAGCGAGAGAGAGCGAGAGAGAAAGAACAAGACCATTGATAAGTATGAAATATGAATCGATTGATCTAACTTCGCATATATGTGCTTACGATTAGTTTCTTGAAAAACGTTAGTTGTCCAGGCTGTCGCTATGCTTTCTGCCCTTTAATCGTTCACCTAAGCGTCGATGTGGCATTCACTCTCCGGCCATCTACGTTACTTGCTGCTCCATATTTGATAGCTAATTTGCGGCTATGTGCGCAAGACGCTCACACGCGCATTGCATACATTAGGGTTCCCGTGCCGGGAATGATAATATAGCGTATGGACTATAAACACCTGACCCATTAATTACTTACCATATGTCAGTATAAACTAAGAATTGTATAGTGTAGAAAAGGCAATTCATCCAGTAGACCGGTTTCGTCCTTATTGGGAACTCATCAAGTACTGGCCAGAATTTGCCGCGGACAGGATACGAACCTGGGCACGTCTGCTTCGGAATCTGGTGCTCTAACCACTGAGCTATCCTGCCGCACACTACACTACACACAATTTTCAGTTATATACTAACTAATGTAACTTGGTTAGTCAATTTTTCCTTTAGGTGGAGCTCATATGGCATCCATTTAGACCCAAAGTTCCAACTAACCATGCCCAATCTGTCATTACTGAACAGACACCACT
>JAQBSW010000496.1:105000-145000 GCA_029291075.1 Eudiplozoon nipponicum
CCTTTTCTATTCATCCTTAAAAAGAGCCGTTTATGCTATCTCGCCCTAAGCGTTTGACACTGCAAAAACACACGTCAAGCCTATCCTTTAAATCGATATCAGTTTGTTTCAAAAGCATGTGTAGTGGTTATTCGAGTTTCGCAAACATGTTTTTGTTCACCGATAGTGCGGAAATTTTTCAAATATTTTTATTAAATGTTTATAAAGTCCTTTTTTACTTGTACTTTTGCTTTATATTTGCGGAAAGATTCCTGTTGATAACACTAATTTTTTTGATTAAATATGGATAAATCTATTATGATATTGATTGTATAATTATCTTATTTATTTTGAGTGATTCGGATACCTGCATACATTTTATTTCTGTTTTGTGCCTAACAATTGTTTTTTTGACTTTTTAAATTCAATGTATTGATTCACTTATGGATTAGGTGTTGCGCACGAAGTAAAAAATCAATTTAAATGGGACCATAGTCAGCACGAACAAAAGGTATTTTCTAAAAGACGCATGCATTTAGTGCTTACTGGCGACTCGTTAGTAGGAGCCGATATTGCGTCCTATACATACAATACATTTGGTCGGACAATTGGATGATACAATCTCCTATACGAATGTGTACTCAAAAAGTCGTGTATTTAAATTTATATCGTGTTCGAAAAGCCGAATTCAATAAACATAAAACAAATACCGAGCCCGTAACTGGTACCAACGCTATGGCTATTGTCTCAGTACTCGATACAAATGTACATGGTACTAAGACTATGGTTGCCGAATCGGTAAATGGTAACAACATTTATGTTAATTTTCCCAAAAATTTAGAATTACAACTATTTCTGAACACCTATTACTCCAGTAAATCCATACAATCCGGCTTTGATCGATATCAGTCACCATTTCTCGCGCTAATCATGAAAACATTCAATTAAATATGTAACAGTTAGATATTTTTTGTGGCGGTGAAATCCATTGTGTTAGTACCATGTACTTTTTCGGTACTATAATGTTGGTATCGGTTACTAACACAATAGCCATAGTGTTAGTATCCTTTACAGACTCGGTATATATATTACATAGTGTGAGTTAGCGTTGAAGTCGCATTGTCGTTGACTTTAGATGATGTTAGCTTCACTTTTGCAGGTTTACACATTCGTCTAGGAGATTGTACCGTCCTATTATTCCACATTCTTCTACCAAATATATAGTGGTTAAAGGGCGTAATACCGTCTCCTACTGATGAGTCGCCAGTAAGCACGAAACGAATGTGCATGAGATTATACTTTCCGTTCATACTGCCTTTGGTTTATCCTTCTGGTCACAACTGAACTAATTTGTTACTAGGTTCGCAAAACCTAATACATACTTGCATATATATTAGTTCTTCGCAACAAACAGTATTTAACTGTAATATATTGAATTGAATGATGTCATACTTACCGCGAAATGTGATAACTGATATCGATGAAGGCCAGTGTGTATGGTTTAACTGGAGTAACAGGTGTTCAGGAAATTGTTGTAATTCTCAATTTGGGTGAACTTTAGCATAAATTTATATCCATCAGGTTGGTATCATGTACCGACTCGGAAACCATAGTGTTAGTATCCGGTACTCATCGATTTTAAAAAAGGTATCAGTTACTAACACAATAGCCATAGTGTTAGTATCCTTTACAGACTCAGTATATATATTATATAGTGTGAGTTAGCATTGAAGTCGTATTGTCGTTGACTTCAGATTATGTTAGCTTCACTATTACAGGTTTACACATTCGTCTAGGAGATTGTACCTTCCTATTATCCCACATTCCTCAGCCAAATATCTAGTGGGTAAAGGGCGTAATACCGGCTCCTACTGATGAGTCGCCAGTAAGCATGAAACCTTCGTGCAGAAGAGATAATACATTTTCGTTTATCCTTCTGGTGCTTTTTGAACTAATTTCTAATTCCTTTCGCAAAACCTAATACACTGTTGCATGTGCATTCGTTCTCCAGAACAAAGAGCATATAATTATTACGCATAGGCTCATACTGCGCTGTCGGAGGATGGACACTGGATGAAACCAGATGTGACAGCGGTTTTGCATCGGTCACGTCCGACTTACGCTGGGGAGGGGGGCGTGAGGCAATTTTTTTAAAAAATTGTAATATTCACCTGGAAACGACGTAAGATCGTCGAGCCTGCATGACAGTTGCATTGTTCGGTTCGGCTTTTTCTTGTAACAAGCCAAAGTTTCTTTTTTTAATGTTTACTATCGATTACAAGGTATGCTAATTGATGCGTTCAGATTTTAATTAATTAATTTACACCTTCGTCAATCTATTTCGTACCTTTTTTTCTGCTATTCAAGTTCGATTTTTTGTTTTATTCGATTATGTTTGCTGACCTTGGTTTTTTATGCGAAATGATAATTAGTCACAATTATTTTTTAATCAACATATTTCGAGCTTAAAATTAGGCACCGGTGCTGACACGGTTTAATTAAATCCCGTCAGTGCGTGTGACTGCAATTAAAGTCGCCTTGCAAATCGCGCTCTTTCTTCGTTGTTGAGCCGATTTACAGCGGTTGAACAAGTTGCCGACTCCAGGTTATTGGTCGTGAGCCATACAAGCCACGTCTAATGCAACGGAGCACAAATTGCGTATGGTCTGTATGCCTTTTGAGCCAACTAATCGTTCGTTATTCTTTGACGGTTTGCGGAGTGCTAGCTTCAAATGTTGACTCGCCGCGATTTGCAAAGATCCGATTGTGATCCCAATTTCCAAGTACGCATTGAGTTGGTCTTCTTAGTCGCTGTGCGTGGATTTGTCCCTTTCTTTCGAAGGCCTCAACGTCGTTCATGCTAATGAGGTGTGATCTAATCTTCGTTGACTGGCCAGGTTTCGGAACGCGTTTCCCGTTCCATCATCAGGCCTCTAATCACACACACACACACACGGTACAAAATGTTCACCATAGCAGATTTAAGCAATTGCAATCTCGATATCTGCATTGCATTTTCGTAAAAGACTATGCATGAGACAAAAAATGCAACTTTCTTAGTTGACCGGGTTCTTTTAAATTTGATTTTGATCTTTGTTTTGAATATTTGAGCATATGTTCATGCATTATCCTCAGAGACGCGAGTGATGCATAATTTATTCTCTCCTTGGTTCTGAAATAAAAGCTCGATGATTCGATTCATGTCGCGGCAATTCTGGCCACTTTTGGGGGATGCAGAATGAAAATGAGCTACTTGTCCTATTTGATACCATTTTATGTTTATACTGGAAATATATATATATATATATATATATATATATATATATATATATATATATATATATATATATATATATGGTAAATAAGATCGAATTACACAGGCCTATCAACTGGGTCGTCTTTGCCACCAAAAACTCCGACAGTCGTTCATTTAAGTGTCTTTTGGTACGTAACCCATTGCACACAGGATGAGATTAGGTTAACCGGAAATTGAGAATTACTATAATTGAATTGAGAAATAAAATTTGGTTTATCCTTTTGTGCGTCTTGAAAAGTAATAAGAAAAGTGTAACAATATTGATAGACGTGTATTTTAATCCACCCGGTTTGCAGGTATTTATTATATATATATATATATATATATATATATATATATATTAATTCCACATTTTTATGGATAGGTGTGTATGTGAGAGAGAGAGAAAGAGATTGGAAGTTGGGAGGGGAGTAGTATTTTCGCGTCTGCCTGTCAGTTTAGATGAATAGTTATTAATGATCGGATATTTAAATATACCTAAACTTTAGTAAGCTAAGTGAATATAAATAAATCTGTCCCGAATGAGGATATCACATATGTCAGAAGTTGTTATTCTGTGAATATTGTATTGAAGTTCTGATGATGAATCGCGAAAAGACGACCCAAAGCGTTAGCGGTAATTCTTGAAAACCTGATAATGCAGCATTTGCGATGACCAGTAGACGTGTGGAAGGCTGAAGTGTGACTGAACCAGTGAGAACAAGTCAATCACGGAAACAGGCAGGCCGTGCACCTAGAGATGTAATTGAACCAATATTTTAGCTACCTGCAAGTGTTATTGATTGTCCCGCAATAGTTAATGCCGGTAGAAAAACACGTGAGATTAAACATCAGCATAACAACATAACAAAACTACCATATCTTTAAATCAAGTTTGCGAGCTTGAAGTAAACACCAATCCCATTGTATTTAACCAGTCGTCGAACAACATAACAAAACTACCGCCAGCCGACGACTGGTTAAATACAATGGGATTGGTGTTTACTTCAAGCTCGCAAACTTGATTTAAAGAATTGTTACCACCACCCGCGCAAACAATTATTGTTAAAGCTACCGTATGTCGCACTCACTGTCGGTAGTTTTACTATGTTGTTCGACGACTGGTTAAATAAAATGGGATTGGTGTTTACTTCAAGATCGCAAAATTGATTTAAAGAATTGTTACCACCAACCGCGCAATCAATTATTGTTTAAGTGAGATTAAAGTTCGACGTGATCACGTTACAGATGTCCAGAGTATTAGCAACTGGATATGAGATTGCATGCAAATTATTTCGAGTCTCAGTGTAAGCGAATTTTTTTAAGAATCAGACCAGGAAATAAGTAGTGCGTAAAAGACCTGCGTGTGTTTTTATGCCCTCCAGAAAGGAATGTTAATACTGGTAACAGAACTAAATATAACGGAAAATAATTTATTACATTATCGACACCATAGTGGATGAGATACATGACTGTAATGCTAATGCCTCCTGGTTCGAATCCCATTCGCGGTAACCAAGGCAACTACCGATGCGTGCCCAACAAGGACGTATACAATCCGACTGATGACTTTTGCTTACTACCTAATGCTATGTATAGTTTATAATTTAAAAGATATGAAATGAGACCCTACCTTTACGCATAAATTTATACATGCCGACAGAAACGTTGAAACAGAATAAATGCTTTGCGATTCATTTCCACATCTGAGTTATTATTGTGATGCAACTGTTTAGTGGAGTGCCATGAGTAATAAACTTTGATGGCACCGTTAATTTGCATTTGTGACCATATAGTCGTTGCGAACAATTGGTCGCTGTGTCTTCATCAATATTGTCAACTTACTTATTCTTGATACCGGTCTCAAAATCATGTCGATGTCCAAGGAATGCGTTCATACGCCTTGTGATGCACATATTTCAGTCATTTAATCTCGAGGCACTGTATCTTTACTTGAATGGGCAAAGATGAGTGGGAGTTTAGAGGTGAGCAGTGCTCAGTTGAAAGGCCTTAGTTGGCCCGCCCTATTGGCATCGGCTCTTGTGGAATCCTCGTTGTTGGTCATCTGGATCTCGGTTTAGGCATACAAGTACAAGATTTGTATATTGCATATAGAGCATAATGGTGTGATTCCCGTCGATTTAGCTCCTAAGCTTGCCATGCGCCAGTGACGTTTGAATAGTAGAAAAGGCTATTCATCAAGTAGACCGGCTTCGTCCCTTTTGGGAGCTCATCGAGTACTGGCCAGAATGTGCCACGGATGGGGCTCGAACCTCGGCGCGTCTACCTCGGAATCTAGAATGAAAACTGACTGATGCGGTGAAGACTGAGAAGCCCACGAAAGGTGTGACAAAAAAAGCATGGATGTTACTGTCATTCCTTGTGGTTTCACCTAGATTGCACCTGTCACACTTGAAGTATGCCATTCAATTACGCAACTATTCTTGTTATGCTAGATAACGTATTAAAATGTGCAACTGAAATTTCAAGTCCGATACAATACACGCAGAGGTACTAGAGTTGAGAGCCACTTCTCTGATTGTCCATTCCGCGTATGCGTAAAGCGGTTCGATCTCTGTTAGTGGGCGGCTTTCCAACTCATCTGATTGCCATGCATGTTTGCGCCGTGTTATAATAGGCGACGGAGGAGCGTTTGCTTATAATGTAGGATTGATGCTTATCACAAATTCGTCACCTTTGCTTAAAGAATGCGTCACTTTGATTGGCTGGAAGTTGTTTGCTGAATTATGCACTGTTTGAGAAATTCGTGCGATTTCTTCAAAGATGCACACGAAGCTCTGATTTTAACACAACAGTCTTCTTTAGTTGAAAATTTTGTCAAAATAATTCAATTTTTTTTTCTGCGTGTTGGCAATTTGGCGTGTATGTTTGTAAAATACGCCTATTTAATGAAACATAAGTCCTGTCGTGTTATTTTTCTTAATCGAAACCGCATTCATCTTGCACACATTCCATGGTTGCAATTTATTCAAGTTTTAAAGTATTTGTCAATTTTCAGTCAGTTGTTCTATATTGTCAAATGAATATATTACGATTAGGATTAATATTGTTATTATTATTATTATTATTATTATTATTATTAATATTATTATCATTATTATTATTATTATTATTATTATTATTATTATTATATCAGGTTGCATTATACCCAATTTTGATACGCAATGTCACTATATGGAATTTTAGTCGTGCACTTACAACTGGAATTATTGCGCAAACGAAATTTTTGCACATGTCTTTGAATGAAGCTTGTTAAGCTGAGACCTACACAACTACAATTTAATTTCAACAGTCACACACCATAACAAAACTACCGCCAGCCGCAACGCACTGACGCGTTTCGACCTGCCATGATCATCATCAGAGTAAGACGGCAAACTGACTATCGAGGATCAAACCGCATTGCATATATATGGAGAGCAAAATTAGACATGCGGCTCTCATCTCTACTAGCTTCGTATACATTAAACGTGATTGGAAATGTCGGCTGCATAATGTCTATGCACGCACTAAAATTAACGGTTTTTCAGCTATCGCCACATATGTATAGGTAATATTATTAAAAAATCACTGACAGCGCAGTTGGTGGTAGTAATTCTTTAAATCAAGTTTGCGAGCTTGGAGTAAATACCAATCCCATTGTATTTTAACAGTCGTCGGATAACTTAGTAAAATGACCGTTAGTCACACGTACTGACGCATTTCGACCTTCAATGATCATCGTCAGAGTACAATGGCAAACTGACTAGCGAGGATCAAACCACAGTGCATATATATGGGGAGCAAGTTTAGACATGCGGCTCTTGTCTCTACTAGCGTCGCACAAATTGTACTTGACTGTAAATGTCGGCTGCATAATTTCTATGCAGTCACGAAAATTAACTATTTTGCAGCTATAGCCACATATGCATAGGTAATATAATTAAATAATCACTGTCAGCTCGGTTGGTGTTAGTAATTCTTCAATTTAAGTTTGCGAGCTTGGAGTAAACACCAATCCCATTGTATTTAAACAGTCGTTGAATAGCTTAGAAAAATGACAGTCAGTCACTCGTACTGACCCGTTTCGACAAAAAATGGACTAATAAGGATAAAAATCAAAACCCATATTATGTGGTCAAAATCAGATCGCGGCCTTTACCTTTAATTAACTACAGATTCATTCTACTTTTTTTCTAGGCAATCGCGAATATAAAAGTTCTACAATTTTCGCCACACAGATATGTTTTGCGATTAAACTATCATTGGCAAGCCACTTTTGCAGAGAAACTCAAATTCTTCTGATTGAACTTATCGAGTTGATTTGCAACTGTGCTTATCTAATACCATGGGAAAACAGATTTCCCGTGAGCGGTGCAATGCCATTTCACTTGGATATATTGACCAACCAGGCCAACCTATATAATAATAGTAAAGTCTAATTTGGTGGAACTCATGCTGCAAAATTCTACAGTTTATAGGATGTGCAATACGTGCACTTTATTTGGATTTAGTTAGCCAACTTACCTGATATTAATACTAATCCAACATAAATAGCACAGCTGGTTAGTGTCGACTTATGTCTCCTTGGCTTCCGAGATACACACTTACACATACACTAGGGTGGTAGGCTAACAAATCAATTTGACCAGCTCAATTCAGTGGGTCCCCTTCTCTTTCCAAAAAAACTGTCTGACAAAATCTCATTTGTACAACAACTCCAGATGTAAGCGTGCTTTTAAAGTTTCAACTCACGAGATTGCGCAATATAGTTTATCATAATATAATATTTCTAATTATAATATTGTTAGTAGTTGAAGGAAGGTTGTTTGCAAACTTGCGCGAACTAAGCCTTTCCGAGTAAGTGAGCATAATACTTCTTGAATGGTTGCGCAGTGCGAGCTTCAAATTTGCGTTCGTGGGTTGTCGCTTTGCACTATCCGTTTCGCAAAGATCCAATTGACGCCCATCCCCAAGTAGGCATCGAGTTCGTCTTCTTATTGGCTGGGTGCGGATTCGTCCCTTCCCTCCTCGACTAATTGTGAGTCGAAATCATCTTAAAATCAACCGCACGGAGCTCGTTCTAGCATCGGACGAAGCTATTTGTATTGCCCGCTATCCAATCTCTGCAAACGTGCTGCCGATGAGCCGTTATTTGCCCTCATTTTGGTTGTCTGCCGGGCTGCGGCTTAAAACTATTATCATTGCCTGCTTGCGTATGTCATGTTTCAATGCAGTTTATTCCACTTATGGCAATGCCTCTTCGGGCAATCATGCCAGTTTTGGCCTCCTTAGTAGCACACCACCTAGATAAGCTAAATCTGTCCATGCGTAAGCCGTTTTAATCGTAGATCACAGGTGCCTTCAACTTCGCGAGTTCTGAGCACAGCATCTTTCGTTATTGTAGCTTACAGCTGTGCGTATGAGACTTGCATGGAAATTAGGCAAGAAAACATGCGCTCGTGGTTGGTATATATATACGGTTGTGTTGAACGCCTTCAGGTGTCACAGTTAACTTCATCAACCGATTTTTTAAGAAACTGCACACTAGCGAGTAATCACGAAACGAATGTGTAAATGAGATTGTACATTCCGTTCATGCTGGCTTTGGTTTATCCTTGTGCTCTTAATTGAACTAATTTGTTACAAGGTTCGTAACACCTAATACATACTTGCATATATATTAGTTCTCCGCAACAAACAGTATTTAACTGTAATATATTGAATTGAATGATATCATGCTTACAGAGAAATATGATAACTAATATCAATCAAGGCCAGGTGTAAGGTTACTGGAGTAACAGGTGTTCAGAAATAGTTGTAATTCTAAATTTAAGTTGAACTATAGCATACATCCATCATGTTGGTATCGTAGTACCGACTCGCAGCAACCATAGTGTTAGTACCATGTACCTTTTCGGTACTATAATGTTGGTATCGGTTACTAACACAATAGTCATAGTGATGAGTATCCTTTACAGACTCGGTATATATATATATATATATATATATATATATATAGAGAGAGAGAGAGAGAGTTAGCGTTGAAGTCACATTGTCGAGACTTTACGATGTTGACTTCTCTACTGGTTTACACATTCGTCTAGGAGATTGTACCGTCCTATTATTCCACATTCCTCTACCAAATATATAGTGGTTAAAGGGCGTAATACCGGCTCCTTCTGATGAGTCGCCAGTAAGCACGAAACGAATGTGCATGTGATTATAATTTCCGTTCTTGCTGTCTTTGGTTTCTCATTGTGATTATATTTGAACTAATTTGTTACTACATGCGCAACACCAAATAATTTAATTGCACATTGTTTTATGCTTTTCGTAACTCCACAGCTGACTGGAATTAGTATTTTAGCTATTCCAAAGTAAAGAGAAATCTTGTTCGGTTAAAAATTAAGTTTATTCCAATATTAGATGTATATTTCTCAGGTATCTACTCAGTCTATGTTCTTCTCACAGGCAACCAAAAATAGACACGAAAAAGCCTGAAAGAGTAATAGAGGTGCATGCAGAATATTTAAATTAATTTAACTAGTTACATCCTATTGATTGCAGACTTGACGCCGGTGTGAGTCTCGACATCATGGCTTCTAATGACAAATCTCGTAAATATCCAAACCGTCCGTGCTTTGTGGAATTCAAATATGTCTATAAAACGTACACAGGTGACGATATTATTTCGCTGAGTAATAGAAATTAGCAAAGCACTACTCAATAAAACTGTTTTGTATACTTAAATGTTGAATTTGTTTTTTGCTCACTGCTGTCCTTCTTGTTGTGGATTTGACCGCATTTTTCTTGTGCGGGACAATTGATAGCACTCATAGGTCGGTAAAATCTTGAATCCTTTACATTTACAGGTGAAACGATTGTGTTTTGGCCTTGATTGATGGGTTCTCACTTGTCCCTTCATTTTGAAGCCGTCTCCATCAGCTGCTTGTCTGGAAAATTAAACGAACATTTGTTGCACGGGTAGTGATAACAATTACTATAATCAAAGTTGCGATCTTGATATAAACAAATGACCCATTAATTATTTACATATGTCAGTATAAACTAACAATTGTATAGTGTAGAAAAGGCAATTCATCCAGTAGACCGTTTTCGTCCTTATTGGGAACTCATCATGTACTGGCCAGAATTTGCCGCGGACAGGATTCGAACCTGGGCACGTCTGCTTCGGAATCTGGTGCTCTAACCACTGAGCCATCCTGCCGCACCAGATTCCAAAGCAGACGTGCTCAGGTGTCGAGCCCTGTCTGAGGCAACTTCTGGCCAGTACATGATGAGTTCCCAATAAGGACAAAACCCATCTACTGGATGAATTGCCTTTTATACACTATACAATTGTTAGTTTATACTGACATATGTAAGCAATTAATGGGTCAGGTGTTTATATCAAGACCGCAACCTTGATTATAATAATTGTCTGGGAAATGCCGTTGAAACAAGTTTTTCCAAAATATTTCCTAATTTTGAAATCGATTTTACTTAGACCGAGCTCCCTCTGTGTGGCCTAAGATGAAATGCCTCGAAGAAGCTCAATATCGCCAAGGAAACCTAGGTTTGTGCACTACATCGCACTGTTGGCAGTTGTCAATGGCTTCTTCCTGGGTTCGACGATTCCACCAGACAAATCGCCTTCTCCATCTATTGCTCTACGCATTAGAATGCCTGCAACTGCTTCAACGTCGTTCATACCAACCAATGGAAATGAGGTACGACCTTATATTCACTTCCAGTGGTTAGTGTGAACGACGTTGAAGCCGTCGCAGGAAAGGGACGAATCCGCAGGCAGCCTGAACGAAGACAAAATCGATGCGTACACTTGGAAATGGGGGCCAATCGGATCTGAGCGAAACTGCCAGGGCAAAGCGACAACCCACAGTCGCATTTCGTGGTAATTATCAATGTGCCGCCTACACTGCGCAACCTCTCCAGAGAAAAAAACATCTCACTTTGGTACCGTCCGCCCATCTCTTGTGTCAATTTCACAGGGCCTATTTTAGGTCCACGTCAATGCAGGTGTGAGAGATTCCTGTTGGCCGATTCTGGGTGCCGCTGTCTGCAGATTTTGAACGGCCTATGAAATCGCCTCACGAGCATCGAATACTCTGGAGCCAACCACGCGATAGGCGTTACTGTTTGTTAGTGTGTCTGTGCGTGCGCCTATACTTAAAGTCTTTATCTATTATGTAGCTTTGTAGTTCGTTTGCTACAACTTACGCTTATTTTCTATGTTTTTTGTGTTTTCTTTGGCAAATCAGTAAACTCGACAAATCCGTTTCTGGCACGCAAGTGATTGTGCTGTGCTTTCACCTGGAAAATCCTCCTCGTATGGCTGTGAATAGAAATATTGAGTGCATTGTCATCCACACGTTGGCGTCAATATTTTACCTTGTACTAACCTTTTTTTTACCGGGCCTTCGCTCGCTCCTGCGATGCGATGGGACCGTCTCCGACTCGCCTAACTTCCTTTCATAATTTAAAGTACCGGATTTCGCTGCTGTAGTATTTTTCTTAATGTACTGACAACTTTTACTGTAGTTCTCATATTTCACATTAACTTACATACAATGCTTTCATGAATTTTCTTCTTGATGTTGAAAAAAAACGATATTACGAATAGAATGTGATTAATAAATGGTTAAACTGTACAAATATACACGAGAATACTTACTGAAATTGTCAATTTTCATTAACTATTTCATTTAGATTGACTGAAATTTTTTTCTCTGTCCAGTTTAAATATTCTATAACAATAACTGTTATTAACTTATATTTAATCTTTATTTGTTAAATTCCAAAAAAAATTTACGTCTATACTTCGCTTTTGTTTACTGTTTTAATAATTTTATTCGACCCCTTGACTGGAAATGTTGGCTGCACAATTTCTATACAGTCACGAACATTAACTGTTTGCAGCTTTCGCCACACACATATATATAGGCAATAAAATTAAACAATAACTGATTGCACGTGTGGTGGTAACTATTCTTTAAATCAAGTTGGCGAGCTTGAAGTAAACACCAATCCCATTGTATTTAACCAGTTCTCGTACAACATAACAAAACTACCGCCAGCCGCAACGCACTGACGCGTTTCGACCTTCCATGATCAGCATCAGAGTACGACGGCAAACTGAATAGCGAGGATCAAACCGCATTGTATATATATAGAAGTCAAATTTAGATATGCGGCTCTCACCTCTAGCAGTCTTGCATACATTGTAAGTGAGTGGAAATGTCAGTTGCACAATTTCTATGCAGTCACGAACATTACCTTTTTGCTGGTTTCGCCACATATATATTGTTAATGCAATTAATCAGTCATTGATTGCGCGGGTGGTGGTAACAAATTCTGATTAACAAGAGAGATCGAATTGCATCGGTACTTAATTCTGATGGGTGTTAACGAACTTGGCCAAGGTAATTCGTATTTACCTTTTTACAAACGTATATCGGTGCATTCAATAAACTGCATTAATTGAGCTTGGTGTTAAAAAAACTATGTGTGGCTCCATTCAGCCAAAGTGTTTTATTCTAGCCAATCTGTTGGCAGCCTGTCCGATTATGACAATGGCCCTGAAAAAGGCCTGCGTTGTTAGCCGTTTTGACGGGATGACGAATAGGACATCGGCGTGGAAAGAGATATCTGAGTGTATGTTCAAATAGCGGCCATTCTAATGGACTGCCTGATATTGGGAAACATTTTTCGAGTACCTCGGTTGTTTGGGTGAATGGGGAAAAATTTTGACCGCTTAATTAGTGCAACACGTTTTGTTGTGCCCGCCCAAAACACAAATATGTCATCTTTCTAATCGCACACTTCAAAATTCAGTTACGCTTCATTTTCGTGTATTCATGCAAACAGATGAAGCAAAATAAAGCATATTTTATTATTAATATTATTTAAAAGATTGGCAAAAACACCCAGGGGAGAAGCTGTTATTGTGAACCTTGATTTCGCGTTGCACTATAGGCAAAGCACATAAATTATTCACATCGCGTGGTGAGCCCTATTCAAAAAACGTTTCAGCGCGAAGACGTTCGTCTATCAGCAATTTATGTGTACAATTCTGTGTTCCCTTTCGCAGCCATTTCAAAGTGGACTAACTGTAGACACACACCTCGAAATAGCAGGTAGGGAAACACCACTTTTCGCGTTAAGAGCATGACAGCTGTAAATAGTGCGTTATGCTGCTAACATGTCATTTTCGTAAATGATATTCTATTTTGGCAAATAAAATATTTATATAACTGGAGGGCATAGTCATGTTTTGTCGTAATCGCGAAAAAATTGTTTACATACAATTATGCATTTGGTATTGCGTAACAGGTAACATGTGAGTTTAAATCGCTTCAGTAGGATATACCGAAGAATAATCTAATGCTAGAGCAACCTGCAGGAGCCAGAACTAAGCCAAAAACCTCTTAACGTGAGTCAAACTGACAGGACAATTCATTCACAGTTGATATACTTGAAAAAAATATTTTCAACATCAGTTGATCAATCGTACGAGCTAATATTTGCCGAAGATGCTCATTGGCTGGGGTCAAGTAAAATGTATTGTGTCGTATATAACAGAGCATATAATCAATACCAGACATAAGGCGCGCTATATAACTTTAATAATTACCAATTAAATGTCAGAAAGGATAATGATAATATCAAATCTTCCGCTACCAAATGCAGAAATTTCACTCTTATAACATTCAATTTATGTGTATTCCTCTCCATAGATTAAAAAAATGTTGGTAACAGTCACTTGTATGTTCACCAAAGTCATTGCCACTAATAACATGATTTTTAATAGCAAAATGTGGTAAGTAATTGTTTTTATAACGAGAAAAAAGCCAACTTTTCTTTGCACTATTTCCATAATCTTCCTTTAGCAGGCAATATTCAAATTTCATTTATGGCCACATTTATAATTATATTTAAACTTTCCATCCTATTGAAACACTTTATCCTTATCTAATTTAATGTTATTAACTCTTATTTAATTACTGTGAAAATTTTGCGCCCGGGTATTCACTGGGATGCCACTCGTAATTACTTCCTGTAGGAAAGTAAGCGTATAAGTAGGTCTGACGTGAGCAAAGAGGAATTGACGTTTATCACTTTAGTTTCACTTGAATGATTGATACACCTGCTGCTAATTATATGTTGCAGATTATTTCTCAGTTTTAAACAGACGCCCACACACACACAGGTGTGGCATACGCCTATTAAGTGAATCGTTGGATGTTTTAAAATCGCTGTAATTTCACTGGGATGAGTGTACACGTGTCGTGACTGATTACTTCTTAATCCCAAACAAACGAGAACACGCAGGCATGACATACGCTTATCTAGTGAGTCGTCAGTATTTGTTATTAGATCACTGTAGCTTCATTTCGATGAGTGCACACATGAGGAAACGTAGACAGACAAATTTTGTATATACTTACCTGGTGAAAAGACAGTGATTGTAAAACTGATTGTGGCATGTGCTTTCCGTTGGAAAAGGCTTCTGAAACCGGAAGTCGAATTAATCGGAAGCATAAGGATGACAGTGGATGCAAACCGTTTGTTGCGCTCAACAAGGACAAGGCAATTAACACTCCGCCTTATCTACCACATTGAATGGTTTCGGAACGCAGACTGATTCTGAACAGCGTTTGACTAAGTCGTGGCTGATAGACACGGAAAATTGTACTAAACAACATTATTATTTAGTCAGATAGATGGCGGGTGCCATCTTTTTGTAAGTATATACACAAAAAACTTGTCTTACTGGAGGCGCAGATAACAAAGCGACAAAAAGCCCCATACACAGGCCAAAGAGTCATAAGACGGCGTACGTATAACAAAAATGAAAGCATGAGACAACTAGCGTGCTACGTGTAATACGCTTACGCAACAGAGTTACCTGCTCTTTCAATGCAATTAAATACCACACGGCCAGTCGATATTTGAGAGACTTCTGGCCTATCTAATTGAAATTTCTATTTGTTTTATAAATTTGCGCTCGACTATGCTTAATCTGAATTGACAAATAAATCCTTCATTGGTGAATTAATTTATTCCAAAGCAGGTGAATAGAACAGTGCAAAAAGTCCACTTTCTCTTAGTAAGAACTCATCTCGAATGCAATAGCTGACACTTTTTACAGTCAACATTGGAAAGCAAGTTGGATTAAGTCTGACCAAAAAATACCTTATGCAACAACGAACAGGAAGCGGGAAAAGTGCATACTGACACACACATACATACATAGTCTCCAGTTTTTATTTAAATCTTGTACGAAGTTATTTTGTTTACTTAGTTGCTGGTTAAGCACTTTTAAATTAAAGTCTTCATTGCGCTTTACACTTTTTCATTTTATGCCTTAGAAACACCTGTCAATTCACCTCGTTCGGAGTTCGATTTATGTAAACTGTGTTGAACTAATATGAAAGCGAGAATACAATAAAGCGCCTACCATCTCCTGAAAGTTGTTGTTCTCGGTTGCGCATTGCCATCATCGCATTCCACGTGCCTACGATTTTCCTTCGTGGGTGGTCGATTTGCTCGCCCGGTTCCGCACTGCTCCGATTGATCCTCCTTTTCCAGGTACGCGTTAAGTTTAGCTCTATGATGGCGGGATGCAGATTCATCTCCTCACTCGCAAGGCTTCTACTACGTTAGTACTGACCGTTGGAAACGAGGTTCGGTCTAAGCGTGGTTGTCTGGCGATGTTTCGGTACCTCATTACCAGCACCATCTCCATAACTCTAATAACGCACATTACACAATCCGCACAACGAGGCAAAAAACGCCTACTAATTATCAGTGTGAAGCATAAGCTCGTTTAATTCGAGCAGTCTAACAAAATGTATCGTTCAGTGCGTTGGCCGATTACTAGAGAGAACGTTTCTGCAACAGCTTAACACACTATGGATAAAATAGCACTCCAAACCAGGCGGGTTTCAAGTTTTCAAATTCTATAAAATGAATAGGAGTTGTGTATTTTGGGAACTTTCAGTTGTACCACACTCAAACAGAAGAAGGTTGTGTGCTATTTGTACATTAGCTGGAGAATACTCTCTCTCTCTCTCTCTGTGTGCTTTTCGCTACCTATTCGTTGTACTCCATCCAGCTTAGTGCCAAATATTGCGGTCGAATTGAGTTCCAACGAGAAGAAAGTATCCGTGTTTGACCTGTGTTGTTTATTAGACAATTAGTGATTGCTCGGATGGTGATAGAAATTATTTAAATCAAGATTGCGAGCTTGAAGTAAACACCAATCCCATTGTATTTAACCAGTAATCGAACAAATTAACAAAACAACCGCCAGTGGAAACGCACTGACGCGTTTCGACCTTCCATGATCATCATCAGATTACGACGGCAAACTGACTATCGAGGATCAAACATTGAAAGCAAAGTAAGACATGCGGCTCTCACCTCTAGCAGTCTCGCAACCACATTGTACGTGACTGGAAATGTCGGCTGCACAATTTCTATGCAGTCACGAACATTAACTATTTGCAGCTTGGGCCAAATGTAGTTTGGATAATACAATTAAGCAATCATTCATTGCGTTGATGGTGGTAACAACTGTTGTAAGTCAAGTTTGCGAGCTTGAAGT
The DNA here is from genome assembly GCA_029291075.1 of Eudiplozoon nipponicum. NCBI lineage: Eukaryota > Metazoa > Platyhelminthes > Monogenea > Mazocraeidea > Diplozoidae > Eudiplozoon > Eudiplozoon nipponicum. The sequence goes on from JAQBSW010000496.1 coordinate 121,905, forward strand.
TGACACCAATCCAATTGTATTAAACCAATCGTCTAACAGAATAGCATATAGCTCACATTAGTTTTGCTGTGTTGTGCATACCTGAATTGACAATAAACTTTTGCTTCAATACAAAATTTACTTCGCGTTACAAATAATAAATTAATCAATCATTAATTTAGTGAGTGGCGATAAATTTCATGCATTTATTTTCGGCTTTTGGACATTAAATCATCAAAAATTCCTTTTAATAATCAGGACTTGCATGAGAGATCAATAGCAGTGTCATTAACGGAGCCCCAGCAACAATTTAAAGATAATATCAAGGAAAGACTCTCTCCTCACCCGTGGACTCACAGAAATTGTGCGCATAGGTAACAATATCTGTAAAACCGCGACAATAAATTTATACAGATTTTGAGGCAAGTATAAGGTTTATTCATTTAATTTGGCATTGATTTCACGACTGACGAAAACTTTAATTTGTTTTGTTGTGAAATGCAAGCTTCAATAAATTTCAAATTACCCTTCCTAATGAAGCAAGCACGATATTTCCTCCAGCCATCTCATTTTTACTTCCGACTGACCCTTCATTAGATAGTTGCGTGTCACATGCGTGTGTGTTTGTGTATTTCCTTAACTGTTATATTCATCTAACTAAGTGAGACTAGAGTGGCCTAACATGAAGTTACCATTTGCATTTTTTAGACTACTTCTTTTAAACTCACCTTGAGAAACGACGTAACTGAGATTGTCCTCGCATTTTCGGGTGTGGCGTGGCCTACATTTCAAACTCAATGTTCGTACACGCTTTTCCTGCAAGCACTAATCAAGCTACAAATTCTCTACGCCCTGCGCTACCTTAACAGCTAAACAATCAATAATAGTACAGGTGGTGGCAACAATTCTTTAAATCAAGTTTGCGAGATAGAGGTAAACATCAATCCCATTGTATTTAACCAGTCGTCTAACAACATATCAAAACTACTGCCAGCCGCACGTACTGACGCGTTCCGACCTTCCATGATGATGATCATCATCAGAGTACGACGGCAAACTGACTAGCAAGGATCAAACAGCAAATTCGTGTCTTCAATTTCAGTTGATAAATATCTTAAAGGCAATACCTGATAAACATGCATGCGCGGTTTTAATCTTTTGTGCACTTCCAGACGTGTATTATCCATTTGCAGGGTAACGTGGTAGTCTAATGGAATTGTCTGTTTCCTAAGGCTTATGCAAGTTGATCGAAAATGTGCATGTGTACATTGATAGACAATATTTGAAGAATATATAAATGACTCTTCTCTTCCAAAGGGCAAAAGCCAACAGTTTTCCCACTAGATAATAATAGTAATGTGTAGGAAAATTATGAAGCGCTGCGTATAATTACTTTGAAATCTGTTTTATGAAGCGCTAAACGTCTATCCAGGTATTGGGCAAAAACTGGTAGTTCCGTACACAACTTGGTGGATACTCACATATTCCTCAATTTCGCCCAATTCCAATTTTCTGTTTGTATTTTCTTTCACTAGTATACGAAAATGTTCACCAGTGGACATTTAAGGAGAAAATTTTAAAAAACAACCATTTTTGTGTATCACATTTATTCTAACTCCGTACATTAGAGTACTTTGGAATAAAATCAATCTTGACGACTGAAGTAATCACCATTTCCTCTACAAAGTAAAGCAACCGTAATTTTACCATGGTAAATTATTGGCTAAAAGCAAGATAGACAACTATTTTGGGGGCAACCTGACTGAAATAAATAATTTATCAGGAATGCGTGCTTCATTTTTCCTCTCTTTTGTTAGCTCTAATTAATTTTTTGCAAGTAACTTAGGATATCATGTTATTTACCTGTTTACGAAAAACTGGGTTTAAATTAGAGTAATTAAACGACGCGAATTGAAGCTGAAAGGTTACACAGAAGTATATCTTAAACTAAATGAACTCAAGCATAATGTCCTAATTTAAACGAACAGACGAAATTCGGGCGTGTATCCCTCAGGGATAAGTGATTGTTTTTTTCCAATTTGGTTACTCTTGTCATTTCGCGATATTTTACTCTTCGCGTTTGCGAGTGTAGGACACAGTCTCAACAGCGGGTCTATTCATTAGACGAATTTCTATTTTATTTCATTTCGGGTCACCGAAGGTAACATTTTGTTTGGCCAAAACACTTGGCATTACATTGTTTACATTATTGGGAGTATTAGGCAATTAAGTAGTGAGAGCATTCGTCCAGATAAGAATATCAACCCGCTCACAGGAATTTGTGTTTTGTATGCAAATAATTTTAAAGGTAAAGTATTTGTTTAAAGTTTTTTTTCATCACATGCTTTCAACTCATGTAGTCCACAGCTTTATCCTCTGGCTAAATCTTCGTACCTTTTTAGGGTATTCAATAGTATAATTAGCACTTTTTGTTATTCAAATTTATGAAATTTGGAATGCAAATTTTCTATGTAACCACGATGGCGCTTGTTTACTATTACTTAATAAGTTTCAAGAATTTGCGTGTGAAAAGCGTGTCCTATGTAATTGAGTGCACAATTTCAATCTTCTGCAATGCACAAATGTCAAATCAACTTTTATTCCCATTATGTGAACAGTCTTTACTCACTAACCACATAGTGCTGCTAGGTAATTGTGCTTATTACATATTCGTCGGAATTCATTCAGTAGACCGGCTTTGTTCTTATTGCGAACTCATCACGTACTGGCCAGAATTTGCCGCTGGAAAGGCTTGAACCGAGGGCACGTCTGCTTCAAAATCTGGTGCTCTAACCACTGAGCCACCCTGCCGAACACTACACACAATTTTCAGTTTTATATTAACTAATGTGTCTTGGTTAGCCTTTGCTTTATGTAGAGTCTATATAGCATCCATTTAGTCATAAAGTTCCAACTAACCATCCACAACCTGTCATTATCTAACGGATACCACGTTGCATGAGTAATTGGTATTGAAATGAACATATAATTGATGCTTCAATTTTACAAATGAGGAAAGTATGTTTGGGGAACATCATAATATCGATTTTCTGTGCATTTGAAATTGAAAATACAGGGATCTCACACGTGAATCTGTGTAAAATGCACAGCGCAAATGTCAGACCGAATTTATGCAACTAAAAATAATTTCTGCGAGGTTTGTCAACAAATTAAGTACCGATGAATTTAATGCAGCTAGATTTTCAGACTGTATGTACAAAGATGTTTGCTCCTGCAATGTTATCTTTTACGAGCTGTGATTAAACGTGGAGCTCCATTAACGAGCATTATTATAAAACAAGTTTGCAAGATCGAGATTAACGCTAATCACATTGTATACAATACGTCGCGAGACATGACAAAAGTATTATCTCGTACACCGTTGTTTCGTGCTTACTGGCGACTTCTAGGTAGGAGCTGGTATAACGTCCTTTACCCGCCATATATTTGGATGAGGAATTTGGTGAATTAGAATGGTAAAAACTCCTATACGAATGTGTAAATCTGCAGAAGTGAAACTAACTTCATATAAAGTCTTTGACAATGCGACTTCAAAGCCAACTTACTATATATAATATATATACCGAGTCTGTAAAGGGTACCAAAACTGTGGCTATTGTGTCAGTATCCGATACCAACATTATAGTACCGAAAATGTACATGGTACTAACACTATGGTTGCCGAGTCGCACGTGGTACCAACCAAATAGATTTCAATTTATGCTAAAGTCCACCAAAATTGAGAATTGCAATTATTTCTGACCACCTGTTTCTCCAGCAAATCCATACATTCTGGCCTTGATCAAAATCAGTTATCAGATATTGCGGTAATCACGAACGTGTGGTAAAATCTCATGTAAACATTTGTCTTGTGAGAAATGGCAACGCATCAGGGGACACGAAATGTTTATCGCTTGCATGTAATGCTTCTGAGTTTAGCTTATTGTTTTGTTCGTAACCCACAAGAAAATTAATTTCTTAATTTTATTGTGTGATTTGTATTGAAACGGCAACTCAACTAATACTCATGTAGGAAACATATTTTTCATGTAAGCGACACAGTGTATCATTTTTACCGTTGATAGACTTAAATCTAGATATAAATTAACTGATAATCCATGTGCGGAAGGATAGCTTATTGGTTAGAACAACAGACTGCCCAGGTTCGAGCTCTGTACGCGGCAAATTTTGGACAATAAGTGAAGTGTTGCAAATAAGGATAAAACCGGTCTTCTGGGTGAATTGTCTTCTCTATACTACACGATATTTAGTCTCCACTAAATGATGTATACCTAAATGGATTGGTTTTTATATCCAACTCGCAACCTGGAGTAAAACTATGTTTACTCTGCGCATCGACATTCAAAATTTTGAAAAATAACTAATAAGGAAAATTGAGATAATACATGTAATTATAAAGCAAATAAACTACATTCCTACGGGGTGTACAAAACGCTCATCTAGATTTGTAATTTGTCAAAAAGTGTACGCGATTGATAAAAGCTGACTATGCTTATTGTCTGTTGCACAGTCGAGCTAAATGTGAGCCAGGTGACAAGTTTAGTCTTAAGTGCCCTGATTATGGTCAGTGTTCACCTTGGAGCCCATAATGTTTGTACCAATGTGGGTATCGACGATAAAAAGACACCACGTTTATATGGCTCTGAAAAGAGCTTTCAGGCCGTCCTCACCATTTTTTTCTGACGCTTTGTCAAGCCTCCAACAGTTGACCCACAAAAGCAGGTTTACTTGACAAGTTCTGTTGCTCTTTGTAATCTTGGCGGACAAAAAACAGCGAATTAGATCAAGTTGAAATGTTTGACCAATCAAAACATGTTGTCAACTTGCATTATTTTTAATATGTTTATATATATATATATATATATATATATATATATATATTTGTTTGAATTTTATTTTTTTGTTTATTTTTCTGTCAATTATGGAAATAAGTAACGTCTGTCGAAGGCCACGAATGAACTCACACAGTTACTAAAGTGTGGTTCTAACATAAGAGGATAATGCGTGAAATAACCAGCGCGGAATATGAATTCATATAAGCAGAGTACTCACAATTTCCTCCACACCTATTAATGAAATTCAAATCTGCAATTCTTGATGAAATAGTTCAAATATGCACATTAAATCTGATAGGTTGGCGTTGATAAATCGGGCCTATGTAATATAGTACGTTTTGCAAGTAATTCAGTCTTCTTCGCTTGGTTTGCAGTCCGAGTTGAGAGCGTCTGGGTGTAGTGAGAACAAACCCACAGGCCTAAGCGAAGTCATATACACTCGGCGTTTCTGTCGTCGCTACACCTAACAGTGCAGTCTCAGAAGGCAACTAAACGAGAGTATGACAATCAGCAATCTCCAAGAAGTATTCAGGCTCACCTAGAAGAATAGTAGACCGTAATAACGGCTCTATGTAAGGCCACTCATGCAATTATGCCTTTTGTGACAATATAAATGGAAATACACACAATCAGATAATGTCAATCGTATTTCAAATATTAGTAGCACAGAAACCAAGGTAATAAGTTGAATGAAAGTTGCAGTTGAAGCAATCACATTGATTGATAAACAGTGCCATCGTAGTTTCTGGTCAAAGCTAGCAAAGGTCGCCTGCTAATGAACAAATTTACGCTTATTTGAGTCTTCCACGCCACATATTGCTTTGGCAAACAATTGCGGTGGATTTAACTATTCAAATTGACCAATTTATGTTTGATAGTTTTAACTAATTTGTGAAATAATCTTTTTCTGCACTGATGAAATTCGAGCCTTTCGAAAGAAGTCAAACATGATATTTGAAAAATTTAGACGAAAAATAGTAATTGTCCATTACAGTAGTTTATTTAGTACATTTTAGTTGCTAAACATTTTCTGCTATTTTGCAACCGTTTCTTGCATGCCAAAACTCCAAATTTAAATTAAATGAGTGGATAAAAATGGAATTACCTCGTTTTATCAGTGTACGTTTATACAGGAAGTTAGGGGAAATTTAATAGTTGAAATATTCAAAGGTGTCAGGCGACTCGTGTTGTAGCTACAAAATAAGTACATTCCTGGTGAATGGATTATGAAACAGAATCAGAATACAGAAGAAATACATGTTAATGATGACAGATTTCAAACTGACAACGGCATAATGACGCAATTAGACTAACTACCTGAGATGTTAGATATCGTTTATGGCGGAGAACAATTGTACCTAAAATGCAATTGCAAATATTTTAGTTCTCCGCAACAAAAAAGAGTTGACTGTTATATATTTAATTGAATGGTGTCATGATTACCGAGAAATGTGATAATTTATATCGAACAAGTGTCCGGATTTACAGGAGCAACAGGTAATCAGAAATAGTTGGAAATCGCAATTTTGGTGAACTTTAGCATTCATTGAAATCCATCGAGCTGATACCATGTACCGACTCGGCAACCATTATTTCAGTAACATGTTCTATTTCGGTACCATAATGTTGGTATCGGGTACTGAATCAATAGCCATAGTGTTGGTATCCTTTACAGACTCGGTTTATATATATTATATAGTGTGAGTTAGCGTTGAAGTCGCATTGTCGAGACTTTATATAATGTTAGCTTCATTACTGCAGATTCACACATTCGTCTAGGAGATTGTACTGTCCTGTTATACCACCTTCTTCTACCAAATATATAGTGGTTAAAGGGCGTAATACCGGCTTCTACTGACGAGTTGCCAGTTAGCACTCGACCAATGTGCACGAGATTATACTTTCCGGTAAGGCTGTCTTTGGTTTATTCTTCTGGTCATAATTGAACTAATTTGTTACTAGATGCGCAACGACTAATACATAATTACCTGAGATGCGCTATTATAGATTTAGAATTGTGTCAGCATTTACTGAATGGCAGCCAGTGAATAAACGATTGCCTCAATGCGATTACCCATATACGTACATAGATGGAGATCAAAATCTTTTATAATGGAGCCTATCTCAGTGAGGAATTTGTAGCCATACTTCTATACTGTATAAAATTCACAGCTAGACTCAAACAGTTTTTCCTCCATAATTATAAATGAGCATTGGTTGCACGGGCGGTGATAACAATTACTTCCTATCAAGGTAACGATCGTGATTTAAACGTCTAACGCATTATGTGCATACATTTGTCAGATTTAACTAAACACTGTATAGTGTGAAAAATGTAATTCATTCAGTAGATTGGTTTCGTCCTTAATGGGAACTCATCACGTACTAGCCAGAATGTTCCACGGACAGTACTCGAACCTGGGTACGTCTGCTTCGGAATCTAGTGCTCTAACCACTGGGCATATTCAGGCGTTGAACTTGAACTGGAGGTGACGCATGCAATTGACTGGATATTCCCTTATTTCACACACATTCACACACTCTATGTTTAAATTTTTCTATCTTTTTTGCCTTCAATTTATATTTAAAGAAATGCTCATTTGTAGAAACGTCGGAAGAATATGAGAAGGAAACGGTTCTTGTATCTGATAAAATTTATTTTTCTTTTTTGTACATGAAAAGGGTACTATCAATTTTATTAAGGTTCGCATTTTGAAAAAAAACGTTTTTTTCTATTATTTGAAAAAATTGGAATAAATAAGCTGTATACAAAATGATTAAATATTGGATTTATTAAATTACATCATATAAACTTGCTTAAATAACGAAGTTTATTCTACACAAAAATATCTGAACTTAAAATTAGACATAATACAATATCAAATTAATTTCTGGCAAAGAAAGTTTCCAAGATTTGGTATATGATTGCCTTTGTTTTCTGTTTGTCTGTTTTTATTGTTTTTCATGCTTTAATTAGTAGTTCCTTTGGTGTTAATATTGCTGAAATATAAATCCGATTCAATTGTAAAAAATGCTGTCACTTGACTTAAACTAAAATGAAAGACACTAAGATGTTGACTGCGAAATTAACATCAACTGTCTGGCATTATTTAAAGTTTTGGTATAAATTTCCATTTTAACAGAGCATAAAGCAACGTTTTGATTTATAATTGCGCTGTTCGTGGCATCGTGATATGCATTTTAAATAGACTAAAAAACGGTTTCAAAGAGCGGCAAAAGTTTTCCTGCATGCTTTAATTGTCACCGAGACGCATTCCAGTTCGCCATATTTTAAAATGCAAAATCTAAGTAGAGTGTAACAGCTAAAAATTAGTATTTATTTTGGTATCATAATTGACTTTCGTCAGGCGGAAAATGAACGCGGAACAATGCAAATGATAAAGAAAAAAATAGTGAAAAATTAAGAAATCGAAATAGAAAAAAAATTAAGAGGGATAGACAGGAAAGAGAGGGCTTGAAGGAAGGGAAAAATCATCACCTTGTTCGGGTTTATTTGATTTGGTGCCATATTTGTTTCTTACATTGGTCAAAAGATACCACCAAAGTAATTTATACAAATAAAAATTTAAAGTTTTACCTTTCAAACTACTTTAATCAAATTTTGTGACAATATCTAGACTGAACTTTGCTACGAGTTCAAAATTTATTACAAGTTTTGGTAAGAGAGCACGTGGCTCGGAAACGCAGGTCATCAGTATAGATCGTTAAATCCAGTTAGTGAAAATGGGATAAACACCAATCGAAGTTCATTTAATTAGTTGAGCAAAAGAAAAAATGTCATCAATCGCGTGTAACGACGTGCTTCAGATTGGAGTTTCTTCCACTTTATTCGGTGAATGATTCTCACAAAGAATTTGACTCAAATAATAATTTAAAATTTTATTTTTCATGTTTTCAGTTTGCGAACTGGAGGTATACACCAATCCAAGTTCAGTTAACTAGTTGAGTAAAAGTAAAAATGTCATCAATCTCGTGTAACGAGGCGTTTCAGATTGGAGTTTCTTCCAATTTAATCGGTGAATGGTTCTCACAAAAATTTGACTCTAATTATAATTTTAAGTTTTAATTGGCAAACAGCTTTATTCAAATTTCTGACATTTTTAATACAAATCTTTGTTGACAGTTCTAAATTTATCGCATGTCTTTGACTAAAGAGCACGGGGTTTGGAATCGCATGTCTTCAGTATGGGTCGTTAAATCTATTTAGTGAATATGGGATAAACACTAATCGAAGTCCATTTAACTAGTTAAGTAAAATAAAAAATGTCATCAATCGCGTGTAACGACGTGCTTCAGATTGGAGTTTCTTCCAATTTATTCGGTGAATGGTTCTCACAAAAATTTGACTCTAATAAAAATTTTAAATTTTATTTTTAAAATTTCTTTATTCAAATTTCTCGCATTTGTATACTAAACTTTGTTGTGAGTTCAAATTTTATTGCACGTCATTGACTAAAGAGCACGTGGTCGGAGACGCGTGTCTTCAGTAGGTTTCGTTAAGTCCAGTTAGTGAACATGGGATAAACACCAATCGAAGTCCATTTAACTAGTTAAGTAAAAGAAAAAATGTCATCAATATCGTGTAACGAGGCGTTTCAAATTGGAGTTTCTTCCCCTTAGTCGTCTTAAATGTTAGACAATGCTGTTTCGAATTGGCCGTTAGGTATTTTCCGTACAGTCATAAAAAAATAAAATAATAGTTTAGTCGATGCTTGTATGTAAATAAAACTTCATAGATTTTCCCACTAATCAAATCTCTGCCGCCTGCGTGGAGCAGCAGAAAATTAAACATTGAATTTTATGCATTTTAATTAGTGATATATATATATATATATATATATATATATATATATATATTGCTATTAATGTAATTGAGAAATTAGTGTTATTTCGCTCTAAATTTAAATGAAATCGACCAACTAGTTGACAATTGTCAACAATTAATTCAGTCGTATTGGCGTTGATGTTAGTACCACGAGACTCCGGGATCCTTGGGAGACAAATTATATTTGGTCCAGCGGGCCATGCGTTTTACAGCGTCCGCAGCTACTGGATTCGCTTCAACAACCGTGGTCTAGGGAGAGCATATTAGACTGCCAGGTGGACCCGTAATCCCAGCATTCGATGTGCGCTGCACCACAGCGAATATTCTGGAGACGCCTAAAACAGCAACAAGTCTACGCAAGACGATCCACAGGCATTCGCCTAAGGGTCTGCGACTAGGCCATGGTCGCGACGGTCGAGCCCTTGTCACCGCCGCCTGACAATGATGGCCCGTGGTGTGTGGATAGGGTGGACGCAAAGCACAGTACAGTTTTCGTTAGCCTGCCGCTGGACCGCAAGTTTTCGCTCTTGATTGTTTAAGTAGGGTGTCAAGGCCTACTCATGAGTGGAGGGGAGGGGGAAGAAAATGTGTTAATATCAACATTTGTGTTCGAGAACACATCAAGGGTCCTATCTAGGGCTGAATTTATTTCAGCAGAATGTTCTCGCAGAAATGCAAGAATTAAAATGAAGCAGTCAGCAAAAATGAATATAAAATAAAAAATATTTATGTTCTGTTTTACTAAATGGACGCGCTTACTGCGAGCAAAGTCTTATAAACTATTGATTAGAAAGAAATAATTTTTTTAAAGTTCAATGAAATGGCTCCTGATGGACTGGAAAAATTGGTAAGAGGATTGGCCGCACAAATGAACATCTTGACTGCGGGGTTAGGTATAATTAAGTCTCGGCTGGACGACACACCAATAATACCATCTGAGGGAATCCGCATCAACGACCCATCCAATATAGGTGAAGTCAATAATGATTACTATGTAAAACTTGACATTAGCTCTGCTTCGACCTGGAATTTAATCAACCGCTGGATTCTCTCTTTAACTTAGAGCTATTTTTATGCACTTTTTTGCCTCATTTATTTTAACTATTCGGGTATTTACTTTGGGTAACCTCAATTGTCCTCTTCTTACATATGTTAATGTTCAAGAAATGATTTGAGGAAGTTAACATTTTTATTTACCTGTCTGCACAATGACAACTTCCACTTTTATGCTAATTCCTTTTGTTGGAATTATAAGATATTTTACTTTGCGAGTCTCAAACATGAAATCAATAACATTTGACCGATTGGACTTTCAAAATTGTTGCTAATAGCGACAGAAATATCACAACAGTATGGGCATACAATTTTGTATTAGGTGTTACGCAACAAATAAAATATGCATCAAATATGACCAAAAGGATAAACTTAAGTCAGCCTGAACGGAAATAATCATCTCGTGCACATTCGCCTAAAACAAGTTTGCGAGATTGAGATAAACACCAATACAATTTTGTATAATCCTTCGCGCGTCAATTAAAAAGTATAATCACGTGCACATTCGTTTCTTGCGTACTGGCGTGTCATCAGTAGGAGCCGGTATTTAGCCCTATTCCCACTATAGATAGCTTCATTACTAAAGGTTTACACATTCGCGTAGAAAATTGTACCGTCCTATATTCCCACATTCCTCGCGAAATGTTCGAGGTTTCACACGTTTGCATGCCAAGGTTTAAAGGGAAACGAAGTGGCTATTCTAGACCATTAGTTAAATCAATAATTAAAAGGTGAAGTAAAAAGAAATGGAAGTTTTTCGGACTACACAAGAAAGCTGTCTACCCGAAAATACCATTTAATGGAGGGCAGTTTTCCGCAGAGAACAAAAGAAAGTTGAAACGGCATTAACACGCACATTTAATGCAGCTAAACTACGAGTGTTATTTAAGGTAAAACACTTGTCTTAATCAGAAATAAAAGAGAAATAACCCTTAATGTAGACATAAATATTATTTACCAATATACATGCACAAGTTGTCGATCAACTTACGTGGGCCGATCGACCAGGCGGTTAATTACTCGAATGAGAGAACATTGCAACTTATACGCCAATTTTAAATCAAATGGTGAATACACGCCTGCAATTGAGCAATACATCGTTGAAACCTCCCACGTATGTTCTCCAGACGTGGCATTTAAAATAATTACTAAATGCAATAACAAAAGGGAGCTAGCCGTATAAAAAGCTTTAAGGATAAACAAATTGCAGTAGGATTTATGCAAGCAGAAAAAGCATGTTCAGGCATTTATATATATATATATATATATATATATATATATATATATATATATATATATGTAAATATAATTTCCTAATAAGGACGAAACCGATCTTCTTTATGAAATAAAAGAACATTGGTTGCGCGGGCGGTGATAACTACTACTTTTACTGGAGTAACAGGTGTTCAGAAGTTGTTGTAATTCTCAATTTCGGTGAACTTTAGCATAAATTGATATCCATCAGATTGGTATCATGTACCGACTCGGAAACCATAGTGTTAGTACTATGTACCTTTTCGGTACAATAATGTTGGTATCAGTTACTAACACAATAGCCATAGTGTTAGTATCTTTTACAGACTCGGTATATATATTATATAGTGAGTTAGCGTTGAAGTCGCATTGTCGTTGACTATATGATGTTAGCTTCACTATTGCAGATTTACACATTCGTCTAGGAGATTGTGCCGTCCTATTATTCCACATTCCTCACCCAAATATATTGTGGTTGAAGGGCTTAATACCGGCTGCTACTGATGAGTCGCCAGTAAGCACGAAACGAATGTGCATGAGATTATACTTTCCGTTCATGCTGCCTTTGGTTTATCCCTCTGGTCACAACTGAACTAATTTGTTACTAGGTTCGCAACACCTAATACATACTTGCATATATATTAGTTCTTCTCACTAAACAGTATTTAACTTTAATATATTGAATTGAATGATGTCATGCTTACCGCGAAATGTGTTAATTGATATCGATCAAGGCCAGAGTGCATGGGTTTACTGGAGTAACAGGTGTTCAGAAATTGTTGTAATTCTCAATTTCGGTGAACTATAGCATAAATTGATATCCATCAGATTGGTATCATGTACCGACTCGGTAACCATAGTGTTAGTACCATGTACCTTTTCGGTACAATAATGTTGGTATCGGTTGCTAACACAATAGCCATAGTGTTAGTATCCTTTACAGACTCGGTATATATATTATATAGTGTGAGTTAGCATTGAAGTCGCATTGTCGTTGACTTTAGATTATGTTAGCTTCACTATAAAAGGTTTACACATTCGTCTAGGAGATTGTACCTTCCTATTATTCCACATTCTTCTACCGAATATATAGTGGTTGAAGGGCGTAATACCGGCTCCTACTGATGAGTCGCCAGTAAGCACGAAACGAATGTGCATGATTTTATACTTTCCGTTCATGCTGCCTTTGGTTTATCCTTCTGGTCACAACTGAACTAATTTGTTACTAGGTTCGCAAAACCTAATACATACTTACATATATATTAGTTCTTCGCAACAAACAGTATTTAACTGTAATATATTGAATTGAATGATGTCATACTTACCGCGAAATGTGATAACTGATATCGATGAAGGCCAGAGTGTATGGTTTAACTGGAGTAACAGGTGTTCGGAAATTGTTGTAATTCTCAATTTTAGTGAACTTTAGCATAAATTTATATCCATCAGGTTGGTATCATGTACCGACTCGGAAACCATAGTGTTAGTATCGGTACTCATCAATTTCAAAAAAGGTATCAGTTACTAACACAATAGCCATAGTGTTAGTATCCTTTACAGACTCAGTATATATATTATATAGTGTGAGTTAGCATTGAAGTCGTATTGTCGTTGACTTTAGATTATGTTAGCTTCACTATTACAGGTTTACACATTCGTCTAGGAGATTGTACCGTCCTATTATTCCACATTCTTCTACAAAATATATAGTGGTTAAGGGGCGTAATACCGGCTCCTACTGATGAGTCGCCAGTAAGCACGAAACGAATGTGCATGAGATTATACTTTCCGTTCATGCTGCCTTTGGTTTATCTTTCTGGTCACAACTGAACTAATTTGTTACTGGATTCGCAACACCTAATACATACTTAATTTTAATCAAGTTTCCGATCTTCATATAAACACCTTACCCATTAAACTTCGAATTGTACAGTATTGAAAAGAAAATTCATCCAGTACACCGGTTTCGTCTGTATTGGGAACACATCACACACAGTCCTGAATTTGCCGCGGACAGGACTCGGACCTGGGATTGGTGATTATTTCGAACTCGCAAACTTTATTTTAAAAATGCACTTAGGGCTTTTTGTATACCATCGTGACTCACTTTAGAACTACCAGTAAGCACGAATCACATGAATTTACTGGATTATGCCTTGGTTTCATGCTAACTTTCGCACCTAATTCTGGTTCTATGTAACCATCTTTAGTAACCTTTTCTTTACAGCAACACACAAATTCTAATCTCTGTTGGTTAGCTCAGAGATTGAGTTGCTTTAGTTACTCACTTTACTGTTCTCTAATCGACCGGGAGACTGTTAGGTATACAAAATTCGGCTACCTCCTTCCTTTATGATACGAGTTGATGCCGGATTTATTCTATACCCCAACCCCTCTCCCTAATTAATAAATTATACGACATTACGAAGCAATGCACGATTCTTAATGTCAATCACACAAAAACAACTGTTTATTCGTTCTCCTAACATCAACAATTGCAACCATTATTCTAAATAACGGTAAAGGTACGCGAAAGCCATGTCGTTTACCTTGACAAAAATCAATAACTAGTTGTTGCATGTCCAGGCGAGTTCGACTCAAACAGACGAAGTACATTTTGGCATTGAAAGTTAAAAGTTCGCATATTTAAATCTAACTAAATGGTTTTCAAATCCCTCTGCTCTGTCTCACAGCCATTCTAGACATTTGTGTGCAATAAATGACAATAATGAATTACATACAGGTAAACACAATATATGCATATACTCAAAATTTGTGATATGAAAACTTAATTATACATTATATCATGGTGGTCTAAATTGAGTAGAACTATTTCCAGCTAGTATCTGGGCTATAAAATCAAAAATTACACAGAATATCTACACATATTATCAAAAGTCAAACAGTATAAAGTTTGGTGCTACAACGCAGTTTCCCTCCACTGCTATCTATATGACATCTTAACTCATTGTTTAATTAACTTCTAAGCTGAGAGTTTGTACAAAATTTATCTCAAAGTTCAAACTGAAATTTACATGAAACAGTTACAATTTTGGCCTTGGTTGACATACTAACACATGAATAATTTTCAAAACGGTACCTAAATTACTTTTTAGTCAAGGTTTGCGATTTTTATATAAACTCGTGACCCATTGGTAAAAAAACATGTGTCAGTATAAACTAAGAATTGTATGGTGTGGAGAAGGCAATTCATCCAGTAGGCCGGTTTCGTCCTTATTCGGAACTCATTATGTACTGGCGAGAAATTGCCGAGGACAGGACTCGAACGTGGGCACATCTGCTTCACAATCTGGTGCTCTAACCACTGAGCCACCCTGTCGCACACTACACTACACACAATTTTTAGCTATATACTAGCTAATGCTTCATTGTTAGCCTTTCCTTTAGGCAGGGCCTATGTGGCATCCATTTGGCACTAAAATTTCAAATAACCATCCGAAAATGTCGATTTACATTGGGCTTGTATTATGACCACGGAGTGCGGCAACGACATTTCATTTGTTTTTTATGCACTACACTCTGTGCAAAATAAAAGTGGATTTGGTGTTTTAACAGCAATTGATATATTATTTATTTATGTATTTTTTAAAACTAAACAGTGTATTAGGTACCAAAAGCGATTCGTCCAGTCGACCGGTTTCTTTCATATTAGGGACTTTATATGAGCTCGAACTGGGCACGTCTACTTCGGAGTCTGTGAGGGTATTCACTACACCATCCTGAAACATCAAGCTCACAACCTTAACCTACATAGTTGTTATCCCTACCCGTGCATTCAATGAATGGTTAATTATATAAATCAACGGTTGAACTGTCAGACTGGCATTATAACAAAATGTAAAATAACCAATCTACTGTACAACTGAATGATTCACAATAGAACGAAAATTGTCTGAAACTGTCCGATAGACGGACAGACTGTTAACACATTTCAATGTTATCTACCATTTGTTCTCTGTGTGTCCTACACTTTATGAGACTAAGCTGCCAACAAAGATACTAATAGATTTAGAGATTTAATAATATGCACACCAAAGGAAAGAATACGTGTCTTCCTGGTTAGATGACTGGTTATCTGCACTTTTAGTCGAATTACCGTTTTGTTTCAGACTTGCAAGCTTCAAACGACTGCTGACTTCTTGTCTGCCCGACAGATTAGCCGGCAATCTGACCAACTGACCGACTCATTGTTTCCACGACGAACTGGTTGACGTTAGTCGTTGCTGTCTTGTGTCCTGACAGACAGGCACACAGGCTGACAAGCTGAAAACTGAAGATGAGGCAATTCACGACAATAGACTCATATTTAGGGTAAAATATTAACAGTTCGCTGTAGGTTAGTGATGATAGTAACTGGTTCTATTTCAGTGAAAGGCACAAACATGCACATACGCTTAATGAGGAGCAAACCGATAACAAAATACCCCATTTAAAATGTGGGGAAAATGAACTCGATGCTATTGTGATGTGGTATTTAAGCAAATTTGGTAACAGGGACTCGTTCAGTTTCCGCAGATTTTTGAGAAAAATACAAACCTGACTAGTTCGTCGAGTAGCTTCGTTCACATCTCCAGGTGTTTGAGCACAGGAAATTTCTTTTCCGGTTTAAAAATGTAAGTTAACCTCAATATGAATTGGCACTGACCTTAAATTTTCTTTAAATAAATGTTAATCTAATATCTGTCCGCGATTTCAAGATTGTAAAAAACATTTTTTGAAAGAAAATATAAATCTATTCTATGTTCAATTCAGTTGAGGTAATTACTTAATAATCTTAAAAAAACGCCAAACTTGCAGATTTGGTTAAAAAAGTGTGGTTATTTTACTAAACAAAATTTCTACCAGGCAGTTTCCCTGCATATTTAGTTACAAATAGCGTACATAGATGAATTATGTTTTAGTTATTGCCTACCTATTAATAAATTAGTTAATAAAAGTCAAGTATCGAAATTGACGAAAGTTGAAATCACAAAATGCCTCGATCCGCTAAGTATTTTAAGGGTATGTTATGCGTGGTAAGTCTAGTAACAGGTGCGATAGGGTGGCTCAGTGGTTAGAGCGTCAGATTCCTAGGCAGACGTGCCCCCAGGTTCGAGTCCTGTCCGCGGCAAATTCTGGCCATTACTTGATGAGTTCCCAATAATGGAGAAACCGGTCTACTGGATGAATTGCCTTTTCTATACTATACAATTCATAGTTTATACTGACATATGTAAGTAATTAATGGGTCAGGTGTTTATATCAAGACAGCAACCTTGATTATAATAATTGTTATCACCGCCCGCGCAACCAATGTTCGTTTAATTATATAAATGTTCATTTCAAAACACTTCCCATGTATGTGGTGTCTGTTCAGTAATGACAGATTGGGCATGGTTAGTTGGAACTTTGGGTCTAAATGGATGCCATATGAGCTCCACCTAAAGGAAAAATTGACTAACCAAGTTACATTAGTTAGTATATAACTGAAAATTGTGTGCACTGTGGTGTGGGCAGAATGGCTCAGTGGTTAGAGCGTCAGATTCCTAGGCAGACGTGCCCCCAGGTTGGAGTCCTGTCCGCGGCAAATTCTGGCCATTACGCTATGAGTTCCCAATAATGGAGAAACCGATATAATGGATGAATTGCCTTTTCTACACCATGCAATTCTTAGTTTATCCTGACATATGTTAGTAATTAATCGGTCAGGTGTTTACATCAAGTTTGAAACCTTGATTACAAAGTAATTGTTATCACCGCCCGCGTAACCAATGATCATTTAATTATGGTAACAAGATAGTTCATGTTGAACCACATATATAAGCCAAAGTCAGTATAAACAAAATCTTTCATCTAATTTACGCATAAGTTTCATACTACGTGAGGTTGCTATTATTCGTCTAGTTACTTCATCACGTTATTCAGGATGCTTTATTTAGGCAGCAGAATAGATAGATGCGATGGTCTACAGAGCAACGCTATTGATTTGTGTACGGTATATTTTAACTTCTTGCTATCACCAACACGATTGTCATTAAGGACGGATCTTAGTTAATTAAGACGGATTCTCTTTTTGCAACATATTTCTAGTTTCAAAGTGTAAAAGATTTCAATACTTTTTATTTAATAATTATGTCAAACCTGCGGTCATGAAATCAAAACCGAAGTATTTAAGGATTTGAAAGAAAAAAATATCGTTAAAATAAAAATAACTAATTATTTAACGCACTGATGACAAATTTGCGCATTTTAACGGATTTCAGACGTTTAACATTTTTCTATTCATTTCCCACTCAGGCAAATCATTTCAATCTGTTCTCCATCGCATTCAGTTGAACGTAAACGAAATATGTAATCTCATGTAGGCATTTGTTTCATACTTCCCAACGACTCATCAGTAGGAGCCAATACTACGCTTTATACCTACAATATATGTGCTCTAGAATGTGGGACTATCTGACGGTACAATCTCCTATACGGACGTGTATTTATCGACAATGCGACTACAAAGCAAACTCTCTGTATATAGTATATATGCCGAGCGTGTAAAGGGTACCAAAGCAATGGGTTTCAAAATGCTGACTCTGTAAATGGTACCAAAACAGTGGATTTCGCAATAGGCCGAATTTCACCAAAATTGAGAATAAGACCTCCTGATAAGCACCTGTTAGGCCAGTAATTACATGAACTCTGGTCTTGATCTATATCAGCTATCCAATTTCGCGATAATCATGACGTCATTCAGTTAAATGTTTAATAACTATATATTGCTTGTTATAAGGTGTTAAAACATAAATGCAATTATGCTTTAGGTGTGTCATACGTAGCGACGAATCCTTTCAAAGTGAACTAAATCAAACTTTGTGTCCGATGTACGCATGCGTATAGATGCAGTGGTAATGACAATTTCTAATAAAATCATTCCAGTGGGAGTTAATGCTGTGTCTCGTTGAACCAACAAGTTACTGGTTACTAGGCACGCATGCATAGTTCACAAGTGCATACATGTTAGTTCGACAAAAACAATAATATTTAAATTTTATGTATCATTGCATTATTTCATTATCACCTGGAAATGTGATAACTGATGTCGATCGATGCCAGGATATATAGCTTTACTGAAATGATTCTCGTCCTCAACTTTTTTTGAAGTTCAGACAATTTCCAAAGTCTTTGTGTTAGATAATTTTATTGTTTGTATAATAAAACGAACATAGGTTGCACGGGCGGTGATAACAATTATTTAAATCAGGGTTGCAATCTTGATTTAAACACCTGTTCCATTATGTGCATACATCTGTCAGAATGAACTAGGCTTTGTATAAAGTAGAAAAGAAAATTCATCCAGTTCACCGGTTTCGCCTTTATTGGGAACTCATCACGTACTGTCCAGCGCATGCCGTGGACAGGACTCGTACCTGGGTAAATCTGCTTCGGTTTCCTTTAGTTTAATCACAAAGCAACCCTGTTGCACGTTACACACAATATTCAGTTATGCAATAACTAATTTAACTTAAATAGACTTTCCTTCGTGTGGTATCACTTTAGGCCTAAAGTTCGAGTTATCCGCCCCAAACCTATCATAATAGAACAGACGCCGCGTTACCTCGAAAATGATTATGAAGTTAAAGATGTATATGACAGCAAAGTCTAACAAAGAAACATTAGTCGTGATATAATTAAAAACTGTGTGTGGTGTGCGATAGAGTGGCTCAATGGTTGGAGCATCAGTTTCCGAAGTAGACGTGCCCAATCAGAGTCCTGTCCGCGGCATATTCTGGACAGTATGCGATGGGTTCCCAATTGGGACGAAACAGGTCAACTGGATGGTTTGCCTTATTTATTTATTAAACAATGCTTAGTTTATACTAACAAATGTATGCAAATAAAGGCACAGCTTTGTATATCGAGATCGCAACCTTGATTAAAAGTAGTTGTTATCACCACCCACGCAACCAATTTTCATTTAATTGTGCGAATGCTACATATGTTATGATTGTGTCGACCCGGCCCAATTTTAAAGTAGATAATTCTGCATAAAATTATACCCTTATTTTATGCAAATTTGACACAATCTTCTGTTTCTATTTGGATCAACCTTGTTACTAAGTACGCATTATCCAGTCAAAGATTGCACTTACATGCGTTATCCACATAATAGCATATAATTTGTGCACGTTTCTTTGAACGATGTTATGCTTACCTCGCAATTTCATAACTGATGTCGATCGATTCCAGAACACACCGTTTTGTATGACTAGCAGTTGTTCAAAAGGTTTTCATACTATTTTTTTTAAATGAGGCTTTTTTTCAAAATCATGGTAGTGTTAAAGTTTACAGTGAGTTGGCTTTGACATCACGTAGCTAATATATGCTTATAACACTGTATCAAATACTACTCGAATTCCCACCTGTCTAGGGGATTTCACTTTGACACTGTCACACGTTACCTGATAAATATTTACTGGGTTTAGGGCATACCTTTCAGCCTATTTATGATTATTTATTAATGGAGAAGCTCATGCATCAACGTGATTACGATTTGTTTACTTTTACTTTTGTAATTAACTCCGATTCTTACATAAATTAACTTGTTACATGGAGCACCATTCTTTTTTTTAAATGCAGCCATACTGCATTGATTTGGCATTTTATTCATTATTTATCGTCAAATGAATCAGTTGGGGGGATTTAATTGAAACGCATACCGAGAATGTATGGTTTACCTAGTGGAAAGCCAATAAGCTTACTTTACTTATTTTACTTCAAACACGCAAACTTGATTTAAAGAATTGTTACCACCATCCGCGCTATCAATTATAGTTTAATTATATTCCAAACCTGCTGCGGTTTAATTTTAAATATGCCCCAGCGTGTATTGCATGACGTTCGCTTTCTATAGCTACACGAAGGCATTCTATTAATGATCCTCGCCAGTCAGTTTGCCGTCGTACTCTGATGATGATCATGGAAGGTCGAAACGCTTCAGTGCGTTGCGGCTGGCGGCAGTTTTGTTATGTTGTTCGACGACCGGTTAAATACAATGGGATTGGTGTTAACTTCAAGCTCGCAAACTTGAGTTAAAGTATTGCTACCCCCACCCACGTAATCAATTATTGTTTACTTGTATTGCCTATAGGATTATATGTGGCCATATATGCAAAAAGTTAATGTTCGTGACTGCGTAGAAATTTTGCAGCCGACATTTCCAGTCATTTGCAATGTATGCGAGACTACTAGAGCTGAGAGCCGCATATCTAATTTTGCTTTACATATATATTCAGTGCGGTTTGATCCTCGATAGTCAGTTTGCCGTCGTACTCTGATGATGATCAAGGAAGGTCGAAACGCGTCAGTGCGTTGCGGCTGGCGGTAGTTTTGTTATGTTGTTCTAAGACTGGTTAAATACAATGGGATTGGTGTTTACTTTATATATATATATATATATATATATATATATATATATATATATATATATATATATTCAATGCGCTTTGACCCTTGCTGATCAGTTTGCTTCTTACTCTGATGATTTTCATGAAACGACAAAGTGGGACAATATGTATAACAATTTATTTATGTTTTGCTACTGGTTAAACAAAATATGATTTTGGTTTTACTTCACGTTCGTAGACTGGAGTTTGAAAGCATGTATTGTTTAGGATTTAGAAGTCAACCTATATATTATAAAATCCTGCCATAATACTTTGGTTCGCATTGAAATATTATATATATATATATATATATATATATATATATATAGGTTGCTTTTGAATGAGCCCCTATTGTAGCTCTGGTCACTCAAATTTTGGCAAGTTCTTTACGAGTGACTAAGAAGAACGTTATAAATATACTTGATGCGTCCATTTTACATTCCTGATTTGTAATATCTGCTACTACTAATATTACTTCTACAATAAATACTATTACTAGTACCGCCACTACTACTACTAATACGACTATTTCAGGTCTAAAGTGTTGTCATGTGGGCTCCATATGAAGGGAAGTCTTTCAAAAATACAATTTTAGTATATAAAACGACATTACAGTATATATACATTATAAGTATTCAAAAGACTGTGCGATGAATTGGCTCAGTGGTTAGAGTCACAAACTGCAACGCAGATGTTTCCAGGTTCGAGTTCCGATCGCATCAAATTCAGGACAGTACCTGATGAATTACCAATAAGGACGAAACCGGTCTACTGGATGAATTGCGTCTTCCATTAAAATAAGATGCTTAGTTTATACTGCAAAAAATAAATAATCAGAATAACGTTTTTATGAAGATTGCCAACTTGATATTAATGCTTGTTATCACCGCCCGCGTAACCAATGATCGTTTAATCCTACGCGTGTTCAATTCCATGCCAATTCACAAGGTAGCTGAGTGTCTTTTATATAATGACAGATTTTGTGCGGATAATTGGGATTACAAGTCTAAAGTGATGTAATTTAGGCTCCTTCTGAAGAAAAGACTAACCCAATTACTTTAGTATTTAACTGGAACTTAGGGTGTCCTGTGCTGCAGATCGGCTCAGGAGTTAGTGCCATAAACACTAAAAAAGACGTTCCCAGATTCGGAAAATGTGTGTGCCAAATCCTGGACATAATTTAAGAGATACCAACAATGATGAAACCATTTTTCTGTTGCGGGACAGTTGGTAAAACTTGTAGGTCAGTAAAATCTTGAATCCTGTACATTTCCAGGTGCACCGATTTATTTGGCCTTGATTGATGGGTTCTCACTTGTCCCTTCATTTTGAAGCCCTCCATCAGCTGCTTGTCTGAAAATGACGTTGGAGCAAGATTTTCCACTCTTTTTGTTCCGATATTTCGAGACTTTATTTCCAGTCTCATCTTCAGGGTTGACACAATACGCACAGGAAAACACAACTTGTGGCAAATGTAGTATCCTCATTCAAGACAGATCTATTTTTATTTATTTTAATTCAAATGTATTTTTTTAACTGTCTGTCCTAATATCCCGTCTCCATGCCTAATCTCTAATACTCAAATGCATGTATAAAAATGCGCATTAAAGCAACAAGATGGGTTCCTATGATTCACCTTGGGAAATGTCGGCTGCACAATTTCTATGCAGTCAC